>VCJN01003008.1:0-46576 GCA_006384855.1 Tetraselmis striata | reverse complement strand
GTGTTTTCGCGACATTTTGCGAGTATTTCAGGCGGTGTAGCGAAGTGGTGTATGTTTTTGGGGCCTCCAGAACCCGAAAAAGCGATACGGTGTACCTTCTTGAACATGTTTATTACGAAACTGACATTCAGGCGGTACCCGCTTCAGGAACGTTTCTGGATGGTTTCTTAATGAAAAGGCGTACCGTATCGCTTTTTCGGGTGTTTTTGGGCGTTCAGAACATACACCACTTCGCTACACCGCCTGAATTACTCGCAAAATGTCGCGAAAACACAGGCGGTGCACCGTTTCGGGTTGAGGTTCTTCAAGAACTCCCGTGTTATACACCACTTCTTATTGAATATCCCATTAAAAAACGTTTTCCTGTCCGAAACACCTCAAGATCTCATAGGTTATGTGAAATATACCACACCTTGAAAACGTTTTCATGTGCCAAGTCACGCGAGGAACACGACTTCGCTGAACCGGGGGGGCGGGCCTTCGTCAACATCAAACAAAAGCCGGTAATGCGAATACGACACGGTGTTTGTGACGGTTCCCTGGAAGAGGTAGGCGTCGTCCGTGGGGATATCATCGGAATCAAAGTCCTCCTGGAACAAGGTGTTTGTCGCTTTGTCCGCTGAGGGGATCACGGTGTACACCATGTTCGTGAAAACGGCAAGCGTGTCCCAGTTTGTCCCGTCGTGAGATCCTTGGACCTTGCAAAACTCCACCAATATGTGATCCCATGCTCCCGTGCTCCAAAGCCGTACGGCGGTGACCGTGGCGGCCCCCGGAAGTTGAACGCCAAGGAAATGGGGCACCGACTCAGCGGGATCGGCCACCCACGCCTCAAACGATGCGCCGCTTATCCTGTCGAACGCTCGCCAACCGAGATAGTTCACAGCGGCGTTGCTCGACTCGGTGACGGTGTACCCCTGGTCGGCGTAATCCGTCAGCGCGGGGATGGGGAGCGGGTTCACGCCCTCGTAAAGCACGAGCTCCACGATGGTGATCAGGGTGGACAGGTTCCCCGTATACCACGTGCAGTTGATCGCGTAGCTGCTCGAGGCCTGGGTGTTCTCGAAAAACACGTCCGCGTAATCGTTTCGCATGGTCGTGGCCCCCGCGTTCGTCGCCCCGACCACCCATTCGCCGGGCTGGAGCGACTTGCTCACGAGCTCCGTTACGCCCCGGTAAAATGTCACCGTTCCGGGGAAGCTGTGGGGCTCGTTTTCGGCGATTCTGGTCGCGGAGTACACCCGAAACCCCACGATCTTCTTGGGCTGGCTCAGGGTGAACGTGATCGTGACGGGAGGGGTGAACTCCGGGCTCGCAAATATGTGGTTGTCCCACAGGAAGTTGCCGTCGAATATGTAATCCGCTGAGAAGAGGTCCTTGTCAAAGGTCGTATTCGTCGAGGTTACCGTCGCCAGCGACCCGTCGATCGCGATCACGGAGGGGGTTTCCTGGCTCCCGATCGGCTGGATCCCGCTCGAGTTACCCGCCGAGTCGATCAATTCCACCCAAAACCAGTAGGCCGTGCCCGGCGACAGGCCACTGACCGTCTTTTGCCCATCCTCGTACTCGTAGCTCGCGTTCTCGGCGATGGTGGCCGTCGCGGAATCGATAAAATCCGAGGTCACGACCGTGTACGTCCCGGTCGGCACGGTGTTCGCGGTGTTCTGGTACAGGCGGATCTCCGAGAACCCGCTCATTTCTTTATGAAGAGCGATTTTCCAGGCACTTCGGCACCTGGGGCGCCCTCTCCTCGAGCCTCGTGATGTCGCTGGCGACGTGGCGTATGAAATCGGACATGTCGCGGTACGTCCCGTCGTCCAGCGTGCCCAAAAACGATTCCATGTTTATCTCCCGGACCAGCTCCGAGAACCTCGTGGAAACCTCGTCGTGCTTGTTGTAACGCTCCGACCACCCCATGGCGTTCGACACGCTCGTGACGGCCCCCGCAAGGAGGCTCAGGCACCCCGAAACGGTGACGGCTATCCCGATCTCGCCGGTGTGTTTGATCCCGAAAACGATATTCACGCAGCCGACCACCAAACTTATCAGAATGTTGCTGTATATCACCGCATCGTACCGTTTCTTGAAGTATCGGTAAGCGTTCTCGTGAAGCGTCCGCTGAGCTCGGGACAACTCGCGCCACCGAAGGAGCAAAGGGTTATCGATGTCGATACTGGCGTGGGCGTCGGAACCCGAACCGGTACTCATTTATTTGTCTCGGAATAAAATTTGGCCGTGCACCGAGGGATCGCTGAAATCCAGATCGACGCTCCGCCGGCTCGCGATCTCGGACACCTCGTGGCCCAGGGAATTGGTTCGGATTGATGATGTGAATCCTAGCAAAGTGCTCCGCCCCACGAACGTCGCGACGGTCGGCTCGTTCGACCTGAACTGGTGGATGTTCATAAGAACAACCGAGTTACTCATTTGCTCTTATGCCACAAGATCCGTGAAGGACAACGCCACGTCCACGGTCGACCAGGTCGTGCCCGACAGCGAAAACGCGTCCAGCGTCGGCGCCGCCGTGTCGGCCGCGGTCGCGAGGCTCGCGGGGGTGGACGCGGTCACCGCGCTCTCGTTGCCGCTCCCGTCGCGGGCCAACAACCACCCGTAGTACGTCGTGTCGGGCTGCAGCCCCGTGACCGCGTACGCCTGGGTCGACCCCCCGAGGGACACGCCCGCCGCCTTGATCTCCGCGGAGGTGGGCGCGGTGGTCTGCGTGTCCGACACCAGGAGGATCATGTTCTGAACCCCGTCGTTGTCGCTCGCGTCGATCCCCACGTCGATCCGGGTGAAGGCCGGCGTCCCCGCGGAAAGCGTGAACGCGGCCACGGTCGGCTCGATGCTATCCGTCGCGAACGAGAACCCCTTCCCGAACATCTCGAGGAAAACCATCCGAACGTCCCCAGTGTCCATCCCCATCTCGATCGCCCCGCCCGGAAACTCGATCGCCGGCTCCGATGTCCCGAAAGTGTGGCGCATCATTCAATTCCTTTAATATTGGAACCCGAAAAACACGCCCGGACCAGCGTTCATGAAGAACCGCCTCACGATCCCGATCGGTAAAACGTGAAACACGCGGTGTAATGCGAAGCGTCCGTCACGATCGCGTACGTCACGGCGTCCCGAAGCTCCAGCGTCAGGAACCCCATATGGTCCAGAGGCGGACGAATCGGGACGCCGACGGTGTCGCTACACACCGGCTTTATGGTCTGCTTGTACCCGAAATACTTTTCGCCCCCCTCGTCGTTGGTCCCCGGGAGGTACGCCAGCACGTTGCGGCTCTGGTGGCGGTCGATCGCGAAGCTCGGGGTCGCCACGACCAGGCCCGCGGGCAAACTGCCGACCGAGCGGTCCACGTGAACCGGGCTCACGTAGCTCACCGCCACGCTCCAGGGGCTCGTGCGATCCATCTCGAACGTCTTGAAGTCGAAGGCGACGCGCACGGCGCCCGAGTTGCCGCTCACGGGGGTCGCCTGGCCGCTCGACACCCACAGGTGGTAAAAGCTCTGCGAGATCGGGCGCTCCGGCTCGTCGGTCCAGAACACCAAGCTGAAACTGAAATCCAAGGTGTCGGCAGGAGTCCACGGGTACACGTCCGTGAACACCAGGGTCTGCGTTTCCAACATTCTGAACCGCAGCTCGCTCAGCGTCGCCAAATTGTCGCCCAGGGTTATCCCGCCGCAAGCGGTCGACTGGAGGTACGGCGTGTCGGCCATGATCCCGTAGTACGCCGTCTGCTTGGCCGAGGGGAGCAGCGCCAACACCGGGTCCTTGTTCGCCTGGTTCCACGCCTTGTGGGAGTTGATCGCGGGAAAGGAGGAACACGTCAGGAGAACCGACATCGGCCGCGAGGTGTTCTGCGCGAAAGACGCGCCGTTCGAAGACCCCACGACCGGCGTAATCCACTCCAGGCCGAACCGCACCAGTTTCCCGGCGTACTCGTTCAGCCGGCCCCGCCCCATGTCGAACGCGAAGTCGTACATCTGCCCCCGCGACCGCTCGGCCGAGTCGACGAGGATGCGGCTTATCATTTTATCTAACATTCACACCTAAAAAACGGTCTGGGCCATGCCGCTCGGGTCGATGTACAGGATCGCGTCCTGGTGGGTGAAACTGTCGACGCGCACAGCCGCGGCGAGCGCGGAGGCGAACTGGGCCTTGAGGTAAATCGTGGCCGTGGACACGTCGACGCCGCTCTCCGAGACCATGGACTTGTGGCTCTGGGTCTCGAGGTCCTGCGCGAGGACGTACGTCCCCTCGGCCGCCACCCACGTGGTGTCGCGGATCTGGCCGTGGTGCTCGACGCTCCCGAACGCGTGGAACGCCTTCTGCAGCTCCGCGAAGGCCTCGGCGTTA
This sequence comes from Tetraselmis striata, assembly GCA_006384855.1. Taxonomy (NCBI): domain Eukaryota; kingdom Viridiplantae; phylum Chlorophyta; class Chlorodendrophyceae; order Chlorodendrales; family Chlorodendraceae; genus Tetraselmis; species Tetraselmis striata. Next base: position 42,217 of record VCJN01003008.1, on the reverse strand, counting down.
CTGTCAACGGGCTTCTGGGGAACCAGCTGGCCGCCCACGTCGTACTGCCACCTCCCGGTGTCGCCGAAGGGGTTGGCGCGCAGCGTGACCGTCTTCTTGGTGCCGTCGCCGATGTTGCCCTGCAGCCGGAACACGCTGAAGATCGTTTTGAGACTCCGGTAATTGCCGCTGATCAGGGTGTTGCACAGCGTGGACCCGCTCTCGACGCTGGAGGCGTGGTTCGAGAAAGTGGTCATCGGGATGCGGTAGCCGCCGGAGTTCGCCTGGCTGATGGCCGAGGCCACGCCCGCGTCCAGCTTCACGATCTCCGCGCAAAACTCGACGTCGCTCACCGCCCAGCCGCGGGCCGCCGTGGACACCTGCAGGTCCTCCTTGCTCGCCAGGGTCAGGTTCATCCGGAGATGGTTCCTCACCATGTCGCCCACGGGGATGTACTTCGTCGCCATGGTTCCCAGGACGCCCGAGCACAGCGGCAGGCAAACCGTGATCTCCGACCCGCCGCCGATCGTCGCGCCGGTGCGCGGGCCGGCGTTGCTGCGGCCCTCGGTCACCGACCCGCCCCAGGAGGCCTGGAGCGTGTCGCCCTGGGAATCCTCCAGCAGCGCCATCAGCACCGGGTACTGGTCGACGTACTCCAGGACGTTGGAGCCGTACACGACCTCCAGCAACCGGATCACGCTGTGCGCGGAGTAGTCCAGGGTCATGGAGTTGCCCGCGGTGGAGTCCAGATTGTGGAGCTTGAACTTTAGGTACGACTGGCGGGTGTTCAGGAACTCGCCCTTGTTGCCGCAGGGAATCGTCAGCTGGACGGTGTCGCCCGGGGAGAAGTTCCGGCCGTTGATGGGGGGAATGCTGTGGCGGTACTTCTGGGCGCTCACGGCGCGGGGCTTGGCGCTGTACACGAAGGAATCCGAGAGTCCTGACATGGTTTTAATTCAATGCCACAAAAATTCTCAGCCGCCCCGCTCGATCGCCGACCCGCGGCCCCTCGCCCGCCTGTAAGCGTCCCTAACCGCGCCCGCCCCGCCCTTCACCGCTCCGTAGCCCTCCCGCGCCGACCCCACGTCCACGCCCTTGCCCGACAGAGCGCCCTCCGCCGCTCCCGCGATCGCGCCCACGCCCTTCGCAGCCCCGCCGATGGAAGCGCTCAGCGCAGCCGCCTCCGGCCCGATCCCGGGAATCGCCGCCAGCACCGGCGACGCCCCCAGCAGAAAATCGCCCACCTTGTTCCCCACCGCCCGCACGCCGTGCGAAAGCTTTTGCCCGAAGGTCCGCAGCGAGCGTCCGAATTTCGAGAAGTTCATCGTTTAATGGAATGCCACAAATTTTCACGGCTTCCGCCTCCTCCTCGCCATCCGCTGAAGATCGCGGAACCCGTACACCTCATACTGCTCCGCGTCCACCGACGCCGTGGCGCCCTTATCGTCCTCCATCAGGGACGTCAGCAAACTTTTGCCGAACCCGGCCTTGGAGGTCGTGAGGCGCACCTTCGGGTCGGCAACCGGCTCCGTCTGCGTGCCCCGCGCCTCCCTAGCCCGCTCGGCCGACCCGCCCAGGATGTTCCCGCCCGCGGCGTGGCCCAGGGGTTTCCCGGTGTTGTGAGGAACCACGACCGGCAACATCGGACGCTGCCCGTAGGCGTGGTCGATGCCGAACGGCGCGTGCGTGGGGTAGTACGTGTTCCAGCCCTTCGCGAAAGGCTCGGGGCCCGCGGCCGCCGCGGTTCCGCTCCTCGCCCCCGGCGTCCTACGGGGCGCGCGCCGCCGAGACCCGCACCCGCACCGCGATCCCGTTCCCTTCTTCTTGCAAGCGCAGGGGTCCTTCACTCGCCTGGTTTTCCTCGGCATTTGTTTTCATTCATAAATTTTGGCGTCGAGAACCCGGCCCCCCGGCGGATGTTCTCCAAGATCACTCGCCCGAAACCCGAATCAGATCGAACTTCTTGAAGAACTGGCCGCGCTCCACGTCCGCGAACAAGAACGCGAACTGGTCGTCGTACACGAACCTCATCATCCGCTCGGCCTCCGCCCGGTCCATGCTTATGATCTCGCTGAATATCGCCTCGTACTCCTTCTTGTTCCGAGGCTTGAACATCGCGAAGTGGCTCAGGCTCTTCCGGATCGGCAGCGGCATCGCGATGTACGACTGGACCAGAATGATAATCGAGAGGCGGTAATGCCGACGGTTGTATATCAGATCCTTCAGATCGCGCTGGACGTCCAGATCCTTCAGGGCGACCGTCACGTCGTCCAAAATCAGAAGGCTGTTCTTCTTCGTGTCGCCCGCCTCCCGAACGCCCTCCCGAATCCCGGCCAGGGTGTCGAAATCCAGCTCGCCGTACATCCGCTCGTGCTCCTCGAACGGGTTGTTCTTCAGGCTCGCCACGCTGTGAGGGGGCATCACGACGTGCACGCGGTGGAACGCCCGCTGGTACGCCTTCCGGCTGGTCAACATATTAATCATCAGGCTCGTCTTCCCCGACCCCGCGCTCCCGATGATCGCCATGAAAAACGGGCGGCTCGGAAGCGGCGCCACGATCTGCTTGCATATCGGACGATCGCACAGGAACTCCGGGGGTTCGATCGCGAAGGCCGACCGCTCGACTATCTCGAACTCTCCCGCTTTCGGCATAGCTTTTTAATCTTTCCTCTTATTTCCTTCGGTTCCGCCTCCGCCCAGCACTGGATCTCCAGGATCTCGCACTGCTCCGGGGTGAACCCCGGGAACTTCGCGGCCCACCACTCGCGCCTCCCGTAGTTCGGCTCCCGCAGGAGCAGGAAATCGATATCGTCGATCGCGGGAGGGGTTGGGGTCGGCGACATTTTTTATAGATAGACACAAATGGACCCATGGACGGCCGCGTGGAGAACCCTGGTGGCGATCGGAATGGTGACGTACTTGAGCGAGTGTCTGAATTGGGCGATTCCCAGCTCGAAGAAAGCGGAGAAGCCTCAGGAGATCGAGGAGAAGGAGGAGATCGAGGAGAAGGAGATCGAGGAGAAGGAGAGCCAGTTGAAAGGGCCACGGGAGTGACCAAGCGGCAGCCCAGCGCCCGGATGGTGGAGCACCTGGCCAAGGCGAGGCGGAAGAAATCGGAGAAGCGCGAGATCATGGAGAGGCTGTACGAGGAGTACCTCAACCCGCCCCCGCCGCCGCCCAAGCCGACCAGGAAGGCCAGGAAACCGCGTGTTTCCGTACTTCCGGCAGCTTCCCCGCAGCTTCCCGACGAAAAAACACGCTGTTTTGCAGCTTCCCACCAGCTTCCGCCCCCCTCCGACCCGATCCCGATCCCGAAAACGCGCAAGAAGAAGGCGCCCGCGATCCCGCAGTCCCCGCCCCTCCCCGAATTCGTGATATACTGAGTAAACTGAAATGCTTCAGCAGCTGTTTCTCGACACCCAGCACAGCGACTTCGTGTTCCCCGACGGATCGCACGTGTTCTGGCTCCCCGACGCGATCGACGTCCCGGCCCGACACTTCCTCGAAGCGCGGCTCCTGAACGCGTGGATCCCGCACACCTTTTACTCGGTCTTCGCCGACAACGACACCCTCGCGCTCCGGTACTACACCCCGGGCGATCCCAGCGGCTGGGCCGAGATCATAACCCTCCCGCACGGGAACAGGTCGATCGACGAGCTCATCGAGTTCGTCAACCCCAGCCTCCTGTACACCTTCGAAATGGTTTACTCGCCCGCCACCAACAAGGTCACGCTCGTCTCGGACCACATCGCCGAAGTCGCCGTCGACGCCGCCACCACATGCTCATCCCTCCTCGGGCTAGCCCCGGGCGACACCAGCTCCGACGGCCAGCTCGAGGCGCCCCGCGGCGTCGACCTCACGCGAACCTCCTCCATCTTCCTCCGCACGTCCCTCCACACCTCCAACCGCGACCCCATCACGCGCCGCACCTCCAACGTCCTCGCCAAGATCCCACTCACGTCCCAGTTCAACGAGCTCGAGCACTACACGACCGACGCGTGGGTCGAGTGCAAAAATATGGCCGTCTCCTTCATCGTGTGCCGCCTGGAGGACGACAACGGCCGCTTCCTCGACCTCAACGGCTCCCGGTGGACCGCCACAATAAAACTCAGAATAAGTCACAATAATGCAGAGGTCTCGGACGGCGTTCGCGCCCTTGAGAATCAACGGCAGGCGGACGCTCGAGGTGGACAATTCGGAGCTTCAGCTGGAACTCGAGAGCCTCAGCAACCAGCTCGCGGAGGCGGAGGCGAACCTTAGCGACCTCGAGCTCGACCTCGACGGACTCAGCAACGACGTGTGGGTCGACCAGGCCCGCCAGGACCTCGAGCTCGCCACCGCCTGTAACGAAATCTGGCTCGACCAGGACCGCCAGGACGGCGCCATAGCAACCCTAGAATCCGCTTGTAACGATTTGTTCGCCGACCAGGCCCGCCAGGACGATCTCATCGCCGCGCTCAGCAACCAGGTCGCCGCCGTGGACGTGACGGGGTACATCCCGCAAACCGAAAAGGCGCGATTCATCGTGGACGTGCTCGAACCCAAAGCCATCGGCGCGCACGACGACAACCCCGGCCGCATCGACGTCTTCGGCACGCTCCGCGTCCCGTTCGCGGACCTCTTCGACCTCGGCGAACCCAGCAACCCCTGGCGCCACGTGTACGCGTCGCAGGCCACCCTCTCGAACCCGGACCTCCTCACGTTCACCTCGTTCCTCGGCGAGACCGGCTCGTACACGCTCTCGGAACTCCTCGAGCTCGCGGCGCAGGGCTCCGCGCTCAAACTCGTCGCCGCGCCCGGCGGGGGGAACGCGGCCGTGGGCGACGACGCCGACACGCTGGACCTAGGAACCTCCAACGACCCCTGGCGCAAGGTCGTGACCTCCGCGCTCGCCACGCCCAGGCTGGAAGAAAACGTTTTCAGTCAGGGGATCACGATAAAGGGCGACCTCGTCCCGGACGACGTCAACCCCGGCTTCCCGCCGCCCGGCCGCCTCGGCAACTCCACCTTCCCGTTCCTCGAGGGCCACTTCGGCGCGGTGTACGCCGCCAACCTCTTCGCGAACGACTCAGGCGGAACCTCGCGCCGCGTCCTCCTCGAGGGCGATTCCGTCTCGTACTCCGTCGACTGGGCGGACGTCCTGAACAAACCCACCATCCCCACGATCCCCGCCTGGGTCGCCACTTCCCAAGCGGCCGTTCCCCTCAGCGGGTTCGACAACGATCTCGTTCTCACCGCCGATTCCGTCGAGTGGGCGAACGTTCTTAATCCGCCAACCCTCTTTTCGGGAACTTATACGGATCTCACGAACAAGCCCACGATCCCCACGATCCCCGCCTGGGTCGCGAATTCCCAAGCGACCGTTCCCCTCAGCGGGTTCGACAACGATGTTTCCCTCACGGCCGATTCCGTCGAGTGGGCGAACGTTCTGAACAAACCAACATTCTTTTCGGGATCTTATACCGATCTGGCGGACACGCCAACGATCCCCACGATCCCCGCGTGTGTCGACGCCAACCAGAACACGGTCCCCCTCAGCGGGTTCGATAACGATCTCGTTCTCACGGCCGATTCCGTCGAGTGGGCCAACGTTCTGAACAAACCCACGCTCTTTTCGGGAAGTTACAACGATCTCGCGGATACGCCCGCGATCCCCACGATCCCCGCGTGGGTCGCCACTTCCCAAGCGACCGTTCCCCTGAGCGGATTCGACAACGATCTCGTTCTCACGGCCGATTCGATCGAGTGGGCCAACGTTCTTAACCCCCCAACGCTCTTTTCGGGAAACTATGACGATCTCACGAACAAACCCACCATCCCGTCGCTCGCGGGGTACGCCACCGAGGCGTGGGTTACCTCGCAGGGGTTCGGATCCGGCTCGGACTGGGACACGCTCGCCAACCGGCCGTCGTGGACCGACAAGTTCGTATACACCCAGAACGTCGGCCCGCAGATGTTTCCCGTCGAAACGTCCAACTTCGATATCGTCGCGCTCGACTCCATCACGCCCACCTCCAACATGGGGTACAACCTCGGCGAGGACCAGCTCAGATGGCTCTTCCTGTACGCGAAAACCGGCCGCTTCTCGGACGTCGTCGAGATCGGATCCGTCACCGACCGCGTCCGGCTCGCCTACGACGCCGAGTCCAACCTCATGACGCTCGACCGGCCGCTCACCCTCTCGCGCACGCCCGAGCTGGACGCCGAGGCCGCTTCCAAGGGGTACGTCGACTCGGCCGTCGCGGCCGCCACGCCCGCCACCGACTGGGCCTCCATCACCGGCGCCACCAAACCGCTCATCAACCTCGACGGCGGCGACATGCGCATCGGGGAATCCCTCGTGCCGACCCTCGACGAAACGTGGGACCTCGGCTCCTCCAACACCAGCTTCCGGGACGTATACACCCAGTTCCTCACGGCCTCCGGCGGCGCGTACATCGGCTCCCTGCAGACCCCGGTCCTCAGCGTGACCAACGTGATGAGCCTCAACGGCAACAAAATCACCCAGGTGGGAGCGCCCACGACCGGCACCGACGTGGTCAACAAATCGTACGTCGACACCGCGGTGGCGGCCGTGTCCAACCCCGGCGGCGCCGCCGACCTCTCCTCCGTCGAAGCCGCGAAGTTCATGCGGGTCGTGAACAACTACGGCGAATACTCCATCTCGCCCAACTACGATTACCTCGCCACCGTCGACCCGTCCGCCTTCGCCAACATCATCTTCGGAGGCAACTACTCCGCCGACACCGGCGAGGAGGACCGCTCGCTCCGCTGGCCCGAGGTGTGGTGCGAAACGCTCCAGTCCTCCTACATCGGCTCGGAGGACAAAATCAGGCTCGGGAGCCTCCTCGGGATCACCGCCTCGGACTTCACCGACCTCAAGTTCGTCACCGGCGGGGTGGAGGTCTCCGGAAACATCGTCCCCAACAACAACCAGTCCCACGACCTCGGGAGCGAAACCCACGAGTGGGACCACATCTTCGTGAAAGACGTCGAAGTTTCCGACGACGTCAAGGTCAGGAACGACGTGCGCTTCATGGTGAACGGCGCCAACGTGTGCCGCCTCAAAACCCACCCCGACGGGTGCGAAGTCGACGGCGACATGTTCCCCGACGGCACGGAAACGTTTTCCCTCGGCAAAATCGACAAGAAATGGGACAAGATCTACGCCAAAAACACGTACTCCACGACCATCGACTCCGCCCAGTCGTACGCGCAGGACGTATACGCCACCGTCTCCGCCACCGTCAACACCCTCAGCGTCCTGGCCGCCGCGGACTTCGGCAACAACACGCTCACCGGCGTCGCCTCGCCCACCAACTCCAGCGACGCCATGACCAAGGGGTACGCGGACGCCAACTACCTCAGCCTCAGCGGGACCATCAACACCAACATCACCGTGCCGGCCCAGTCCGTGATCGAGACCAACCCCACCCACCCCTCGGCCAACCAGCTCGTCACCAAGAAAATCACCGAGGACCGATACTCCCCGAAAAACCACGACCACGACGGGACGTACGCCGAACTCGCGGTCCTGAACTGGATCAGCGAATTCCTCTCGGAAATGGCCGCGGCCACCACCCACGGCAACCTCGCCGCCTCCTCCGACGGCACCTTCGCCACCGCCTCCTTCAACATACCCAACACGATCAGGTTCAAAATCAGCTCCGCCCTCCTCGCGCAGAACGTCCAGACCGTGGACTCCGTCAGGCTCACCGTGAGGATGTTCCACTCCGCCACCGGCGTGTACATCACCAGCGCCGACCAGGAGCTCAGCCTCTCGTTCGACCAGGCCACCAACACCATCCTCGCCTCGCAAACCGGCTCGCTCTCCTTCGGGGCGTCCACCTCGCTCGTCGGCGACCTCAGCCTCAAGATCGTTATCGACCCCAGGATCGCCGGGTTCAGGAGGCCCGTCATGACCGCCCACGCCCAGGGCCAGTGGGCCTCCCCCACGGTTCTCAGGGTGGACCTCTAAGAAATACCACCAAAACTTATATCTTCGGGATGAAAAATGGCCAGCACCGCCCAGTACCAACGCGATCGCCGCTCGCAACCCGGCGTTCGCGATACCGAGTCCCGCCGCCGCGCCCTCGATCGGATTGCCGCCGACCACGTCCCGCGCGCCGCCACCCTCGCCAAGTGGGGCATATCCGCCGAGGACGTCAACCGGATCAGGGCCCAGAAGGACCTTCCGCCCCTCGATTTCGGAAACGAACCCCCCGAGGCTCAGGTACACCTTCCCGAACCCCGTTCAGGATCGGGATCGCAAACCGTTCAGGATATCCTCGCGAAGGTCGACGCCATACGAGGGAAACAGATGATCGGCCGCAACGGCAAACCCGCGAAGAAACCCGACGGGTCGCCGAAAAACATCTCCGACAGCTCCGTCGACCAGTACAAGCGCGGGGTGCGCGCCATCGCGGAAATCGCCGCGTGCGAAGCCCGGGAAGACTTCGGGAAGTGCCTCCGGGATCACGAAGCCGTGATCGGGAAAGTCCGCGATCGGTACCCGAAAGAGAACTCGTTCAAAACAATCATCGGCTCGATCGTGTCCACCGCCAAGTACATCAAGCCGTTCAGGGACACCCTCGGCCAGGAGGCGCACGACGCGTACCACGAGGCCATGGTCGGCTCCATCGTGAAGGCCGAGACGCAGGCCATCATCGACACCGAAACGCAAACCGTCGAACCGCTCGACGAGATCAAGAAGGGCCTGGACGAGATCGGGAACAAGTTCGGGAAACAATCAGATCGGTACCTCGAGGCCAAACTTCAGGTCGACCTCGCGGGGATCCGAGACGACCTTTCCTCCGTCGCGATAGTTCAGAGCGAACGCACCGCCCAGCAAAAGGGGATCAAAAACTTTTACGTCCCGCAAACCCGCAAGCTCGTGATCGCCGAGTTCAAAACCGCGAAGTCGTACCCGCCCTACGAGTTCAAGCTGTCCGCCGAGAACGCCGACCTCGTCGCCGACTCCCTCAAGAGGAAACCGCGCAAGAACCTGTTCCCCGCCCGGGTCGGCAGGAGGGTGGCCGCCGCGTTCGAGGACGTCGGGCTGGACGTGGGGGTCAACACCATCCGCCACTCGTGGATCACGACCCTCATCGGCTCCAACCCCTCCGAGGCGAACGTCAGGCGGGTGGCCGCCAAGTTCAAGCACAAGCCCGTCATGTCCCTCCGGTACTTCCGGGGCGCGCCGCCCTCCGAAGAGGAGGACTAGCCGGGATGAAAATATCGCCACGCAGGTCAACAATGCCGACGCAGCACGACCAGGACTTCCTCAGGAAGCTCCGGAAGCGCGAAAGGTGCCGCAAGTATTACATGGAAAACTACGAGGCGCTCAGGAGGCGAGCGCTCGACCGGTACTACCGCCTCACGTACCCGGAACACGAGGGGCGGCCGCCTCCTCAGGAGAAGGGGAGACCCAGGAGGGTTTCGAGGGTCCCGTGAAGAAACGTTCTTTAATTTCTGAAAAAGTAAGTGACTTTTTTTGCAAATTTCCCTGAATGGGTTCTTCATGGCCGGCCGCCTCTTCAGGAAAAGGGGAGACCCTGGAGGGTTCCGAGGGTTTCTTGATGGGTTCCTGATGGGTTCCTGAACGCGTTTTCATGTTATACACCTCCACCAGCTTCACGTAATCGGGTTTCTTAATGGCCCAGTTCCCGATGTTTTCCCTTATGAACTCGCAGTATCCCGGTTCTTCTGATATGACATTCATAATCGTTTTACCGGCGTGCTTGCCGTTCCTCATGATACTCGTCGCCGACTTCTTGCACGTGGCGCAAATAAACGAGGATTCTCCCGCCGAGGAAGCCTTCACCGCGTTCGTTTTGCACAGCAAACACGTCTGCTTCCGTTGCATCCCTTCCCATCTCTTAATGCATTCGCTTCCGATGAGATAACACTTTTTGTCGCGGAGGCGGTACACCAAGTAGTGGTGATCAATCGCAACTTTGCACACGCACACACCGGTCGGTCGTGGGGGGGCCAAGCCGTGGGTCGCGCACACCTTCCGGTAATAATCCTCGCCATACTTCCCTCCATAAACAAACTCGTGTATCTCCTCTTCGGAGTGTCCCAACTCCTTGAACCTGTTCATGAAGATCTTGTACGGAGTGGACGCTAACGACATTGTTCACCTGGGATATTATTTTTTCTGCCCCTGTGACGCTCCGTCAGGCATACAAAAAAAATTTCCCTGGGAAGATCAACATGCACGTGTCCGAAGCCATCGATATTGTTGTCCCCCAGGAGTCCGACGTCGAAAAGAGGAAGCGGATGAATCGCGAGAAATACAGGAAGTACTACGTCGACAACCTCGAAAAAACGCGTAAGGCATCTCTGGATCGGTACTACAAGCGAAAGATCGCCCTCGGATGCGAACCCCGACCCCTCGGACGTCCCCGAAAGTACGAACTTCCAGAAAAGGCCTGAGCGTCCTCTAGAAATAAGTTTTTTTCTGGGTTGCAACAAAATGTCAGGGTCTAGCAACATGCCTCTCAGGGTCGAGCTCACGGAAACCTGCCACAACGTCGATTTCTTAAGGAAAATGTTTTCCCAGTCCAGCAGCTCCGTGATCGACAAGTCCCTCGTCACGATCGCGAAAAACCTTCACAAGAGGCTCAGGAAGATCCCCTCCACCACGGTCGAGTACATCCAGAAGGCGTACCCGATCCCGGACGGGGAAGTTGCTTACATCGGTCGCCTTTACCCTTCCAACAAACGGTTCGTTTGCTTCCAGAACATGCTCGGCTGCCTCCGCCGCGTCCTGATCGCCGGCAAGTACGTTGAGGTCGACATGCAGAACGCCCACTTCCAGCTCCTCGCCGGCAAGTACCCCGACGCTCTCGCGATCCAGGATTACATCTCCAACCGCGAGGAACACCTCCGCGCCGTCCAGGAGGCCGCCGGCGTCAAGCGCGCGGTCGCGAAGCAGCTGTTCATCATGCTCATATTCGGAGGCTCAGTCGACGGCTGGAAGGCGGAGAACAACATCCCCGAGACTCTCCAACTTCCGGACATTTGCAGCGAGCTGTATTACACCGTCGTGGCGCTCAAGGCCAACCCCGGCGGCGCCGCCGACCTCTCCTCCGTCGAAGCCGCGAAGTTCATGCGGGTCGTGAACAACTACGGCGAATACTCCATCTCGCCCAACTACGATTACCTCGCCACCGTCGACCCGTCCGCCTTCGCCAACATCATCTTCGGAGGCAACTACTCCGCCGACACCGGCGAGGAGGACCGCTCGCTCCGCTGGCCCGAGGTGTGGTGCGAAACGCTCCAGTCCTCCTACATCGGCTCGGAGGACAAAATCAGGCTCGGGAGCCTCCTCGGGATCACCGCCTCGGACTTCACCGACCTCAAGTTCGTCACCGGCGGGGTGGAGGTCTCCGGAAACATCGTCCCCAACAACAACCAGTCCCACGACCTCGGGAGCGAAACCCACGAGTGGGACCACATCTTCGTGAAAGACGTCGAAGTTTCCGACGACGTCAAGGTCAGGAACGACGTGCGCTTCATGGTGAACGGCGCCAACGTGTGCCGCCTCAAAACCCACCCCGACGGGTGCGAAGTCGACGGCGACATGTTCCCCGACGGCACGGAAACGTTTTCCCTCGGCAAAATCGACAAGAAATGGGACAAGATCTACGCCAAAAACACGTACTCCACGACCATCGACTCCGCCCAGTCGTACGCGCAGGACGTATACGCCACCGTCTCCGCCACCGTCAACACCCTCAGCGTCCTGGCCGCCGCGGACTTCGGCAACAACACGCTCACCGGCGTCGCCTCGCCCACCAACTCCAGCGACGCCATGACCAAGGGGTACGCGGACGCCAACTACCTCAGCCTCAGCGGGACCATCAACACCAACATCACCGTGCCGGCCCAGTCCGTGATCGAGACCAACCCCACCCACCCCTCGGCCAACCAGCTCGTCACCAAGAAAATCACCGAGGACCGATACTCCCCGAAAAACCACGACCACGACGGGACGTACGCCGAACTCGCGGTCCTGAACTGGATCAGCGAATTCCTCTCGGAAATGGCCGCGGCCACCACCCACGGCAACCTCGCCGCCTCCTCCGACGGCACCTTCGCCACCGCCTCCTTCAACATACCCAACACGATCAGGTTCAAAATCAGCTCCGCCCTCCTCGCGCAGAACGTCCAGACCGTGGACTCCGTCAGGCTCACCGTGAGGATGTTCCACTCCGCCACCGGCGTGTACATCACCAGCGCCGACCAGGAGCTCAGCCTCTCGTTCGACCAGGCCACCAACACCATCCTCGCCTCGCAAACCGGCTCGCTCTCCTTCGGGGCGTCCACCTCGCTCGTCGGCGACCTCAGCCTCAAGATCGTTATCGACCCCAGGATCGCCGGGTTCAGGAGGCCCGTCATGACCGCCCACGCCCAGGGCCAGTGGGCCTCCCCCACGGTTCTCAGGGTGGACCTCTAAGAAATACCACCAAAACTTATATCTTCGGGATGAAAAATGGCCAGCACCGCCCAGTACCAACGCGATCGCCGCTCGCAACCCGGCGTTCGCGATACCGAGTCCCGCCGCCGCGCCCTCGATCGGATTGCCGCCGACCACGTCCCGCGCGCCGCCACCCTCGCCAAGTGGGGCATATCCGCCGAGGACGTCAACCGGATCAGGGCCCAGAAGGACCTTCCGCCCCTCGATTTCGGAAACGAACCCCCCGAGGCTCAGGTACACCTTCCCGAACCCCGTTCAGGATCGGGATCGCAAACCGTTCAGGATATCCTCGCGAAGGTCGACGCCATACGAGGGAAACAGATGATCGGCCGCAACGGCAAACCCGCGAAGAAACCCGACGGGTCGCCGAAAAACATCTCCGACAGCTCCGTCGACCAGTACAAGCGCGGGGTGCGCGCCATCGCGGAAATCGCCGCGTGCGAAGCCCGGGAAGACTTCGGGAAGTGCCTCCGGGATCACGAAGCCGTGATCGGGAAAGTCCGCGATCGGTACCCGAAAGAGAACTCGTTCAAAACAATCATCGGCTCGATCGTGTCCACCGCCAAGTACATCAAGCCGTTCAGGGACACCCTCGGCCAGGAGGCGCACGACGCGTACCACGAGGCCATGGTCGGCTCCATCGTGAAGGCCGAGACGCAGGCCATCATCGACACCGAAACGCAAACCGTCGAACCGCTCGACGAGATCAAGAAGGGCCTGGACGAGATCGGGAACAAGTTCGGGAAACAATCAGATCGGTACCTCGAGGCCAAACTTCAGGTCGACCTCGCGGGGATCCGAGACGACCTTTCCTCCGTCGCGATAGTTCAGAGCGAACGCACCGCCCAGCAAAAGGGGATCAAAAACTTTTACGTCCCGCAAACCCGCAAGCTCGTGATCGCCGAGTTCAAAACCGCGAAGTCGTACCCGCCCTACGAGTTCAAGCTGTCCGCCGAGAACGCCGACCTCGTCGCCGACTCCCTCAAGAGGAAACCGCGCAAGAACCTGTTCCCCGCCCGGGTCGGCAGGAGGGTGGCCGCCGCGTTCGAGGACGTCGGGCTGGACGTGGGGGTCAACACCATCCGCCACTCGTGGATCACGACCCTCATCGGCTCCAACCCCTCCGAGGCGAACGTCAGGCGGGTGGCCGCCAAGTTCAAGCACAAGCCCGTCATGTCCCTCCGGTACTTCCGGGGCGCGCCGCCCTCCGAAGAGGAGGACTAGCCGGGATGAAAATATCGCCACGCAGGTCAACAATGCCGACGCAGCACGACCAGGACTTCCTCAGGAAGCTCCGGAAGCGCGAAAGGTGCCGCAAGTATTACATGGAAAACTACGAGGCGCTCAGGAGGCGAGCGCTCGACCGGTACTACCGCCTCACGTACCCGGAACACGAGGGGCGGCCGCCTCCTCAGGAGAAGGGGAGACCCAGGAGGGTTTCGAGGGTCCCGTGAAGAAACGTTCTTTAATTTCTGAAAAAGTAAGTGACTTTTTTTGCAAATTTCCCTGAATGGGTTCTTCATGGCCGGCCGCCTCTTCAGGAAAAGGGGAGACCCTGGAGGGTTCCGAGGGTTTCTTGATGGGTTCCTGATGGGTTCCTGAACGCGTTTTCATGTTATACACCTCCACCAGCTTCACGTAATCGGGTTTCTTAATGGCCCAGTTCCCGATGTTTTCCCTTATGAACTCGCAGTATCCCGGTTCTTCTGATATGACATTCATAATCGTTTTACCGGCGTGCTTGCCGTTCCTCATGATACTCGTCGCCGACTTCTTGCACGTGGCGCAAATAAACGAGGATTCTCCCGCCGAGGAAGCCTTCACCGCGTTCGTTTTGCACAGCAAACACGTCTGCTTCCGTTGCATCCCTTCCCATCTCTTAATGCATTCGCTTCCGATGAGATAACACTTTTTGTCGCGGAGGCGGTACACCAAGTAGTGGTGATCAATCGCAACTTTGCACACGCACACACCGGTCGGTCGTGGGGGGGCCAAGCCGTGGGTCGCGCACACCTTCCGGTAATAATCCTCGCCATACTTCCCTCCATAAACAAACTCGTGTATCTCCTCTTCGGAGTGTCCCAACTCCTTGAACCTGTTCATGAAGATCTTGTACGGAGTGGACGCTAACGACATTGTTCACCTGGGATATTATTTTTTCTGCCCCTGTGACGCTCCGTCAGGCATACAAAAAAAATTTCCCTGGGAAGATCAACATGCACGTGTCCGAAGCCATCGATATTGTTGTCCCCCAGGAGTCCGACGTCGAAAAGAGGAAGCGGATGAATCGCGAGAAATACAGGAAGTACTACGTCGACAACCTCGAAAAAACGCGTAAGGCATCTCTGGATCGGTACTACAAGCGAAAGATCGCCCTCGGATGCGAACCCCGACCCCTCGGACGTCCCCGAAAGTACGAACTTCCAGAAAAGGCCTGAGCGTCCTCTAGAAATAAGTTTTTTTCTGGGTTGCAACAAAATGTCAGGGTCTAGCAACATGCCTCTCAGGGTCGAGCTCACGGAAACCTGCCACAACGTCGATTTCTTAAGGAAAATGTTTTCCCAGTCCAGCAGCTCCGTGATCGACAAGTCCCTCGTCACGATCGCGAAAAACCTTCACAAGAGGCTCAGGAAGATCCCCTCCACCACGGTCGAGTACATCCAGAAGGCGTACCCGATCCCGGACGGGGAAGTTGCTTACATCGGTCGCCTTTACCCTTCCAACAAACGGTTCGTTTGCTTCCAGAACATGCTCGGCTGCCTCCGCCGCGTCCTGATCGCCGGCAAGTACGTTGAGGTCGACATGCAGAACGCCCACTTCCAGCTCCTCGCCGGCAAGTACCCCGACGCTCTCGCGATCCAGGATTACATCTCCAACCGCGAGGAACACCTCCGCGCCGTCCAGGAGGCCGCCGGCGTCAAGCGCGCGGTCGCGAAGCAGCTGTTCATCATGCTCATATTCGGAGGCTCAGTCGACGGCTGGAAGGCGGAGAACAACATCCCCGAGACTCTCCAACTTCCGGACATTTGCAGCGAGCTGTATTACACCGTCGTGGCGCTCAAGGCCGACTTTCAGGTTCGTCCCGAAAACACGAACTTCGTGAAGGCTGCTAAACACAAGAAGGGGAAGGAGACGTGGGAAAACACATCCTTCGCCCTTTGGCTTCAGGATCTTGAGGCCCACTGCATGCTCGAGACCATCAAATACCTTCGCGCCTCCGGCGTCGAAGTCGCCTCCCTCATCCACGACGGAGCGCTCATCAACGCCTCGGACAAACACCTCGTCGATCTGGAGAAACTGGGAAGTCACGTCCGCGACGCCACCGGCCTCGAGTGCTCCTTCGCGGTCAAAGGTCTCGATCTAAGCGAGGAGGACCAGGCTTTTGCCCAGCAAGTCGAGGAGGGGTTCGCCAACCACGCCACCGAGATGAAGGAGATCGCCGACAAGCGCGACGACAAGACCAAACTCATCGTGGAAGCCGGCCTCGAAGGAGGTCACCGCCTCCTCGCCAGGGTGTTCCACAACATGTTCCCCAACAAACTGGCGTTCCTCGGCAAAACCGACGGGTGGTTCATATTCAGGGCGCCCCGGTGGCAAAGTATCTCACACGACACCCAGTGTATCATGCGTCTCATGGATGAGGATCTTCACGAAACCGTCTCCAAAGCACTCGAGATTCTGATCAAGGAGGACATCCCGTGCGAGGCCGCGATCACGGGGGTCGATGGGCTCCGGAAAAACATCGCGAAATTCCCTTTCAAGAAGAACCTCGTGGATCAACTCTCATCGAGCTACAAGGTTGCCGACCCGAAGGCTTGGCTGAACCGTCTCGACGGCAACAACCTCCTGCTGGGCCTCGAGGACTGTGTTTACGACTTCCACGACCGATGCTTCCGCGACGGACTGCCCGAGGATATGATCTCCATGAGCACGGGCCACTCGCGCTCCGATATCGAAAAACACGTGACCGGAAGCGACGCCATCGTGGAGATCAACGACGCGTTGGAGGCCATGCACGAATCCAAAGAGGTTCTCTGGTACGTTCTTCACTCACTCGCCACCTCGGTGGTCGGCAACCGGCCCAACGATCGCTTCCAGATCTGGTCAGGAACGGGCGCCAACGGCAAGGGACTCACCAAGAACCTGGTCGCTTCCGCTTTCGGGGAGTATTACTACGAGCCCTCGGCCGGCCTCTTCGCCACCAGATCGGTCTCCGGCTCCGTTCTCTCATCAGAACTGGCCAAGCTCAAGGGGAAGCGGATCTGTATCGCTTCGGAAGCCGAGCCGGGCGACAAGCTCCGCTCCGGCCTCCTCAAGCAGTGTACCGGTCACGACCTCATCCAGGCCCGAGACCTTTACAAGTCCGCCAGCGAGTTCAGATGCTTGGCCAACATCGTCCTGTGCTTCAACGAGATCCCAGGTGTCGATGACAGCTCAGGAGGTATCGAGCGACGCCTCGACCTCATCCGCCACCCCTACAAGTTCGTCGACACCCCTTCCCTCCCTCACGAGAGGCCGGTTGATCGGTCCCTCCAGCACAAGTTCTCGAGCAAGGAGTTCGGTGCTTCCTTCCTGGGCTCGCTCATCAACATTTACAACGAACACGGCTTCGACTTCCCGATACCAGAGTCCGTGATTCAGGAGGCAAAGGATTTCCTGGGGGAGAACGACCTGATCGGCCAGTTTCTTCAGGAGTTTTACGAAGAGACTTCCGAGTACTCCGACTACGTCAAGCTCAACGACATATGGACCCAGTTCCGCCACTGTCGCGATTTCAGCGACCAGATGGACATCAGGCAAAGCCAGCAGCTGAGCCAGAAGCTGAGGAACAAGGGTTTCACACTTTCGCGAACAAGGGATGGTGTGGTGTTGAGGAACTTCAAGGCGAAGAGTGGCGAGGAGAGGGAGGGGGGGTGGAGGGGCTTCGGATCTGGAGGGGTTCCTGTGTGAGGGTGGTGCAGGGGGTGTTGAGGGGGTGTTGAGACCCTACACCTTGACAAATCAACCGGTAAACCGTTTGATTTTAAAAAATTCTTACAGTTTTTTAATATCTTTTTAATCAGAAGTGAAGAGGGTGTAGAGCTTTTGGGAAAAAGTTCCGTAAACACGAAGCGTTTGCTTCGGAAATTTCCGAAACAAAAAACATCGATTAATGAATACTTTTTGAAAACCCCCTCTCCGCCTACACCTCTGCACCACCCACCCCAGCTACGATCTCCGGAAATGTTCCCAGGGGGCTGCGAAGCGAAAACGTTTTTTAACAAGGGATGTGCGCGCAGGTTCGTCCCGAAAAGACGGACCTGGGGCATTTTCTTGTTTTTTGTCGTCACGATCGGTAATGATTCGGGTTCTGGATGTTTGTTCGGGATCCCAGAGCGTGGGGTCGGCCTTGCACGAGATGTATGGCCACGACAAGGTGGAGTACGTGTCCGTGGACACCACCGCCTCGACGCGCCCCACGCACCTGGTGGACGTGCGCGAGTGGGATTACCGGTCGGCGTACCCCCAGGGGCACTTCGACGTTATATGGGCCAGCCCGCCGTGCACCGAGTACAGCACCGCGAAGACGATCGGCGTGCGTGACCTCGCGCTGGCGGACTCGATCGCGCGGAAGTGCCTCGAGATCATCGAGTGGTTCGCGCCGCGCCACTGGTTCATCGAGAACCCGTATACGGGAATGCTCAGGAAAAGGGAGTTCATGGCGCCGCTGGAGCCGTTCCTGCACCGGTGCACATATTGCAAATACGGGCGGGATTATAAGAAGTACACCGCGATCTGGACCAACAAGGCGGGCCTCGAGCTGAAGCACTGCCACCTCGAGCCGTGCGATTACAAGCGCGAGAACGGCATCCACCTGGCGTGCGCCCAGAACGGGCTGCACGGCGACCCGCGGAAGCGGCCGTTCAAGCGCCGCACGGGGCGGGCCAAGACGTACCAGATCCCGGAGGCGCTGCTGGCCGAGCTGTTCGCGGGCGTCGCGGGGGAGGGGGCGGGGTAGCGGTGAGGCGGTAAAGTACTGGGCCACCGGGTCCCGTAGGGCTGAAACCGCGTAACGGTCAGGGTGCAAGGGCTTAAGCGGAGGTCATGGCCGTTACAATCCCCGATTGACGTCAAATGGGGCCCTCACGGGTACCCGTATACTGCGGATCGGGTCTATAGGTGCATGACTAAAGCGCTTATCTACTGGCATGTACTACTAGGTACTATAATCCGCCCGCCCGCCACCCCGCCCGTCCACCCACGGTTCTTAATTACACAGCCGTCCGATTACGATCTCACGGTTGGGAGGTACTGGTACTGGTTCTCGCTACTCGCTGGTAATGGAAAAAAAAATGGTACTCGCTAGTCGTCACAAGCGCTTATCTGCTGACATGTACTACTAAGTACTGTAATCTGGTGAAGCCCGCTGCTTGTACTCGCTACTCGCCACTGTTAAGGATTACTCGCTACTCGCTGGTAATGGAAAAAAATGGTCTCGCTAGTCGTCTACTGACATGTATTACTAAGTACTATAATCCGGTGGAACCGCCGCTCGAAACGCTGCGCCAGATGACTTCTATGAAAGCCACACGCGAGTTCGTAGTCGCTACTTCAAAGCGCTGGCAATGCAATTCATGGAACTGTACGCCAGTGATATAGAACCCGTTCCTTTAAAATTTTCTGAAAAATCGACGCATCGCTGATTCAACTGTCAAGTTAATTCATATACATTATATATGTATATCTACGTATTTATATATCATATAAACGATATGTATGATATATGATATATGTATTCTATATACACATAGACATATACATATCTTACAACATACATTATTATCCAACAAGCGTCGATTTTTCGGCAGTGAGCTTTATTGCCGTACGGGTACCCGTATAGTGCAGCGGATCGGGCCTATAGGTGCATGACTTAAGCGCTTATCTACTGGCATGTACTATTCAGTACTATAATCCACCCACCCACCCGCCCGCCCGCCCACCCACGGTCCTCAATTACACAGCCGTCCGATTACGATCTCACAGTTGGGAGGCTATGAGTACTGGTACTCGCTACTCGCTGCTGGTAATATGGAAACAAACTCTGGTACTTCAAAGCGTTGGCAATGCGAACGCTCGCTACTGATGGTACTGGTACTCGCTACTCGCTGCTGGTACTGCTGGTGCTGGTATTGGTACTCGCTACTCGTTGCTGGTAATGGAAAAAAAACTCTGGTACTTCAAAGCGCTGGCAATGCGAACGCTCGCTGCTGGTACTGGTACTCGCTGCTGGTACTACTGGTACTGCCGGTACTGGTACTCGCTACTCGCTGCTGGTAATGGAAAGAAAACTCTAGTACTTCAAAGCGCTGGCAATGCAAACGCTCGCTGCTGGTACTTCAAAGCGCTGGCAATGCAATTCATGGAACTGTAGGCCAGTGGTATAGACCCGTTCTTTTAACATTTTTCTGAAAAATCGACGCATAGCTAATTCAACTGTCAAGTTACTTCATATAAACGAGGGAACCGCGGACTTTGCGTTGTCGAAATAGTCGGGTTAGGCCGTCACCCCCCAGCTTGGCGTGGTCTTGGGGAGGACAGGTAGTAGAGGTGCATTGGTGCCGGATGTTGTACATTAGCTATCTGCTTGGCCCTTTGCCGCACGGACCCCGCTATGAACCTCCCCACTCCGCCTGACGACAACATGCTCGGCTCTCCGGCAAAGTCCGGCGCCGTTGGCCAGTCGTCACCTACCTGCCGTGGGTAAGCGTTTGCCGGCTAGCATTGAGGACTCGCCCCCGCACTGGCAGCGCTCACGCCCGCGACGCCGCGCGGCACAAAGATTTGACGTAGCAACATAATGATGTAGTATTGGTGCAGGGGCGCAGTGGGGTAGTATCTATCACCCGAAACCTCTGCCCTCTGCAGCTATGCTTTATGCAGCATGCCGAGCGAAGGTGATGGCAAGCTGCTACTTCATGCCACGGAGTGAACATTAGGAAGAAGCGCCGCGCTCTAGCAAATTGTGCAGACGATAGCACGTTGGCAATGGTGCAGCTGAGCCGCGAGGCAGTCATGAAGATGATGATGAAGGCGAGAGGAATTGTGTAATTATAAGGGAGACTGCGAAAGGGCGCTGCGTATTGCATATATCGCTTACATTTGGGTGATTAAGGTAGGGCGGAACATGCACATAACTTTTCACATACACCTGCCCATAAAACACTTGCCCCCTTGTCAAGCATCAGTTGTAGATTGGCCCATCATGTGCCCTCACCTTCGTTTCCGGCCGCGCCCTTCCATTTGTCATACGTGCAAACGACATCATGCGTGGGGGGGAGACTTAAGTGGCGTTTGTTGTGCTCGCGTTGCAAAAGCCATACGTGTGCGTGTCATTGTTCATGGGTGGTAACGAATTTGATAACCAATGTCACGAGGGCGCGCAATTTTTGTATCGCACGTAAATGCGTTCTATCTGTACGGATGCACGCCAAGAGTTAGCACTACAATCGTAGAGCACATTCACAAAGGCGCGCTCCCCCCACCGTCGGCATGCAAGCAAGTGAGCAATTCCCGCAAAACGGCCAATATTGCGATTAAGGCTTGCTCCAAAACCAGCCCACCTACAGCTTTAGTCCGCATTCAATGCGCCCTTGGTAGAGCCGGGCTTCAGCCCATACCGCGTAGGGGTGCAGCCCCCGAGTCAGCGGGTGGGTCCATATGGTCACCCGGGAAGATGCCCAAATCGTGCTTCAAATCGTGCTAACACATGCCCACAAAAGTCTTACTTCCCCACTTGTCAAGCATCAATTGTAGAGTGGCTCATTATGTGCTCATACCTTCGTTTGCGGCCGCGCCCTTCCATTTGTCATACGTGAACACGACATCATGCGTGGGAGGGAGCCCTAAGTGGCGTTTGTTGTGATCGGGAGCCATACGTGTGCGTGTCATTGTTCATGGGTGGTAATGAATGTGATAACCCAATGCCACGAGGGCGCGCATTATTGTATCGCACGTATATGCGTTCTATCTGTACGGATGCACGCCAAGAGTTAGCACTACAATCGTAGAGCGCATTCACAAAGGCGCGCTCCCCCCACCGTCGGCATGCAAGCAAGTGAGCAATTCCCGCAAAACGGCCAATATTGCGATTAAGGCTTGCTCCAAAACCAGCCCACCTACAGCGTTAGTCCGCATTCAATGCGCCCTTGGTAGAGCCGGGCTTCAGCCCATACCGCGAAGGGGTGCAGCCCCCGAGTCAGCGGGTGGGTCCATATGGTCACCCGGGAAGATGCCCAAATCGTGCTTCAAATCGTGCTAACACGTGCCCACAAAAAGTCTTACTTGCCCCACTTGTCAAGCATCAATTGTAGATTAGCCAATTGTGTGCCCTCACATTTGTTTGCGGCCGCGCCCTTCCATTTGTCCTACGTGAACACGACATCATGCGTGGGAGGGAGCCCTAAGTGGCGTTTGTTGTGATCGGGAGCCATACGTGTGCGTGTCATTGTTCATGGGTGGTAACGAATTTGATAACCAATGTCACGAGGACGCGCATTTTTGTACCGCACGTAAATGCGTTCTATCTGTACGGATGCACGCCAAGAGTTACCTCTACAATCGTAGAGCACATTCACAAAGGCGCGCTCCCCCCACCGTCGGCATGCAAGCAAGTGAGCAATTCCCGCAAAACGGCCAATATTGCGATTAAGGCTTGCTCCAAAACCAGCCCACCTACAGCTTTAGTCCGCATTCAATGCGCCCTTGGTAGAGCCGGGCTTCAGCCCATACCGCGTAGGGGTGCAGCCCCCGAGTCAGCGGGTGGGTCCATATGGTCACCCGGGAAGATGCCCAAATCGTGCTTCAAATCGTGCTAACACATGCCCACAAAAGTCTTACTTCCCCCCTTGTCAAGCATCAATTGTAGAGTGGCTCATTATGTGCTCATACCTTCGCTTGCGGCCGCGCCCTTCCATTTGTCATACGTGAACACGACATCATGCGTGTTCGAGGCAAGCCACATGCTTGGTGTTCGAGGCGCACTCTGTGGAGACAATGGTTGCCCACGCGGCAAAGTCGCAACGGGCAGATCTGCGGGTCTACCCCTCAGAAGACGACGCCAGGAAGGGTTCTTGGGGCGCACCTCTGCATGAGTTTGCAGCCCGGCTTAGGAACCAATCCGGCAGGGGCTGCGACAACAACTCGAGGCCGCGCAGTACACGCTGCCATAGGGGGTGCTGGCCTTCTTTGTCACGCCCGCAGATCGCATCGGCATCACGGACCCCTCCAGCGTTGCTGGGGCTGCCTCGTCCTCCTCGACAAGGTCGCGCGCCAGCACCGACACCATCACTGTCATGCGTGCAGAGATCCAGGGCGTATGGCCACGAGATGATGACGACGTGTACTTGCCGGTGCAAGGTGCGTTGGGCGAGGTTGTTGCCCCTGAGTGGGGGGCGGGCCTTGTTGTCTCGCGTGTCCGCGCCGCCGGCATCGAGGAGGACGAGAAAGACGTGAGGAAACGCGTGACAAGAGGTGGGCACGCAACAAAACACTCTACCCTCCACATAAGCACGCACCTGCTCGTGGCTAACTTGTGCCGCGCACCGGTTCGTCCGGGAGCGCCATAAGGTCCACCTAAACGCCAAGGCTTCCACAGTGCTAGCGGCGCAACTCGTTGTGGCCTAGGAGGCCACATCCTCAGCCGCTTGGAGGCGAAACGATTGTGGCTTGTTGTGGGTGTCTGGGCACAGGGGGCGTCCCGACGCCAAGGCAAGGAAGCTCATGGCGTCGTCGTCGACGGCACAGCCTCCCGGGGTTGTGAAGACACTGAGGGCCGCCGTTTTCCCTCCGGACGCGCCGCTGCCCCGCCCACCCCTAGGCGGAGGCAGCAAGGTCGTCGAAGCGGCCGGTCTCACGGGCACGCAAGAACAAGATCAAGTAGTAGCCCCCCCCCCCCCCCCCCCCCCCCACCCCCCGCCCCCCATCCCCTCCCCTCACCCCCCCCCCCCCCCCCCCCCCCCCCCCGCCACACGCCCCGACGGGAGTTGTCGCGAATATTGTAATTCAAACATTCTTCGGCAAAGCGCTGCCTGGCCCCCCTCGCGAATATTTATGTAACGTGAGCACTCTTTGGCAAAACATGGCAGCCAAACCGCGCGTCTGATGACCTTTGATTGGACGGCGGGCATGCCCGTTCAGCAGTACTAGCTGTAATGTACACAAAATTCCCCACTCTTGCCGAATAGTACGGCTGCGATTCGCGCTCCCATGTACTAATAGTCGTAGTTATCCACAGGACGATTCGCCATTGCGCCCGGGTTCGTACTAAATACCCGGTAACAGCTTAATAAATATATCGCGTGCTACCCGGTACTGCACGGACAACCTCGTACCTTGTACGTCTGTGCCATGTAACGCGTCATCGCGCTAGTACGACTACCACAATGATTACAAAAAGGGTTCATCGCCCGCCGGCAATACCGCCGGATGTACTCGGACGTAACTGGATGGACATGCCGCCACCAGCAGCAGCCTTCACGGATAAATAATAGTCGCTAGTAGTAGTGCTTCGTCACCCGTATGTCACATCTCATTCTCACAGTGTAACCATGTCGTGTACTATGTGTTGCATACCTAAATCCGACTTAATGACCGTACCCAAGTACCTATATTCATTTACAACCGGTACCCGTTCCCTCCCCCCCAAGCTGCCATCGGGCACCTTGTTCGCATAACGCGGTCTCGTCGGAATATCGGCCTAATGCCATCACCCCACACTTAAGTACCCCAAACCCCATAAAATGGTCCTCCGCCCACCGCGAGAAGTGGGCGAACATGGCATGCAGGTTATCGAACGAGCCTGTGATACCAACAGCGTCGTCCGCGTATAACTGACATGGCACCCTTAGTGGTTGCCTTGCCGCTAATGTGTCGGTGCACCCTGGTACATCACACCCTAGATGTTCTACCCCATCGAATATATCGTTAATAAATATGTTGAATAGGATGGGAGAAGCGGGGCATCCATGTCGGAGGCCACGCTCCATGGGTATGGGGTCCGATTGTGTTCCCGGGGCCACCCCTGTCTTGACCCGTACCATACTATCCCTGTATAAAGCTTTAATGAAGGTACGCATATGACATGTAACTCCTATGGCTTGTAGTTTTAGTAATAAAAGCTCATGATGTACGGTGTCAGATGCCTTCCTAAAGTCAATAAATCCCGCGTACATGGGTAGACCTGCCGCTTGGCGACGAGCCGCGATATCGAACAAGCTGGCGACTTGCATGGGGCCCTCCTCATTCCGCATAAAACCCGCTTGCCAACGGCGGATTATCCCTTTGGCTTGGCAGACGTCTTGCAAGCGTTGGGAAATGACGGTCATAAGAAGTTTCATGTCGGCAACCATAATCGAAATACCCCTATAATTGTCCATAACGGTCGCGTAGCCTTTCTTGGGCACCGATACTATGGCCGATCTACGCCACTGCTGGGGGATATAGTTCTTAGTCCATATCCCGTTAGTTAAGGCCAGCAATGCCTTGCCAAAATGGCTATTTGGGGCGTATATCGCCAATTTTAAAGCCTTTGCAGTGATCCCGTCATGCCCCTGGGCCTTATTATTTTTTTAACGTCTAAGAGCCTTGACTAGTTCCTCCCAGGTTATATGTCCATTAATCCCGTTAAGTGCGGGGGCAATGGGTGGCGATGTACCGTGGCGGTGTTCCCACGCCGCACGGTATATCGCAACCCGTTGTGCTAGGGGGTGGGGGTCACGCAGCAGCTCCCGATAGTGCCGCGCCCAGCACGCATTGATTTCACCCGGCTCGGTATGAAGTAATTGATACGTACCGGATACCGGATCGCGTACTGGCTGGTCGTTCGCGCCCTCGAATGAACCATGCCCCTTACGGAGACCGCGCGCCCACTTCCAGAACTCCCGTCTCCCACCACCCTTCTTAAAATCATGAACCGCTTTTAGCTCGGCCCGCTCCCTCTGGCGGCGGCGATTATTACGTACTGGTGTCCGGACCCTATGCCGTGCAGCAGCATAATGTGCCGACGCTAAAGCGGGATCCCGAGGGCCTCTAGTCCCCCGGCACGCCATAAAGACCATGCGCCGACGATTAATCGCACCTAGGATAGACCGTTTGCAGC
Source organism: Tetraselmis striata (assembly GCA_006384855.1). NCBI lineage: Eukaryota > Viridiplantae > Chlorophyta > Chlorodendrophyceae > Chlorodendrales > Chlorodendraceae > Tetraselmis > Tetraselmis striata. The sequence goes on along the minus strand of VCJN01003008.1, from coordinate 16,619 downwards.
GGCGGCCCTAGGCCACGCCGCCTTGGCTTGGTAACAGCCCCTACCCCACGCGCCGCCGACCATATTACCTAGATAAAGTGGTCGGCGCCGGTGTCTAGGGATCCCCCCCCCCCCTCTCGAGGGCCCGCCATCTACATGTGGCCGGGTCATCTAGAGGGGTGAGCACCCCGAACGGATTAGCAGTGACAAAATTGTGGAACGGCTTGGGCCTTTCAAAGGGAGAGTCACCGTGGGCCGGTTTGGGAATGGACCTTGCAAACAGGCGTTCATGCAGGGGGGGTGGACAGGTATCCTCACGGATGGCGCCCATGAGGAAAGAAGATAGGACATGGAAGTGATCGGAGGTGTCCCAAGAGTAGTCCACCCATGCCGAGGGAGAGAGAGGGGGGGGGGGGTATGGTGGGAGGCCATGCGATGAAGTGGTCAAGAACGCGGCAGCTGCCCTCCGACAAGTACCCCGTTCGCGCGCCGATGCATCCCGCGGCCACATGGGCTTACCGCCGGGAAGGCACCGCCAACGCCTGAGTAGAGCCGTCAACTCCCTTTCATTCATGTTCCAATCCCCCCCCCCCCCTCCCCCCCACCACAATCATATCCCTCGGATAACTCGTACAAAGCCGCGCCAACTCTTCGCGCAGGCGGTCCCGATACGGTTCCCCCTATGAGCCGGTGGGCAAATAGGCCGAGATAAATATAGTGGCCGCGGAGTCACTGCAACCTCCCCCCACCCGGACACAGGTCCAACATGGGTGGGGCGCGCCGACTGCCCGCGCGCGGTACGGCGACCGGACTAACACATAACACCCACGTTCCGATGCAACGCGGTCCCCGAACGAATAGTAGTCAGAGTACCACTCGCATATCGGTCGAGATGTTCTGCTCGTTCATTCGTGGTCTCCTGAACGAACAGAACATCTACATATCGATCAGCAGCGCCCCAACATCCTCCACCTTAGAAGACTCCCATTCACATTAAGCGTCGCAATGCACAGGTGGGTGGGCATGGGAGGGAAGGGAAAGGGCAAGGGGTGGGGGTGAGGGGGAGGGCGGGCGGCGTGGCGATCCCAGTACGAGCGGTGTTCCCGCAAGTACCACCCCCACCGGCGTGCAAAACGTTGTAACCGCTCGCGGACATGTGCACCCTGCCCTTGGGTATAATACACATCAAAGCGCACTAGCCCATCCCGCTGCAACACACGATCGATCTTCGGAATGGGTGAGGGCCGGCCATTAAACGCCCGATGGACGCGGCTCCAAAAGGCACGTAGTGGCGACGGGTCCCCCCAACAACACACACGACGCAGGGACGCCCCAGCGCCCTCAGCCAGGTGCCCAACCGTCCAAGGGCGAACCCCCGTCACTATGACGGCTGCACCCGGTGGCGCGCGGTTGCCCATATCGGGGCCAACCCTACCGGAGCTACGGTTATGTTATACCAGGCGGGAAAACTCGGTAATGCGGTAGGGTCCTCGCAAACATTCCCTAGCGCGAGGTATAAGGGTTACGGATCCCCGAGTCGCCGGCCGGACAGGGCCGACAGCAAGGGGCGGATACCGCTCAGTTAAGGACTAGTTTTTTTGCGATGGGGCGCGAAGGCCTGCCGGTTTGACCGCGGGAGGGCGAGCGGGCGGGCTGGGGCAACCTTGCCTGCGAAACGGAGCCGTGTTGCACCAAGAATCCTGTCCCGACCTCGTGGCGTCCTGTCCTGGCCTGTTCTGTCCTCTGACCTGTCGGCGGGGGGGTGGGGGGGGGGGGGGGGGGGGGGGGGGCAACTCGACGCAGGCAATAAATTAGTCGGTTAGTCCCCCAACCGAGCGACCGATCGCGGGATCATCGCCGACACACGCAACCGCGACAACCGGTAAAACCCGCAAAGCTGCGCGGCTAGTCCCGAAGGAGGGCCGTTGGAGTGCTGATGACCGGCTGGCTGGCCGACTGGCTGGCGCTGGGGGCTTGGCGGGCTGGCGGGCTGGCGGGCTGGCGGGCTGACAGGCGATCGGCTCGGCGGAGCGGACGGCGTCGCGAGTACTTGACGGCAGCACTGCGCTTAACCCAGGGAAAAAGCGGCTGAGAAGTGAGCTGAGATGTTTTGTTTATATTTGGTCAGATGTAGTCATCTAGAGGTTTACAGTACATTAGCTATGTTGTACTGCGCACGACCCCCGAGGTCGGCGCACGGACTAAGGCCTACCGGCCCGCACCAGCACTATGACCTGAGGGATCCACCCTCGGGCACAGGCACTCTCTGCTTTGCGCTCGCCTCAATCGGCTCGCGCAAGCAGTCTCGACTCTAGCAGTCGAGCAGAGTGTCAGCTTACTCTATGCCGACTCGGACCCGAGCCTCAGCCTCCCGAGACGCTACACCTTCCCCACCCCGCGACAGCAGGATGCCCCCTCGCCCTGTACCGGAAGACGCCTTAGCGGACGACGCCCCGGGCGTCGCCACGGCGGCATCTGTCGCGGAATTGGAGAAACGCCTGACGGCCCAAGCGGAAGCCCTGGAGAAGCGGCTGGCCGGGCAGTTTGAGGCTGCTACGGCTGCCTTGCTCGCTCGACTCGCCCCCCCCCCACTAACCCGCTTCCTCCCGAAGGTACCCAGCCAGCCAACCCCGCGGGCACGCCTGCGCCCGAGGGTGGTGAGCAAGGAGCGCGAGAGCCCCTTCCTGCTGAGCTAGACGCACCCGACAACGAGCTCGAGTACGTCGACTTTGCCTACTACGGCCGAGTCATCCCCCCCGGTCTGGAGCGCCCCCCGCGCGACGTCGACGAGCCTCGCTTGTGGACCCTGACCGACGACACCGCCCGCGCCCTCGCGGATAAGCGGAGTCAGGCAGCGTACGACGAATACCTGCACCTAGGCTGCTATGCCTTCTTCAGTAGCTGCGCCAACGAGGCGATGCGCTGCGCTCTGGAGTCGCTTTCGACCGAGTCTGCTACGCCGGCAGTCAAGGCTGCGGCCCTTGCCGAGCTCCGCGCCTGCTACCGCACCCACCTGGCGACGGAGGAGGCCACCCGTTCCCGGTTGGGCTACCTCCAGCTCGCCAAGAATGGACCAACGGCTACAGAGGCGGACCGTGTTTTCGCCGAGCTCGCCCACGCAAAGTTCTGCACCCCACGGCGCATCGCCGTGTCCGGGCAACTCGACCAACTCCGCCGAGCGTTCGACGACAAGACCCTCGAGATCAGCCTTTCCGCAGCGGGCAAGGCCCGTGCCGCGGCCGCGTTCGCCAAGGCTACCCCCGACAAGCCCGCCCCCACGGAGTCCGCCGAGAGGCGCAAGCAACGCGAGCAAGCCGCTGCCGCACGGAAGGCCGCAGCGACAGCCGCAGCGTCCGACAAGGCCAAGGCGAAGGTCACCAACTGACGGTGTGGCCCGCCGCGCCGACTCCTGTACGCCTACCTCCCTCTACATGCGACACCGCGTGCGGAGAAGATGGCGAGACTGGGAAAGCATCGGCGCGAGCGGGCAAGTCTTGAGTTGGATCCGCCAAGGGGTCCGGATACGCTTCAAGAACGGGCGACGCCCTCGCCCCTACAACCACGGCGTCTCTATGCGCGACGCCACTCAGGCACAACTGGATTTCATGGCTACAGAACTGCCCCGCTTCGAGGCGATTGGCGCGTGGGAGCGAGGACACTGCAACAAGTGGGTATCCAGAATGTTTCTGGTCCCCAAACCCGGCACCAACAAATGGCGCCTCATCATCGACCTACGGGAGCTCAACAAGTGGTGCAAGACTTTCACGATGTCCTACGAAACGCTCAAGCACCTGCGGCACCTGGCGCGCGCGGGAGATTGGTTCGTGTCGATGGACCTGGCCGATGGCTACTACGCCCTTGGGATTCGGGAGGAGGACCGCGACTTCTTTACCGTGAACTACCGAGGGGAGCTGTGGCGACTTGCGTGCCTACCGATGGGTTGGACAGGCTCGTCGTACTACTTCTGCAAATTGACGGCGGCCTTTACGGACTACCTGCGGACGCCTCTGAAGCAGCGCGACCCAGCGTTGCCGCCCACGGCCCCGTCCAAGCCTACTCGCCGTTTCCTGCGCAACACTCGCTGGCGGGGCGAGCGGCTCCTACCCTATATGGACGACTTCCTTTTCCTCGCGGACTCCCGCGAGGCAGCCCTGGAGCTACGCGTCAGGTTAAGCGCCTTGCTGGACCGCCTGGGCTTACTGCGCAACCCCAACAAGGGAGTCTGGGAGCACACCCAGGTCGGCCCTCACCTGGGCCTGATCATCGACCTGAAGCGCGGCGAGTTCCGCGCCCCCGAGGAGAAGCTCATCACTCTAGCCAAGGCCGCCCGTTCGCTCCTTGGCCGCGCAGCCTCCAACAAGCGATGGCTCCCAGCTCGGCAGCTGGCGTCCTTTGCGGGCAAGGCGCAGTTCCTGTACTTGGCAGTTACGCCGGCCCGTTTCTTTTTGCGGGAGCTGCACTGCGTCCTCGCCACCCGGCAGGGCTGGGGCGGGCGCGTCAAGATGACAAACCAGCTGCGCCGCGACCTAGAGTGGTGGACCCAGGTACCTGCGCAGCACAACGGTCGCTCTATGTACAAGCCTGTGGAGACCGCGTATCTGCACGCGGACTCCAGCTCGTACGGATGGGGGGCTGTGCTCAACAACAACAGCGCTTACCAGGCGCGCGGCTTCTGGTACGCGGACGACCGCTCGCGTCACATCACGTGGAAGGAGCTTCGCGCGGTACGTCACGCGGTCGAATCGTTCCTGCCCCAGCTCCGAGGACGGCGCGTCTTACTGCACGAGGACAACACGGCCGTAGTGGCAGCGCTGACCAACCTTACCTCTCGGTCGCCCGTCATGATGGAGGAGCTCCGCAAGCTGTGGCACCTCCTGGATATCCACGACATCTCCATCAGGCCCCGGTACATCCAGTCTGCAGCCAACGTTTGGGCGGACCGACTCAGCAGGGAGCTGGACGACTCCGACTGGCAGCTCAATCCGCGGATATTCGCGTACCTGCAGCGCTTGTGGGGTCCGCACACCGTCGACAGATTTGCGTCGATGGAAAATACGCAACTTCCACGGTACAATTCCCGCTGGCGCGACCCGCATTGCGAAGCGGTGGATTCTCTCCATTTGCCGGACGAGTTCTGGCGCAGGGAGCACAATTATTGCAATCCTCCGTGGGGGTTGTTGGACGATTTGGCGGACAAACTGCGACAGTCGGGCGCGGCCGCCACGGTCATCGCACCGCACTGGCCAGGACGGCGTTGGTACCAGCTGCTGCAAGACCTCGCCACCGAGACGATTGTCTACCCGCCTACCCGCGACCTCTTCTTTCCTGGGCGGCGGGGAACGCGCGCGGGGGTCGGACTGCCCGGCTGGAGCGTCGTGGCTTTTCGGCTGCCACGCCGGCATGGCTGCACCTCCGCCGTGGCTCGCTAGGCCGGGCTATGACCGTACAGCCGTCGCTGCAGTACGGTGTGCAGTACGGTGTGCAGTACGGTGTGCAGTACGGTGTGCAGTACGGTGTGCAATACCCGGGCCGCCTGTCCCACACTCGACGCGCGCGCTACCGGCTTGCGGCGCGCGCCGGCTCGGAGGCGCCCTGGTCGGCATCAATGGCGGCCGAGCTCCGGTCCTTGTTGGGGACCGACGACGTTGGTCAAGCGGCACTCGGGTTGCTTACGGGTTCGCTGGCGGCCGGCACCTACCGCAACTACGACAGCGGCATGCGCTCTTTCGCTACTTTCTGCGAGCAGGAAGGCTTACGCCCGCTGCAGGCTACTACCAGCACAATCGTCCGCTACACTGCCTGGCTAGGCATGCAAGGTACCGTCGGCGCGGAGTCCCTTCAACAGTACTACTCGTCCATCAACAAGTACTTCCGCGACCATCAGCGCCAGCCTATCGCCCTCGGCGAAATGGTAGCCGACGCGCGCCGCGGCCTGGCTATCCAGCAAGAGCGTCTTGAGGCGGAAGACGTCCGCGTCGCCCTACCTGCGCCCGTGGCGGCTGGCATCCTGAACACCGCGATTGGATTTCGGCAGACATTGGTGTGGGAACCCGCTAATATTGCGGACATCCGCGCTTTCAGAGCCGCGCTCGCGACGATTACGGCGTACGTTTTCCTGTGCCGCGCGGAGTCCGGCATTAGCTGCGAGACCGGTGATTTGGTGGTCGACCGGCCGTCCGGAAGCATTCTACTGTACGTCCGCAAACAGAAAGGCGACCAGCGTACGAGGGTTTCCGCTAAGCCCCTGATAAATCTGCCCATCGCCGCCGTTCCGGACTTCGCTGACCTGCTGGACTGGTACACCGTCAGTCGCGACGCCTACTGCCGCCGTTTCTACGGCGCCAGCCCGCCGCCCAAGTTCTGGAGCATCTCCCCGCTGGAGTCTTCCGCCACTTGGTCGTTTTCAGCCACTCTTACCGAGTGGTTGCGGGAAGCCTACCTGGCGGCAGGCGCCCGACCTCCCACCGGTTTCAAGTGGACATCGCACAGTTTACGCAAAGGTGCCGCTTCCGCAGCAAGCTGCGTCGGCGTCCCCTTGCCGGCCATCAAACACATGGGCGACTGGCTGGTCGAAGAACAGCGAGGTGGTCACCGGGAAGTACATCGACCCGACCATGCGCCCGACTCCTGCGGCCTGGAGGTTCTTCGGTTGGCTCGTCCCCGTCCGGCCGCCGGCCTAAGCTTCCTGTGCTAGCCTTTGGCTTTCGTCTCTGGCAAACAGTGCCTCCTTGGGTAAATGGTCAGATGTAGTCATCTAGAGGTTTACAGTACATTAGCTATGTTGTACTGCGCACGACCCCCGAGGTCGGCGCACGGACTAAGGCCTGCCGGCCCGCACCAGCACTATGACCTGAGGGATCCACCCTCGGGCACAGGCACTCTCTGCTTTGCGCTCGCCTCAACCGGCTCGCGCACCCACCCACCCTCAGCCATCTTTTGCGCTAGGAGACACCCAGGCCAAGCCTGTGGTTCTTGTCTTAGCCTTCGATGTAAGCGAGCTGACATTCTTTGGCAAACAGTGCCTCCTTGGGTAAACTGCCATTACCCTGAAGCTGGCGCCGCGATCTTGCCGACTCGGCACACTGAGGCTACATACAGGTGTGTTCTCTGTCACAGTAGTGCCGCCTTGACAGGCGGGCACAGAGGTGAAAACTGAGCGTTTTAATTGCTCTCGGCCCGCCTACAGACGGCGGCCACTACTGAGGTAGCATTCCTTCTCTTGTGCGATACCGGCACGGTCTACTATTTCACGCCCGCCCGCCCTCGGGTGATCTGAATATCATTTTGCGGTTTGATACTGTCTGTTGCTTTGATGATGATTTTGCTTTGGTGATGATGCTTGCTGTGGTACGGGATTTGCGCAGCACTGCATTGACTGAATGGGCTTAGTGTATGAGATTTGACGTATGGTTCAAGTGGTGTTTTATTGCTGGACACTACTGGCCTGGTGACTAGTGCGTGGTGACTGGTCGCAGCGGTTACTAGCATCTTTCATTTCCGGTTACGGATACCCCTTGTGACCAAACCGGTACACACTGAGGCTATGTACAGTTGTGTAACGTGTCACAGTAGTGCCGCCTGAACAGGCGGGCACAGCGGTGAAAACCAGCAGTCACATTCACTGATTGCAGCAGCCAATTCACCCCGCTAGAGGAGATGCTAGAGGAGAAACAGCCTTTACAAGGTGCTGCTTGGGAGCAGCCTGGCGAGTGCGGGTGTACTACACGGATTACATAGGACAGGTGGCGGGGTAGGAGGATGAAAGGGGATGTGAGGTGCCCCGGAGGGGGGGGACAGGGGGTTGGGGGGGGGGGGGGGGGGGGGGGGGGTCCGCCATCACTGCAGCCAGCTTGCCCGGGGTGTCACTGGCGCGGCGGCAAGCCAAGGGAGAGCGACAGCAAAAACGCGGGCTGCCCTACTTGGCGGCCGCCGCGGCCGCTGCCTGCGCATCTTCAAACTCCTTCTTGGCAGCCGCGAGGTCACGGCACCGCGGGCCCGGCGCTTCACCCGTCAGGGTGGTCCTCTCGGTCAGCTTGCCAGCCACCCACTTGTCGTTCTGCACCGAACCCGCCGGCTCTGCCTTGCTGCGGTGCTGCGAGCCCACCTGCGTGCGCGCATCATGGACACCCGGCACCCAGGTCAACAACCCATGCCTGCAGCACCTGTTCCCCACCTGGCGCATCTCTCTTAGGGGCGCGTCTCTCTTGGCCACCTCAGGTATTAGGGTCTCAGCGGGTCAACAGCCTGGAAGGCCAAAACATACAATCCACATGGTATTTTAAAAGATAGATTCCAGGCAACCAAAGACCTACTTGTTTATGAGCATAGGGTACATGGTGTTTGGCACAACCCTATGAAGCCAAGGCCCAATGATCCCACCCTCCAACTGGGACTGCCTCTACCTGCACTGTGGCATGGCTGGCTGGCTGGGGGGAGAGAGGGAGTGGGGGGGGGGGGGGGGGGGGCACTTTGGGCGGCTGGCCCTTCTTGAGCGACTCCAGGATGCCGACAGCGTCGCCGGTGGTGAGGTCCTCGTAGTAGTTGTAGGAGAAGCCCTCCACGCCTTTTGTGTAGTCCGCGATGCAGATCATGGGCGCATTTACGCACGCGCCCATGCACTCCATCTCGCCCAGCGTGAACATGCCGTCGGGGGTCGTCTGCCCCACCAGGATGCCTGTCACAAGCAGCCGCGCTCCCTCAGCTGATGCGGCGGGCGCAAAGCCCTGGTGATTGGGGGATGGGGAGGGGTGGGTGTCATGGGAAGGGGAGGCCGCGCTCACCGAGGTGGTCTCGGATTGCCTTCTCGACCTTCTGCGAGCCGTTCAGACGGCACGGCGTGGTACCGCACACCATCACGTGGTACTTGCCGATCTTAGAGCTGGCGATGTGGAGGGAGGGCGCAAGGCAGCGCCGCGGTACGGGTGAGGGTGCGGCCCGGGGTTCTCAGCAGCATGGACAGTGCGACACGGTCCCCCCCCCCCCCCCCACCTCAATCAAATGCACATCTCCTAGACAATGACAAAACCATAATAAGCCATGCATATTGCCTGGGCATAACGGCCCACAGAATAGGGCAAGAGGGGCACAAGGGGGGGGGGGGGGGGGGGGGGGGTTCACCGGTTGAACATGGTGTAGAAGGTGGCGACCTCATACACGCGAATGGGCGCCATCTCCAGCACTTCCGCCACCTGCACAGCGCCTCTGCTCAACATGCCTTCATCCGCCCCTCCTCCCGCAAACCAGTACCCATCGCAAGGGCGAGACGGGCACACGAGCAAGCCACCATGCGCTAGCATGGCGTGCCCTGCTGGCTGCTGCTGCACCATGCCCTGACTGAGCCCTAACACGCTGCCCTGAAGCCCGACAGCCCTTGCTGTGCGCCCAATGGCCATCTACCCGGTCCTCTACCCTCAGCCCTCTGGCCCACCCAGCGCCGCCTGGCTGCGCACTGACTGGCATGCTGGGCTGCCCCACCTTGTTCATGGCCGCAAGCGTGAGCCAGCCTTTGTTCTGCTGCTGCGCGAGGTCTAGCACGGGGATGCACGCAGAGGCCTTATAGTTGCTAGGGTACCGGCTCAGGATCTCCGCCACACGCTCGTAGTTGGCCTCTGTGAAGTCGAAGGGCGTCTCCAGGTTATTCTCGGGGGTGTGCTTGTGGATGTTGAAGATGTCCGTGGAGTTGGTGGCGAAGGCAGCGCGGCCGGCAGCGGGCGCGGCGATGCGGCTCAGGCCAGTGGCCAGGGCGGTGGGCGATGCCACCAGGGCGCCAGCCCGTGCAAGGCGGTTCACGGCGGTGCGCAGCATGGTGCGTGCGGCTGGTTGGAGCGGAAGGGGGGGGGGGGGGGCGAGAGGCAAGAAACACCAGGCATGGGTCAGCCTGGGACCGTAGGGTTTCAAAACAGGAGGGAGGAGGTCCTGCCAATAACGGTGCCGTGCGTGCTGGTGCGTAAAGGGGTTCAGCCTATCTCAGGGTGGATGCCCCAGGAAGCAGTAGATGGCTGCATCGTTCAAAGTACCACTGCCAACTAAGCATGGAGGACGGCCAGAATGAAGACCTATGCTGGATCGGCGCGGGGCGCTTAATACACACCCCGCACTGACGCCTGGGCAGTTTTTAAGGGCATCAGCCGGCCTGGGTCGCAGAGTGTGGGGCTGGGCATCTCATACTGGGTGGGCCGCTGGGGCCGGGCGAGGTGCACGTACCAGAGGAAGAGGTTGGGGGGCGGGGGGGGGGGGGGGGGGGGGGGGGGATTAAGAATCTGCCGTCGCGCTTCGCCTGGCGGGCAGACGCGGGGCCGGGCGGGAGCAGGGCGGCAAGTGCGGTGGACTGTCGGCAACCTGTCTCCGCGAGCGGGTGATATTAAACGGCATCGTGGCGCCGCAGAGCCTGGCAGAGCAGACCCCGGCCCGGCCGGGCGCCGCCTCGTCCTCCGCTCCCTGCCCTGGGTGCGCCCTCCGACGCAGGAAGGAATCTTGTACCCAGGTACACTTTCCATCTTTATTATCCGGGGCAGCAGTGGCGCGCCGCGCGCCCCTGCCTCAAGCCGCGGCCAGAGTCATCAACGCGCGCGCTGGCCGGCGCGTCAGCTCCTCAGGTCCCCGCGCCGTTAGCGGGGCAGCGTCAGCGGCGGATGAGGGCGGGAGCTGCGCAGACGCGACAACGGAACACCGCGCTCGTCGTTCGTGACATCCCGCGGCCCAACCTCGCTCTCCGCCTCCTCAGCAGACTCTGGGCCTCAGCAGACTCCGATAACCGACACAAACACCCCTTTTAGCCCCGAAAGGCAGCAACACCAAGTCAGCGACACCAGACTGCGGCAGGGTGAGCCGGGGGCGGCGGCATGGCGGTCGCGCACATGTACACTTCGATCGACGGCGCGAAGCAGTACCGATCCGCAGACGGCCCACTCACCGCAGCGCGCGTGCGGCTGCACAACGCCGCCAACTGGCTGCGCAGTCATAACTTCCACCGAGGCGCGCTCGCCGGCCTCGCGGTCGGTCTAGTCGTAGCGTTCATGGTGCGTCCAACCCCCTTTCCATATCACTCTGCCGCGCACTCGACGTACGTGGACTCTTTCTGTACGCTCACTTATTTATACCCACGAGAGCACTGTTTGCGGCACAGCTTAGTGCAGGCTCGACGGATCTACGATGTGCTACAAATTTTCCCCGAAATATCCTTGCATTCACGAGCGTCGATAGAATGCCCACGCAGGGCGTTGGCGCTTTCCGTCTCGGACCGCTCGTTGGGCGCTCGCTGTGGAAGGACTAACAGCAGGACTAACCACGTCCTCGGGCTGTGGACGTCTCAGGCCCGAGGGGGAGAGATAGGGGCGGCTGCCTGACACTTGCGCTTCTCGCGTTGGCGATGCAGATATCGGGGATCGACAAGGAAGCGCTCATCGTCCGGGACACGGAGCTGGAGAACAAACTCATGGAGGAGAGGGTCCGCGTCCCCCCTCCCCAACCCCAAAGCGCAGCCTGCCGCACTGCCCGGCACGCGTCCCGCTCAGGTGGCTGACAAGGCTGTCGCCTGTTATATCCTTCAGGATGCGCTCCGGCAGGCGCTGAAAAAGGCGGTTGAGAAGGTGAGCATCCCGCGTGAGGCCCAGCATGGCGCCCTGACATTCTATGCTGTCAAATAGGCGGTGCGAGTTTACATACCTAGTCAGATAGGCAACTGGGGTTGATGAGCGTTAGCTGGCCCCACCTCCACCCCCTCTCTTTCTCATCCTCCTCCTGCCTGCGCAGGTCCGCGAGGCAGAGGACCGCGCCTCGCGCGCTATTGAGCATGCAAACCAACAAATGCACGCCACTGCGCAGAAAGCTACAGACATGCAGGTGAGCGCACGTGGCAATATGCACATGGTGGCAGTGCGGTGGGGCTTTGCGCGTGAAGGCAGGAGTGAGGGATAGGGGGGCTGACCAGCCCCGGGCGGTGACCGCAGGGCGAGGTCGACCAGCACATCCAGCGCGTACACGAGGCGCGCGCAGACGCTAGTAAGCACCAGCAGAAAGCGATGAAGCACCAGGAGGCAGCTGCGCAGCACCTGTCCAAGCTGCAGGAGACATCACAGCACCTGGACCTCGCGCACCAGCAGCTTTCGCAGGCAGGCATCCCCAAAACTCTGTATGCTATCCTCCCTCGCCCCCAATTGCCCTCATACCTGCCGCCAACAATTCACACTCCCTGCACCGGCTGTCAACGAGCAGATTGACAAGGCGGAGGAGGCCTGGGAGAGCTTCCACAGGAGCGCGATTGAGAAGACGGTTCGGCACGGCAACCACAAGGCGTTTCCCAACATGGTGCTCAACGCCGACCAGGCAGCCTCCACTGGCTGGCGCGTGGGCCAGAAGCAGGCCGTTGGCCTGTACGGCGGGGGCAAGGACAAGAGCGGGCATGGCCATCGGCGCAGCTTGTGAGGTGTCCCACGCAGGAGGGGCAAGGCAGAGTGAGAGGGGGGGGGGGGGGGGGGGGGAGGGTCTTTGCCCTCTCTTTGTTAGGGTAGCCTCCACCCCTCTTGGCCGATCGGTACCCATCAGGCCCTACAGCATGGCGCGATGAGCGCCTTTGGGAGCTTCCAACGGGCGCCGGCAAGCTTGTTAGGGATAATTTCGTTGGGGAGGGTGAGAGACTTTTGAGCTCTGCCAAGGTACCCATGCAGTGGGGTACATACCTGCTGCTTGTCTGTGGTCAACGCAGCATGGCGCGTTGTCCAGGCTGCGAGTGGGTATTATCATCCATTGAGTGTGGATCTTGAGAAGCTGCAAATTTGGCGGAATTCAGGCGCATAACACAGAGCTCCTATCATCAGCATCAGCATCACCACCTTCACCAGCATCACTGCCGCCGCCACCGCTACCGTCAGCATTGACGTCAGCATCAGCATTATGATCAATATCGACGCCGCCGCTATAACTACCGTTACCATCACCGCCACCGCCGCCGCCGTCGCTGACTTTAACGCAACTGCCACAATCGTCGTTACCATCGACGTCACCATCACCATCGCAGTATCATCGCAGCTATTGGATTTTTAAACCCTAAAACCCTAAAACACACGAGGAAGAGGGTGTGAGTCCCAATCTCCACGCCCAATTTTGGGTTTTGGAGTTGGTGCAGGTTGCCTTGCAGACAAGCAGCAGCTGAGGGTGGCTTAGAATCTGTTGCAGTTCTCAGGGCTCGACAGATCCCTTAGTACTATAAGTAGCTACACCTGCTGGCTACGGGCTCAGCTGGGGATGCTAGCTGGTGCACCTTGGCACTGCTGTATTCTAGTATATAAAGCATGTTGAGCCGCCATTCTGGCGGCTCCTGTCTCTAAACTACTGGCTGAGGTGGTGCCCAGAGTTGCATGACCATCTGAGGTCATTCTAGAGTGAGCATGTTCGCCTCATGCCTGCTGATGGTCTCTAGGAACTGGGCTCCTGGTGGAGCTCTCAGCTCCTTAGTACATTATGGCATTTATGTACTATACCTAAGTACTACTGCCAAATATCGGCGCAACACATGTAACTCTCAGTGGGAAGTGCAGTCGGCCTAGCACTGTAGCTGGTGGCCTTACAGTCAGATCAGTAGATCGGTAACATACCAGTGTAATATATTACTACTCAACACCCCTCCTCACCGGTTGCCGCAGCTTGCATATCATTCATGACCTCAGCCCTGAGTGCCTCAAATTGAAGTCGTGGCAGTGCTTTGGTAAACATGTATGCATGCATCTCATGAGTGGGCACATAGTGGATGTGCACGGCACCTGCTTGATGGGCGTCGCGCACAAAGCGAAGTCGGATGTCCAAATGCTTGGTGCGCCCTGATGTCATATCCGTGGTGGCGATGACTATGCACGCCTGGTTGTCCTCACCGACGGGAGCGGGTGATGTCTGCTGGAAGCCCAGTTCTTCTAACATTTGGCGCAGGAGCACTGCCTCTTGCACTGTCATGCAGAAAGCGATGTACTCTGCCTCTGCAATGGACAGGGCCACCAGTGCATGTAATTTCGACAGAAAGCTGATTGCTCCTCCGCAAAGGAAGAAAATGTAGCCGGTAGTAGACAGCACCGGCTACCGTTTTGTGTTTTCGTCCTTGTCTGCCAACGACCTCTAACACCTCATGCACGATCCGCAGTACCCGATGACCTCAGACTGCAGGGGAGGGGCAGGGACGAGAGCACGGTGAACATGCGGGCCTTCTTGGCCTATGAAGACCACCGGCTTGTGTACAACGAGCTGCGGGGGATTATTTGCAACGAGTATGTCCAAGAAGCTCGCCGGCAGATGCGAATCTCGTCCCCTGGTAAAATGGCCCGGCAAAAGCCCTCGTCATGGCAGACCCGGACTACGGCTCGGGTCCTGCCAATGTCAACAGCGTGGCGGGGGAGGAGGGGGGGGGGGGGCTGCTCCTCATCATCTTTCTCAATTGCTGCGCGCCACTCACTGCCGTCAGGAGGGGGCGAGATGTGACAATTGTCGACGCCTTGAAGTTGGTCGTCGGACGAGATTCGGCGACTTTAAGGGCGCATCTCTCGGAGCACCTCGGCAAGCAACGTGGGTTCGTGTATGCGAGACAGCGAGAACCATGGCGGCGGCAAGAGATGCGGCACTGGAACCCGGAGGCCCACATTGGGGACCCACGGGTACGTCCTCCCGGACGTCAAAGCAGCGGTGGCTGAGGCCACCGCTGGCACGACTGACGAGCAAGAGATGCGGAGGATGGAGAGAATTTAAAGGTAGAGGGTGATGAGATTACCCGCATCTCCGCAGTGGGGGCGTATGAACGCTCGCATCTCTCGTGTACAAACCCGTGTACTGTCGCTCCTAGCTCTTGTAACGCTGCCATGTGCAAGGATCCCTTTGTCGTTGTCACGTCGCCTTGGTTCGCTCACCTGAATTTGCTCCTACCGTTGCTGGCGGCCGACAAGGCGGAAATCTATCGCGTGCAGATTCCGAGCACCTACTTGACGCAAGGGCCCCTCCCGCGAATGAACTACCTCCACAGTCTGTTGAAAGCGGGTCGTACACTTCTCATCGCGTCAAAGCACCCAAGAAACCCCGACACCAACAGACGCGCCTTGTGGTTGGTCGTCGGACGAGATTCGGCGACTTTTAAGGGCGCATCTCTCGGAGCACCTCGGCAAGCAACGTGGGTTCGTGTATGCGAGACAGCGAGAACCATGACGGCGGCGAAAGAGATGCGGCACTGGAACACGGAGGCCCACATTGGGGACGACGGGTACGTCCTCGCGGACGTCAAAGCAGCAAGAGATGCGGAGGGTGGAGAGATCGAATTGACCGTAAAGGGTGGGATTACCCGCATCTTCGCAGTGGGGGCAGGTGAACGCCCGCATCTCTCGTGTACAAACCCGTGTACTGTCTCCCCTAGCTCTTGTAACGCTGCCCTAGGCAAGGAGCCCTTTGTCGTTGTCATGTCGCCTTGGTTCACTCACCCGAATTTGCTCCTATAGTTGCTGGCGGCCTCCAAGGCGGAAATCTATCGCGTGCAGATTCCGAGCACCTACTTGACGCAAGGGCCCGCCATCCCGCGAATGGACTACCTCCACAGTCTGTTGACAGCGGGTCATGCACTTTTCATCGCGTCAAAGCACCCAAGAAACCCCGACACCAACGGACGCGCCTTGTGGTTGGTCGTCGGAAGAGATTCGGCGACTTTAAGGGCGCATCTCTCGGAGCATGTCGGCAAGCAACGTGGGTTCGTGTATGGTCCGTGACAAGGGATTCATGCAGCTTGAAACTCGCTGCCATAGCTCCCTGGGCAATACCTCATCAATCATAATCAACGATCATAACAAATCATTCTCGACCGCAGATAAGAGTCTGAATCGACTCATGTCCGTCGATTTCACAAACCGCACTTCCTTTGCTAGCGCGGCCGGGGCAGCGGGGCGCCAACGCGCGGCGGCCGGGGCAGCGGGGCGCCAACGCGCGGCGGCCGGGGCAGCGGGGCGCCAACGCGCGGCGGCCGGCGCGGCGCGGCGCCAACGTTGAAGCATGCCTTAAGACAGCATCTGCGGTGCAGCGCTGCAGCAATCTGCGGCGTGCCGCCAGCAAATATCAAGTATTAGCCCTACTGCCTTGCAGTCCAAATAGTATCGTCAAGCCGGTGCGTGTTCACATCCCTCATGCCATGCAGCCCCGCATACGAAATGGTTTGCAGCCATCTAGGCAATTAAAGCATGCCTAAAGGCAGCATCTGCGGTGCAACGGTGCAGCAATCTGCGGCGTGCCGCCAGCAAATATAAGGTATTAGCCCTACTGCCCTGAATCTGTATGGTATCGTCAAGCCGGTGCTTGTTCACATCCCTTCTATGCCATGCAATTCCGCATAATAAATGGTTTGCAGCCATCTAGGCAATTAAATCATGCCTAAAGGCAGCATCTGCGGTGCAGCGCTGCAACAATCTGCGGTGTGCCGCCAGCAAATATCAGGCATCAGCCGTACTGCCTTGCAATATGTATAGTATCGTCAAGCCGATGCGTGTTCACATCCCTTCTATGCCATGCAACCCCGCATACTAAATGGTTTGCAGCCATCTAGGCAATTAAAGCATGCCTTAATGCAGCATCTGCGGTGCAGCGCTGCAGCAATCTGCGGTGTGCCGCCAGCAACTATCAAGTATTAG
>VCJN01003007.1:0-268439 GCA_006384855.1 Tetraselmis striata | reverse complement strand
ACGGGCGGTGTATTGTCGCTCCTGACCGATCTGGCACCGGCATGAGTTGAAGCCGCGCCTTTGTGATTGTGCGTTTGTGTTTGCCGCCCGCAGGCCCGCGCCCTCAGCCACAGCTCCGGGAAGCCCAACCCCTTCGGGTCCGCCAAGCCGGTGGACACTGCCGCCAAGGTGCGGAGCGCGCCTCCCGCCCCCGGGTGTGGCGGCTGTCCAGGCCTGCAGTGGGTTTGTTCCCAGCTTCATGCCCGGGAAACTTGAACACCGTAGATTCGATAACGCGATGCGTGCGATTACACCCAAACCCTAAAACAAAACCTAATGTCCACCGTTATACTCCCAACCCACAAATCCAAGCCAAACAGATCCAAGCCAAAACACAGAAAAGACAGGTTTAGGGTTTTAGGGTCAGGGTTTTTAGGATCTTATTCTAAACCCTAAAACTCTTACCCAGCCCCCACATTCCAACAAATTCCAAGCCAACAGATCCCAACAGATCACACGACTTTGTGCTGCGGTTGCCCTATGTATGCCGTTGCCGCCGCCGGAGTTCGAACACGAACCTGCGGAATAGCGGCCGATTGCCGCGGCGCCGGGAACGTGCAGCCGCATCTGGCCACCGGACATTGTCACCGGCTGTAGACATGCGCGCCCAATAGCGACCAGCGAATTGCGCTCGGCCTTGAGAGACCCGGAGGCAAATGACTTGGCATCTGCTGGATGCGAACGGTGTCTCCCTGAGTTGGCCAGCGCTGGGACCCGTGTTGCCATGACATTGACTGGATGGGATGGGCTACGGATGGGGTGGGATGGGATGGGATGGGATACGGATGGGGTGGGATGGGATGGGATGAAATAGATGGGATACGGATGGATTTGATGGGATGGGATGGGATGGATGGATGGGATGGGATGGGATGGGATACGGATGGGGTGGGATGGATTTGATACGGATGGGGGATGGGATGGGATGAAATAGATGGGATACGGATGGATGGATGGGATGGGATACGAATGGGATGGGATGGGATTTTTTGGGATGAGATACAGATGAGATTTTTTGGGATGAGATTTGATGATATGGGATGGGATGGGATACAGATCGGGTGGGATGGGATGGGATACGGATGGGATGGGATGGGGGGTTGTCACAGGTCTGAATTCAGTAGCCCAAAATCAACCCCCCCCCCCAACACACACCCACACCCCCACCTGTACTCTAGCTGCCACGTGCGTGTCCACCTCTCACCTCGTCCTACTGTGCCCTGCGCCCCGTGCCCCGACCAGCTGGCGGAGCTGGACAAGAAGGAGCACGCGCGCGAGGTGGGCGCCGCTGGCCTGATCCCCACAGGCACATAAACGCGGAGACGAGCGCGGACACATTCGCACCCACGCACACAGGATGCACACCTCACACGGCTGCGCCACACTGCTCCAACCCTCCCCAATGTTCCAGACGCCCCCGGTCTCACGCAGCGCGAACCTGTACGGGTTGAGGATACTCCGACTGGTGCTGTCCGCACACCGTGTTTGGTCCGAAGTAAGCGTGAAGAATGGTAGCAGTACTTGTCATGTTCCGTCGAACGTCGCCATGCTTTCATGCACACCTACTGCTGGCGCCCACTCTCATGCTGCATAGATGGAACATCTGGGGAGCATGCATGTGTACGCATGTGACCTATGGACAGACACACCCCTGCCCGCATGCGGTGCATAGTGGGGCGGGGGGGGGGGGGGGGGTAGGTGTATTTGGTGAACGAGAGTGATCTTGCTGCCGACTGTGGCTCTCCTCCCCCTCGCTCCTGTGGCTGCATTGGCATGCGGCTGACCCCGGTTCCCCGGCGGCGTGGCCTCAGGGCGAGAAGCCGCCGCACGCGCACTCCAAGCTGGTGGACGGCGGACAGCTGGGGGAGTGCACTCGGCGCTGGTCGACCCGCCCTCCGCCAGGCAAGGCTGGGCCACACCCCTTCTTCCCTCCTCTCCCGCCCGCTCGCTGCCTGCGGTAAGTGCGAGCGAGCATATGCTCTCGGCCGGGCCTGACCGGTGCCTGGGCGCCGCTGCGTGACATCAGGGCGGACCAGTGATGGAGGAGCAGCACCCCTCGGAGCCTCAGGCGGCGGAGCTCCAGCAGCCGTCACCCACCGCCCGGGACTGCTGCGCCGAGTGATGCAGGCGGCCTGTCCCGGGGTGGCAAGGGAGGGGGGTGGGGAGGGGGGCAGAGAACGTGGTGCATGTCCGGCAGTCGGTTTTGACGGCTCGTGTTCTCCCCGTGTAACACCTCCTCCTGCACGGCCCAAGGCGTGACATGGGCTGACCAAGACTGAAATCAGGCCGCCGGGCGGTCGGGCCATCGATTCATAGATTGCATGCTGTACACCAGAATGCACACATCTGGGCGTGATGTGGACACTTGTAGGGGTGTCAGCGACGCTGTAGTATACAGTCACAGCAGACGAGCGCTCGCGCTACACTGCCTGACAGGGGTGACGCGTAGAGGGGGTCATAAGTGCAGCGGTGCAGTGACGATGTTCATGTAGCCTGCCACTCAACTCAGAGGCTTGTATCGCAGGTGTTATGCATGGGACAGGCGCGCGGCATTGGGGTTAGGGCCCGAGTTTAGTCATACCCTGGTCGCCCCCCGTTGTGCACATTCTCCGGTCGACGTACTCACCGAACACACTCCCGGGCAGACTCCGTGGCGTTTGCCCCCCCCCCCCCCCCTACAAACCCGCCCATGGCTTGTACTCTATGTCCTTTGTAGCGAACGACCGTAATCCCACCATGTTGTCACTGTTACTCTACCGACCTGGCAACCCGCGCCTCGCTGGCCTGCAGAGTGTCGCCGTGCTCGTAGACATGCGAACCACACAGGTTTGATGATAACATGAGCATTCTGGCGATCCTTCAACTAATCAGTGCGATGTAGAGATGAAAGTAGTTGACATAGTATCTGTTTTAGGCTGGCCAGAGAGAGTGTGAGTGCGTGCTGAATACACAGCAATACCGAGTAGGGACGAATGCATACTTAGCATCGCAGCCGCTAAACATTAGGCAGGTCCGATTTAGTTTTATGTCTTAGAACCCCCCCCCCCCCTCTACTTTATTTATGTTGATCTCACAGTACTTAGTAGAACATGCCAAAGTTGCATAATAACTACCACTGCATGACTTTTTTTAATGGTTTCAATGCATGGCTGTGTGCAGAAGGGTGTTCCCTGCCATATGCAAGCATAAAATGGAGAGGGGTTCGGGCACTTTTTGGAACCATCACCATATTACAGTCAGCATCATGACAAACCAACCTACGGAGGCCTATCCACCCCTCCATGTAGTGCTATGATGCTGCCAAGCTGCTGTATGCCTGGCCTGGAAGTTAAAGACTTTCCGTGCGTTCTCTGGACGCTATCCACGTAACCACACAGTATATTCACGGCGGCGGTGCGGGGCTGAGCCCCAGCCGCTCATGCACCGCTCCCAGCCGCCAAGTCCTGCTTAAGTACGTGAACATAAAGTTGAGGCCACTTACAAAGGGAACCCCCCCCCCCCCCCCCTTTGTTTCTCCGGAAAGTAGAGACTGAAACATAACATTAAATCGGACCTGCCTTATTAATTGCATGTTGAATATTGCTTATTATGGCAGCGGTTGTGGAGAGCATGCGTTATATGCGGGTCGCGCACATACAAATGTGTGCTTGTGAGCGATTGAGCGCGTTGATGCTTTGTGGCTGCTGGTGGGGGGCTCTCGGGCAGAGCCCAGGAGTCATCTTGAACAATACCCTGCATACGTATTAAACCGGCATGCAAAAACATGTTTGATACCGTCAGATATTTTATTCATGGGCCCCGGCGCGCGCCCACCACGCCGGCGCCCACCGCGCCAGCTCCGGTCACCACCACCCCGCTATTACGCTGCACTACACGCGTCAAAGGAAGTGAACGGGTGTTGATCAGGGTTGTGCGTAACCTCATTTTGAGCTGAATTTAACAGAACTTAATTTCGCCAAGTTCAGTTAAGTTCCGCTTAAACAACGGAACTTTACTGAAGTTCTGTTTGCCGGTGAAGAGTGTCGCGGGACATTGCTTACGTCGACCAGCTTACGCCGAAACGGCCGAAGTTCCGCAGCTTCCGCAGTTATCGGTACATTTCACCCGTACTGCGCGTGCATATGGATACCGGATTGGATACCGGAAATACACTACTACTAGGACAGGTTTACTGATGTATACTTTATACGGCTGATATACTACTACTCTCTCTCGTACTAAGCGGCGCTTCGCGCCGGGGATTTGTGGAGGTGCCCCTTGGGACGGAAATTTTTTAAATTATGGGGGGTATTTTTGATGATTTGTTCCAAGAAAAATAAATCATGGGGGGTATAATTATCCTCCGTGTATCGTCTAATTATTGAATTTCCATGCGGGTCCACTTAGTAGGTAAAATCCATAGCATCCCTGTCAAAATCATTATTTTGGTTCTCAATTGCATTGTTTACGAGGATGTACGATTTTGTCCAATGTCAGAAGCCACCAGAAAATCATTTTAGATTTACGGATTGTTAGTTATGATGTGCCCGTTATCTCCCGTGAGTATTTGTGTGTGTACTAAAAATGCTGACAATGAGTGGACCTGTAGTAGACATACCGGCGGTACAGCATACCACAGACCGGTATTTAATCAATTACATTGATTTAAAAACGACATATCCCATTTACCAAATTGCGCGGCTATTGCTGTATATGCGTAGCTGATTTATATACACCATTGCTTTCATTATGACGACCTCGGCATCATAGTTGTATGCATTGGCAGCAACAACAATAGCATTGCATTACTGTACTACTATTGTCAGTAGTGCACTGTAGTGCTACTCTGCCGATACATCTAATATACCATGATGTATTTATTGAATAATGTACCTTCTCTCCCTATGCACTCTACTCTCTCTGTGCACTCTACTCCCTCCCTCCCTCCCTCTCTCCACTCCGATGGTCCAAAACATAATAATTGGAAAGACTAGAATATACATGGCACTTTTCTCAACATAAATCAATCTCGCATTGGCATTCACCCAATGGGCGTCATCAATATACTAATTGATATTGCCATTCCGCCACTTCGGCGATTATCATTCCGGTGCATTGCCCGCACCAGCGTGCAGTCGGCGGTCAGTTCATACAACGTTCAGCGCGCGTTTTTCAATCACTTACTCCCTCTCCCTCTTTGTCTGTGACAGAAAGCTATGATGGTGATCATGAATGCCGTAGTTATCATTTTACATACAACACGAATACTACATTACATTTACAGCTCATATCATTTATGGTGTACCGGCGGTATATCACTACTTCTGTTTATTTATCTATCTACCTATGTACAAACCGCGTCACCGGCATATGATATCACATATATGCAAAAATACAATTCCGTTATAGATAGCAAATGATATCGTTTATAATGTTACGTTTGCTATTATACGACACGTGTATACGCTATTATATGATACATTATGCTATTATATGATACGTTGCTGCTATTATGATTGCGCACGCACGGGTGGTCACTAGATATCACGAAACAATGCAGCTCACGACTTATATTAATTTTCATATCAACAGCATATTGTTATCACACATTGTGTATAAGAATGATGATATCAACAGAATTGATAAAATTCATGCTCGGATACAGCTGATACTTATTGACCCATTTTCAGGCAATACAACGTGTGAGCTGTGAGCATTTGAGAGGGGGGGGGGTAGCTTCAGTGTTGGTTTCGGAGCCATTATTTAGCGAAGTGATCGGCCGCGTCTCTCCTACTCTTGTATCAATACTACTACAACGACGTTGCCGAATAAGGCATCATGATGCAGACACTACGTTGGGTGCTGCCCGCCCTGCAGTATGTGCATTGGCCGTACGCGCTGTATCCGGCGGCGGTTCCATTAATAAACAGTCACATTGTTCTGTCGGTTCCGAGTATAAGCAATTTCTCCACACGCAATGTTAAAACGAGCAATAATAACGAACTGATTTCTTCCGCCGCAATATGCAGACCTATCCCTTCCGTCGTCAGCCCCTTACAAAGGTGGGCCGACGACAGCAAATATACCATCCACAACCCTGTTCGGTTGTGATGTATGTTCCGGCAACGCAGCAACACCATTCTGACTCACTGCTGCTTTGCGGGCTGCTGCTGATTTCGGAGCAGTTTCAGCAAAACCCCACCATCCCGTTGATATTGGGCATTTCGCGCGTGAGGTCCCTCTCTTTGCTACCCAAACTGAGTGTATAGTCACATGTATATAGACGACATATAGTCCGCTAGTAATTCCTGGCGCGGAGCCAAAATATCTGCACACTTTTTTTGGCTGCTTGCTGCGATATATCATACACTGTGAGTATTGCGCAATGGTAAGTAGTATGCGCGGTAGCAAATGCTACGGATCAGGGAAGAGTGTGAATCAAACCCTAAAGATTCTCAGATATCAATTAGAAATTGGCACATTTTGAGTTGTAAACCATGCTACTACTGTGCCATGTGCTACTTGTACATAGTCCGTCTTCGCCAGCAGCGCTGCAACACCATGATTTAATAGGCACCGCATACTATTAGGATGGAAGTACGTTCGGGAATTGGACGAATAGAATGAACATAGAAGTAGAGATAGAAAACATAGAAATGCCCTGATAATATGGCTTTTCTTGAAAGGAATGAACTATACGGATAAATCAATCATGTTATTATTGCGAATTGATGTCGGATAGCACCGGGATATTTTTATTATTGTGTATTGCCCATTTTATCAGGAAAGGTTACTTACATTGTTTGAAATAGATAGCAAGAAAGGAACGCGGACCAATGCACGACAATGAGATTACGCTGATGATTCCTAAATACGCGTCACTAGTACGATGAGTACAAGGCCCTTATGATAATATATCTTCCTATCTATACAAGTTTTTGAGTAATCAGGTTTATCGCAAGCAGTATTGTAACACGCTAGAAGGGTGGCAAATTTAGACACGGCCAGGCACCGCCGTTATACATTAATTGCCACGTACGCGCTAGCTAGTAATCCTAGTATATATGATGCCCGATTCACGAATATTATTACTACACATTAATGCAGTAGTATAAGATTTGTGGAGAAGTGTACATCAGTACGCCACATATCACCGCGTGCCGCGCAGCCTGCTGCTTCTGACCAGCGTTGTCAGACCGCCATACCATTGCATGTACTGTCCACTTCATTGCAAGGATTTGCACCTGGCCGGCAGGAGGCTGCTAGAGCAAGTGAGAAGCTGCCATTTAGACTGGAAACAAAATGAAAGAGAGGGAATGAGAGAGGGCGAGAGAGAGAGAGAGAGACACCGAGAGATTTGGCGACCACGATATCACAAAGCTGCACCGCAGCGGTATGATGGATAGAGGGCAACACCGCAGGTGGGCAACAGGGATATGATTGGGAAGATATTGCGAGTAAAGCGCTGCTGCTCAGACATGCATCAACGGCCAGCAAGATGAGACGGGATGGAGCCGCTCAATATGCATATATGTATGCAACGCAGTAGCCACACTGAGGTTGATTTATGAAAAGGTTACATTGCATCACAACAAGCCGCCAGGCTGCCCCCGCCAGGCAGCCCCCGCCGCCCGTATCCATTTCACACACCCTCAGGTTTTCCACCCTACTCGGATTTGTTGTCTCTGCTCCTGGGTTGTGCACATGCGCGACACCTAGCCAGTTCAGGAGCCCCCCTGCCCCTGGCGTTGATGTTGCTGGGTATGGCAAGCTGCCGGCAGCAACATATGGCTCATGACAGAGGAACTGCGCAGCAGTTGAAGCCACAGATTCCTGCTCCGCCTGCTGAGACGCTCCCATGACGTGAGGGGCAACCTGTTGTGCGCCACTTAGATACGATGATGGTGCTGCCGGCGCGCCGCTAATTTGGGAACCAGCAGCCACATTGAAACTACCCACAACAGTGCCTGCGCCCGGGCGTTGCGAGTATACAAATGATCCGTGCGGTTGGGCGCAGAATAGATGCCCAGCAAACATGTGCCACCAAACTTACTACGCTAAATATATATTTGATATCGCCATGAAGGTGATATCAGAACAGCCTGCGGCGCCCAGCACCAGGAGGTAATCGATGAGGGGAGAAGGGAAGAGACGGTGGGGGCAAGTCCGCACCTGCGCATCGCACACCATCGCGTGCCGCAGCTTGCGGCCCATCGCGCTCACCACCACCGGCTGTCGTCATCAGAGCGGCTGCGAACGGCCCATGTCGCGCGGGCCTACCACGCGCTGTGTCAGCAGCATCCCTGGCGGCGCTGTGAAGGCGCCCAGCGAGGCGGCAGGTTAGGCGGGCAGCGCCGAGGCGGCGTTAGTCACTACCGTGTCTAAGTAGGTTTCTTTTAAGGTTCGCCAGACACGAACAGCGTGCTCCGCCAGCGAGCTCAGTGGGCAGGCAACATCGGCGCTAGCAACGCAAGGAAGTAGTGTGTGTGGGGGGGGGGGGGGAGGGGGAGGGGGGGGGTCAGAAGCGCAGGCACGACTAGACATGCGCCACAGGCATGCAATAACGAGCCTGGCTGATGCGGGTCCAGAAGTCTCCCCCCACCTGGCCCAGTAGGATACTGTCCACTATGCAGGACATACGTATCTAAGCTGAGTTCTAAGATGTATTTTACATACCTGAGATAGTCAGTGGAGCCATTCCGCTCCACGCCTGTGAATTCGCCACATCTGATGCTCTTGACGCTCTCACATGCTGGAAAAGGGGAGAAGGGGAAACAGAAGGCAATGCGGGCATCCTTTCGCTGTAAACTATGCGCTCAGCCGATGCAGGCTTCACAGCAGGGAATGAGAAATTGTCTGCAAGAGCAACGCCAGGATTCTTTACCTTAGTAAATACATCCTACGGGATGGAGTGCAGGCACCGGCCACACCGGTATGCGACTGCAGTTGAATATGTTATTACTTATACACAAGTGATTGGCGGTTGTCAGAAGAGGTTAACCCCTCGCTCGCTACCGGGAATGATATTACTGATACACCAGCCGCTGTACCCGTAGCTTTTTAACTTAGTGCGCGTCATGCGGTTAAATACCTTGGTGTACAACGTTACGGGGCAACTATGGCTGCCCTTGTTGTCCTCAGGTATGACTATGCACGAGACGATGAGTCAGGTTACCCTCGTTTTAACAGAAACGTACCTATCACCCAGAGCACTGGATTGAGCTGCGAGAGAACCCAGTCGCGCCAAGTCGCAGCAGTAAATGTGGCGGCGGCCTGCGTTCTCGCGCGACAGGCTTTACCTACCGAGTTTTTGTTCCCTTGCCGCGCTTTGGAATCGAATCCACCTTTGAGCGCGCCCAATCCTAGAGGGCATGGCCAGCCTTCAGGTTAAGGTCCTCGATTCCTGCCCCCAAACTCCACGCAGGTCGGGGCTGCTGAGCCTCGCTGGACATGGACGCTGCCATGACGGCTTGTCTAGATTTCTTAGACGCTCAGCACCGGCCCGATACAGAGGTGAGACATGGGCGGCCGCCATGGCACGGCAGCAGGAGCACTACCGAACTACCGACTTCTAGCTAGGACAGCGCTACGATAACAGTCACGCGAGCTCGAGAGATGACGGGCGGCAGGGATCGGACACGCGTTATGCGCGGTACGGAGGGTGTGAGTTGACGATGATTCCGCAGACGTTGTGCTGCTGCCATAATACAATACATCCCAGGCTCGATCTATCCAGCATTCCAGCAGCGACGAATCCATACGTCTATCCCCATATGTGTAATCCTTAGTAAGTATCTCATACAGGTAGCGACCATGTTATCTACCGTAGTTCTATTACATGCTTTTAGGGATGATATATTTACATGAGCAAGCAGCAGAAGGCGATTAGGGATTAGACGTTAATCTTAGATGCTCGGAACTCGCGTCTTATTTATCTTCTGGTACCCGAACTAGTCCCTCCGGGACGCTGCTTCGGTCAGGTTCGAGGCGAGGATCTGACGGCAGCCGAGCGCGCTGCCAAGATCCTTATAAACTAATTCAGCATCCCACGGTCTGAACTGTACGGCGGGCTTCTATTTCATATCCTTGGCGCGCGATGATTGGCCAATGCCAGGTAATTAGGCGAATTAGTACACGAATTAGTACCCGTACTAAAAACTCGCCGAAATGGCGGCCTGTCAGCCCTCGCTGGGGTGAATTAGTACACGAATTAGTACCCGTACGTATCGTGGCAGCCTGCACAGGGGCGTTATTAGCCGAATTAGTACCCGTACGCTGAGTTGTCGCTACGGCTGCGCCGGAACACCCCCCATCACCCCAGGCACCCCCAGGAATCCACCTGAAGCGCTAAAAGCAGCCCTAAAAGATCAACAGAATCTTCAACGTGGGTACCGGTACAGGTACCTGCACCTGAACAGATTGATTGATTATTACGGATACCAGAAGTGTCGGTAGGCATTTCTTCCAGCACACATGATGTTAAGGATGGCTAAAAACCCTAACAATCTAAAACCTAAAAACGGTTTAGAGCTTTGTACATACAGGATAGTCGCTGCGGTACCAGTACGGGTACCAGGACAGGTTTTGTTTCGCCACCGGGACAGGACTGGCATCAGTGAAACCCTTGCAGCGTCTTAGACCTGTATGACACGGGACATGCTCTACCGGTAGACCGCTCTACCGCCGTAATTCCTACCCGCGCTAAGCGCGCCACGTCGCAAAAAGCAAATGGCGACTAGCCAATCCCCATGTAGTATTTTCACTTTTTCAGTTCCTTTTTCAGCCCTCATAACGGCATGACACGGGAACAGCTCTACCGGTCAAACTAGCCGCTACCGCCCTACCGAGCATCGTAGGACCAGCCGCACTTGCTGCTCGGTCTCCTGGGCTCAAGTCGGTTGAGCGTTGTCCGCCCGCGACATGAGATCCAGATGGAGATGGGTTAGCGAGGCCAACAGGGCGATGCCCTTCCGGTAGAAACACGCTAGGAGGCCGCGCCCCGCTGGGCGCACCGGATGGCGAGACGTGCCGCTGGGACGACGGCAAGGCGCCCGGCGCACACGGCGCACGAAAGGATCCTTACACCTTTACTGGCCGCTTGACTGGCCGCCCGTGGCGCCTTGCGGGGCGATTCCGGGCGCGCAGCCATGGCCGTGAGGCGTGGAGTCCGTGTACCGCCCGCGCGAAGTTTCGGTGGGACTAAAGGGAGCGGCGGGCGAGGGGTAGCGCGATGAAGATGGATTCCCCCGCGACAGGGTGCCGCGTTCAAAATAGAGCGGTAGAGCGGTAGGGCGGGGGGTGGCATCGGTAGCTACCGATGCCACCCTACCGCCGAAATGCTAGACCGGTCTACCGCTCTAGGGGTGACCGCTCTACGGCCGAATTGCACTTTTTGCGACGTGGCGCGCTGTGCGTGTAGAAATTACGGCGGTAGAGCGGTCTACCGGTAGAGCACGTCCCGTGTCACATAGGCCTTAATGACGGCCGTTAAGGTAGCGATCCGGTCGGGGAAAGCCCTAGGTAGGCGACTCTCCGTAATATTCAAGCAAATCCCCGAAGCATTCCGCAAGACTAATTAGAGGCCAGTGATAGAATTTCCAACACTGTTAGATCACCGTAGGCTAAAACGCTGAAACTAAATACCGGTAAGTATTTTTTTGGGGGGGAAATAAATTCGACACATCCAGGAAATAGGCATGTGTGGAAATAGACAGGCACTTTCTTGGAGATAGAAATGTGTGGAAATTAAACGGTTGCTATCCTGGAAATAAAAGTAGGTGGGAATTAAAATATGGCGATGTTGGAGTTAATATCACGTTCCCGAAATATGTATCTAAAAGGTTGCATTCCTGGAGGTGTCCGTAGTCCGTAGTGTACCTATCTTCAGGATAACACCTTTTTGGTTCCCGTAAAGTTGATACGTTATCTTTCTGGGCATTTAACCATTTTGGGGCCGCGTTTGCCAAAGATGTGAATCTCTTACATTTTTGGGTGTGAGTAGGCCCACGGGGCGTACTGTCCGCAATGAAAAGGGTAGCATAGCGGGGTGGGTGGGTTGCGCTAGCTGGTCAGCTGGCGCAAAGGCAGAAGGTGGACTCCCCTCGTGGTGCGGGTGCGTCATGTAGCAGGGCTGTCGCATGCTGTCGCTAGCGCCGCTGGACATCGGGAAGTCCAAGCGGTACGCGTACTGCGAGTACAGGTACTGGTCGCTAGCATTCAAACTACTGTAGAATCTTAACGTTACCAGTACCGGTAACAGAATAGCCTGGTGTAATCAAACCTCTATATTACCAATATGACCATTTAACCATTGTGGGGCCGCGTTTGCCATCATGCCGCCCATGGGCGGGCAGCTTGTCGCTGGCGGCCCACCCCAAGGGGTAAGCCAGCCGAAGAGCTGCCACGATGCCGCACACGGTAGCGCCGTGGGATTGATGTAGTCGAGCACGACGCTGGATAACTGCGCCCAACCGCCAAAGTGCTTGATCTTCTGCAGCACCACGCCGATGGCGTACGCCGCAGTGGCCGCGCCCTTGCGGAGAGAGTGTGACGTCCACACAAACCCGGGAGGCAGGTGCTCCTCCAACATATGTGCCACTAGCTGCAACCAGTCTGTAACGGTGGCCGATGTCCACAATGCCGCCGGCTCGTTGTGGGTCACTGCCTACCGGGATGCTGGCAGTCCGCGCTGACCGCAGTAAACTGCGCGTGCGGCATCAAAATAGAGCAGCAGGGCCGCAATTTGGGGCTGCGCGCGCGCCGGAATCCGGCAATGTAACTTGCGGTCACGGTGCTGCCCGCGTCGGCCTTTTCGGTCCCGATGGTACAATAGGATTGTACCATCTGCAGTGACCGTCAAATCGCCCGTCTGGCAGGCTACGCCGGCCTTGCCACGAGCGTAGAAAATATACATGGCAACGACTGCCATCGCGGCGCGGAACAAGAGGATACGAGGAAGATGGTCGCGGGTCCATGTGGGTCCCAACTCCTCACGCAGGGTCTCCGCTAGCCGCAACGTCCGTGTGATCAACCGGGCGGGCACGTCGGTGCGGAACCCAGGCGGGTCTGGCTCAACTTGCGATGCCGCGAGGCCCTTTCTCACCTTGCTGATGAGGTCGCCTTGCGCCACCGGCTCCGCGCCGTGGTCGCGGTAGAAACCGTTGATCGCGGAAAGGTAAGGCTGCAGACTGGCTGCCTTGACCGTCCCCCGCAAACCCTGCCACGCGATGTAGCGCGCGACGGTTGCCGCCGTGCCACCCAGGGGCGGCACACCCTGCTGAGCGCATAACTGTAGGAATGGGCGGATGGCACCGCCGTACGTACTGGCGGTAGTCTCTGCCCACGCCGACGCGTACAAATGAAGCGCCGTTTCGCCAATTTGGTCGTTACCTAGTACTGAACGCATGTACGGACGCATAGTAGCTGCCCACGGGTTCGTGCCGCTGGTCTGGATGTCCAACAGATATTTTGCATGCTGCACGCGTGGCGCGCGCGCGGGCCTGACGACATGCGTAGCACCTCGTACCGGGAACAGCGCCAAGGTTGCTCTCACTGATCCGCGGCGCAGGTGCAGCCATGACGGTATGGCACACGGAAGACACTCACTGCCCAGCGCGGCGCTCCGGGCATATCGCGCCCTGCCCTTCGCCCCGGCCGAGAAAGATCGCGGCGAGGCAGTACCACGCACGCGCTCCGCCACCGCCATCTCGGTAAGTGCCTGGTGCCACATCTTGCCCTCCCAGCGAGGGGCCACTACGGTAGCGGCCGCGCCGCTCTGGCGCAGCTTTTGCACCGGGTCCGGCAGAAGCGGCCAAGGGGGGTTGCAGTAGTTGTTCTCGCGACGCCACTCCGCATCGGACAGGTGCAGGGAGTCCACCGCCTCGCATCCGGGGTCCAACCACGCAGCGTTGTAGCGTGGTAGCATCGCGTTCAGGGCTGATGCGAACCGATCGACGGAGTGCGCACCCCACATTGCCTCCAGCTCTGCGAACAGGACGGGGTCCAGTTGCCAGTCGTCGCTGTCGAGGTGTCGGCTCAGTCGATCCGCCCAGACGTTCGCGGCGGACCGGATGTAGCGGGCTCTGATGTGTACGCCGTTGCTGTCCAGCAGGTACCATAGCGTGCGTAGTTGCGCCATCATCGTCGGAGAGCGGGGGGTGAGGCCAGCAAGGACGCTGCACACCACCTGGTTGTCCTCGTGCAGCAACACGCGGCGACCGGCGAGGTGCGGCAGGAAAGACTCCACTGCCAGCCGGACGGCCTTCAGTTCTTTTCAAGGTGATGTGCTGGCGCTCGTCGGCTGCCCCCCAGAACCCCCTCGCCTCTAGCCTGCCATTCAGCACTGCACCCCAACCGTAGCCGGAGCTGTCGCAGTGCATGTAGGCCGTCTCCACAGGGCGGTGGATAGGGCGGCCGTTGGCCTGAGTCGGCACGGCGGTCCACCACTGCAGGTCGCGCCGCAGCTGGTGTGTCATGCGCACTCGGCCGCCCCACTTGGAGCCCACCACGTCGTGGAGCTCCCGCAGGTAGAAGCGCGCGGCCGGGATTGCCAAGAAAAGGTATTGAGCCCGCCATGCGAGCGGCTGCAACTCCCGCACGGGTAGCCAACGGGCGTCGCGGGCCGCGCGCTGCAGCAATTGCTTGGCTTGGCGCGCGAGCCGCTGCAGTTTGTCCACCGGGGCATAAAAATATCCCGTGGCTGTGTCGATGTCCACCCCCAAGTGCTGGCCATACTGGACCGGCTCCCACAGCCCTTTGGCGGGGTTGCGCAGCAAGCCCATGGTGTCCAGCAAGTCGGCGACGCGCTGGCGGAGCTCCAGCGCCTCCATCCAGCTCCGACGAGGCGAACAACAAGAAATCGTCGACGTATGGTAAGATGCGCGCTCCCCTCCACCGCCCGCGGCGCAGCCAGCGGCGCGACCGCGGGACATTGCCAAGCGCAGCGGGGGTAGGCGGAGAGCGTAGGTGCTTGACGAACGTCATCATGAACATCGTGAAGTAGTAAGGGCTGAGCGACCAGCCCATGGGAAGGCCGCACAGCCGGTAGAGGGTCCCGCGGATGTTGACCGTGAAGTAGTCGCGGTCGGAGGGCGCTATGCCCAGGGCATAGAAGCCGTCTTGCAGGTCGAACGAAAACATGTAGTCCCCTTTCGCGGTCAGGTGTCGGACGCCCATGAGCGTCTCCATCCGTAGTCGCTTGCGCGCGCAAAGGTGTTGAGCACGCGGAGGTCGATGATGAAACGCCACTGGTTGTCGCCGGGCTTCGGAACGAAGAACGCCCGGGACACCCACCATGCGCACGACGACTTCTCCCACGCGCCGGCCGCCGTAAAGCGTCTTAGTTCGGCGGTGAGGAACTTGAGTTGGGCAGGGGTTGCGTCGTTGAACGAGACGCCTTGGTTGAACCTTGGGGGTGGCCGGTTGTAGCGGAAAGGCACGCGTACGCCATCCCGTATCCAACTCGTCACTTGCGCGCTCGCGCCGATGTCTTGCCAGTGCCGCCAACTCCGCCTTACGCGGTGACGCATATAGTCGGAGTCGGGGCAACAGTTGTCGGCGCGGCGCGCCACACCGTCAGTCGCGTGTCTTGTCGCCGGACCTGCCGCCGTTCTTGTCGCGGTTCTTGGCGTCCGCCTCGCGGCGTTGCTGCTCCCGCCTCTCGCGCGCCGCCTTGTCCTTTCCCTTCCGCGCCTTGTCGCGGTCGGTGTCGCGCTCCGATGCTTGCCTCTTGAAGGTCGCTGATGCCTGTGCCTTGGCCGCAGCCGCGAGGCAGACCTCGAGGCGCTTGTCCTCGAGCGCTGCCACGAGGCCGTCGACGACGTTGGCGGAGCGTTCATGCTCGGCGGTGTCGAAGACTCGAGAGTAGATGAGTCGCCCGGCGACTTGCTCCTCGGGGGTGAGGGCCTTCTTGGCCTTGAAGCGTCGAAGGTAGGTGAGCCTGGCCTCATCCGCGTCGCCCACTGCTTCAAGCTTGCGATGCGCGGCGTCGAGTAGGTCGAGGGCGTCGACGCGGTCTCGGGTGGGGGTATCGGGCGCGCGAAGCGTAGCCAGAGCTGTTTAAGCCGCCGCGTTAGCGGCGGCGCGGTAGACGCCATAGCACAGCAGGTGGCGGTACTCTTGCGCGACGCAGTCTTGTTGGCCTCAGTGAAATAGCGGTCGGCCTCGTCGTTACGGGGCCGCCAGAGGCTCGGGCGTGTGGCGCCCGACGGGGGGGGGGGGGGGGGGGGGGCAGTCTTGGTACGCCCGGGACAAGAGGTCTTCCCAATCCCGAGGGTCGATGAACACGGCCGCGGCGTCGCGCGCCCCCCCGTAGCAACGGCTGTCCGGGCGTCGTGCTCCGGCTCCTTGCCACCCTCGCCGACTTCGTCGTCGTCCGAGGGAATGTCGCGCTGCTCCTTGTGCTTGTTGTTGTCCTGTTCGTCCAAGCATGTCGATAAAGCGTCCACCTCCAACGTCAGCGCTTGCAGTAACGCAAGCGTTGTCGTGTCCCGTGTCGTCTCTGTCGGCTCCGCGGGCGTTTCGGCCAAATTGTCGGCTGGCGTTGCCTTCGTAGGGTCTGCCGCCTTCTTGCCGCCTGCCATCGTAGCGTGCGCAAGTGTCGTGGTGGAAGACTAGCCGTCGAGACCGTCCACTCGTAGAGATATTCACACCTTGCACACCTACGAGAGGTGCGACGCCGTTGCGCTAGCTGGTCAGCTGGCGCAAAGGCAAAAGGTGGACTCCCCTCGTGGTGCGGGTACGTCATGTAGCAGGGCTGCCGCATGCTGTCGCTAGCGCCGCTGGACATCGGGAAGTCCAAGCGGTACGCGTACTGCGAGTACAAGTACTGGTCGCTAGCATTCAAACTACCGTAGAATCTTAACGTTACCAGTACCGGTAACAGAATAGCCCGGTGTAATCAAACCTCTATATTACCAATATGACCAAATAAGTACGGGTACTTGTAGTCACGGTACTTGTAGTCACGGTACTACCGCGCGGATACGGTACCATTAATATAGAGGACCTTTCTGATTGTCCTTTTTTTTGGTGATTTCCTGATATCGCCTCCTGCTGCTAGCTCATGTAAATAATTAATATATGCCATATCGCGTAGACCAGTAGTCGCTACATACATATCTATATACGCGATATGACTACGGCACTAATTATTTACATGAGCTAGAAGCAGAAGGCGATATCGGAAATCACCAAAACAAAAGGACAATCAGATAGGTCCTCTACAGCGACTGCGGGGTGGAAGCAGTAACATGAGAAGACGCAGAATGGGCACGAGCACACGCATCAGACTTGGCCATCTGCACACCGGCAGAGAGAATGCCGCCCAGGGTACCATGCACGCAAGCCGAGACCCGCTGCAATAGCCCCCGTGCGCGACAGGTGACGGCGGAACTCAGCAGGTTGGCTTGCGACAAAGTTCCGAAGTGCCTGAACGGATTGACCACGAAGAAAGCAAGAGGTCGGGGCGGAAGGACCGCCAGGGAAGTTGCGCACAGCCAACAGCACTACGGTACCCTACATATGACTACGGTACCCTACCAGTCAGCTATGATCGCCGGAGCTTGAAGTCCACGCTGTTGGAGTTCAAGACTATGCGGTACGGGGTCAAGTACACTGCAGTGCCCCGGGCCACGGCTGTGGATCGGTTTGAGCGCTCCCTGTTGGGCGACATACAACGGGGGTTGGCTGCGCGGGATGCGGCGTGGCACAACACGGAGCCCGGACAGAAAGGTCCTCTTCGAGACATCCTCGATACATCATGGAGACATCCTGGATGTCGGAGTACACGGGCATGGTCTTCGGCACAGTGGGTGAGGTGAGCAAGGGGGTGCGCCGCACAGTGCGTAATATCGCATGCTTGGCTGCGGATCGGGGTGCCCTCTCATCGCGGGGCACTCGGTGCATCACCCGGGCTCACCAGGAGGCCTTGCTCGCAAGAGATTTCCTCGGGGTCATGAGCTTGGTGGCCGCTCGAGAGCGCGCTCGCGGCCTCATCACACGGCGCAGATTCGTCTGCCATCCCGTTGTTGAAGCTGCACAGCACGTCCGAGGATCACCCACACACACACATGCACGCGTGGCCCGGAATCTGAACCGTGTGCGCATCACTCATCCATCCCGCCTCATGCGGGAAGGCGGCTTGCTGTGTTGATTCCCTAATCCTGGGGAACTGCCCTTTTTGTAATTCACACTAGTACAAGTCAGCACCCGTGTAGTAACTGACCCACTACTGCAGATACTCGTACTCCTACGGGATGTCACCGGGGAGGTCTCGCTGCAGCACATCCCGCCAGCGCGACCAACGCGCGTGCCAGAGCCACGTGTTCTTGCTGCGCGCTGCTTCAAGCCCAGACCCTGTCCCTAGTATCTCGGTAAGTGCCCGCCTGTGTTTACTCGCGCAGCGGACCGTGTGCTCAGGCCCCCTCTCCGGGCCCCCGCCCGCCACCCGCGCCGCAATGCCGCCCCGCCGCCGCCCCGCCGCCATTATACGGTACCGATCCTCGCGCCGGCTTTAGTTATTTCATTTCATTTTATTTTTTACTCTTAGGTTCTTTGACGTGTAATTGACGGCCTTTAGCTGCACCTATTACCCTAAAAGCGCTTATTTTATTTCCCAAAAAGTACATGTTTATTCGTTGCTGTTAAGTAGTATTAACTGAGGTTACGAAACGACTACCGAGTGACATGTTTATTCGTTGCTGTTAAGTAGTATTAACTGAGGTTACGAAACGACTACCGAGTGATGCCCCAATCCTATAGCGATGCCAGCCCTAGTCGGCCGTGTGCTATCGGCGCCACGATGCTCCGGAAATTTCCGGAATCTTCCTGCGCCGATTCGTTCATCGGCCGCCGGCATCCCCGGCACCTGAGGGTTGGTGGCAGCAGCTCTAGACCCTTCGACAGCACTGGCTATTTAGGCGGGACACGGACTCGGCACAGTCCATCCCTTTTGCTGTTGCTTGCTTGCAACCGACAATCGCACGGTGCTCTGCGCCGTGAGGGACCGTGTGCTCGGCATCATCGGTGCACGTCAAACCTCCGCAGAGATGGCGTTCCGCTGCTAGATTATTGTTCATGGGCCGCCCAATCGCGCAGAGCGGGCGTGCCAGCCGCGCCGGCCCCTATGGCGTGGCACTCCGGCGCTTTTCCCATCGCGCGCCGGCCCCACGTTGCTCGCCCCGTCGCCCGCCAGCGTGACGTCCGACACCCCTATGGTATCAGCCGTCCATGGTGCTTGCAGCCCGGATCCCTCCGACCTCTGCTTGCCTTCGGCGTGGCGGAAATTCCGTCACCCTTGCGCGAGACGACACCCGAGTTGTTACCCTGCTGACATCCCGGCGCGTCGTGCGCTGATCTGCCGGTCTTTTACTACGGCTTCCGACGTGTGGCGCCGCCGGAGCTTTCTTCTGAAATTACTGGCCACCTTATTGCGCGCGACGTGTCATTGGAGCGCTACTCGAGCGCCTCGTGGTGGAGACGTTGGAGAGGGGGCCGAATCGCATCTTCTTGCGCGTGTCGTCGCGACACTGCGGTCCCTGCGTTAGCCTAGCGTCCCGCGTTCGCCTGCACGATCGGCTCCGCGGCGCTTCCGATGCGTCACGCGAGCCGTGCTCGTTGTTCCGCACGTGGAGCGTCCGCAGCTTGCTTGCGCACAAGCGATGGACGGGGAGCGTGGAGACAGCCGCCGCACGTGTGGCCGGCCCGCGCATCCGTCGGTGTGTTGTCTTCGTTTTCAAACACCGGCCTAGCGGGCACATGGGAAGCGTGCGCTGCCATGCCGCTGTGGCCTCCGGCTTCCATGGCAAAACTGGCTGTGCCTCCCTCTGCCCAGTGCCCACCTGCCTGCTCATGGAAGTAGTTTAATCGTTGTTAAGTATTAACTGAGGTTAGGAAACGACTGCCGAGTGATGCCCCAATCCTATAGCGGTGCCAGCCCAAGTCAGCCGTGTGCAATCGGCGCCATGATGCTCCGGAAATTTCCGGAATCTTCCTGCGCCGATTCGTACATCGGCCGCCGGCATCCCCGGCACCGGAGGGTTGGTGGCAGCAGCTCAAGACCCTTCGACAGCACTGGCTACTTATTAGGCGGGACACGGACTCGGCACAGTCCGGACAGTGCCGGACTCGGCACAGTCCGGACTCGGCACATCCCTTTTGCTGTTGCTTGCGCAACACCCACCCTGCACTCCCATCATGGTTGTCTTGCCAGGCCTCAACCCGGATGTAATTCACCGAAACTGGTCCTTTGGCAAAAAGGGCTGTGCCTGCCTCTGCCGAGTGCCTACCTGCCTGCTCATGGAAGTAGTTTAATTCCAAAAAAGCGCCTGTATGTTATTCCCGCATACGGGAATGGAACACATGGCGGTAGGGGCTTATTTCCGAAATGGCGCCTTTTTCATTCCATTGGAGTTTATTTCCCGGATTGCGCTTTTTTAAATTTCCTGGAAATACTATTTCCAAAATAGTTCCTTTTTATTTCCGCGGTTTTTATTTCCTGGATTTGACAAAAAAATATTTTCAAAAATTTACTTATTCCACAGAAGTTTCCTTCATTTTCTGGTTGCTTCTAGACAGCACACCGTAGTTGCATCACGGCACAGTACAAGTGTACTAGTCAGCAATTCTTCGCGGGTACAAATACCGCCTCGAAATAGCCGACGACTAGACTGAGAGAACGCCAGAACCCATGTGCAATTGAACCCAGAACAGACAGGCAATTATCTGCTATTCCTTCCGCTGAGGACAGGGGAGACTCTATAATTACGGGTACCTATTACCGCTAGGTTCCCTAATTAACTGGGCCGTAACACTGAAAAGTATGATCCGACCGCATGTCAAAGCGCCAGGGATTTAGGCAAGCGCAAACTGTGGCACAACCTCAACGAGTCGGTTGCAGGTTTGATGCCACCCGGCCAGCACTGTATTTTCCGATCATTTTCTTGGGATTACACTGCTTGGGTGCCTACCGAGCGACCACCCGGTTTTAGGCATGTGCAAACGCGCAGTACTCACTGGTGCTGTTAGGCTCTAGCTTAAGCCTGTTCTTTAGGCCCTTTAGGATGCAGCGGAAGGATTTAGAAAGTATGGCCAATCTCTTCTGGTTACAGGGGTTCCTGGGTTATAGTTCTGTCTCTGAATTCTACCTAGTAGACTTGTCGGAGGCGGTATTTATACCCGCCGAGGTCATAGTCATACCTGTGCTATGTTAGCCGGGTGTCATGGGATACCCGTGCTGTGTTAGCCACGTAAGGCTTGAGTCAGAGAACTCTAGAGAATTCCAGAACAGTCTTCGGCCTTATACTACTAATATTTACGCCCGCAATACTAATATGTACAGCGACTCCGCGGATGCGTAGTCGTACTACCTTTGCGGGGGTTATATTTTTTAATTACATAAGGGCTTTCACAAAAGCGCACTACAAACAGAACTAACGTCAACTGTGAAAGGTTGCCAGCAAAAGAGAGACATGAGCATGAAACCAAGGTCGAGCAGGAGGACATGGAGCCAAGAACCAAGAAGGAGCCAAGGGAACCACGAAATCACTTAGCTGCCAGGGACCAAAGGGACCCCCGCCCCGGGGTAAGCTATCAGCCGCGGCGAGGACGCTTGCAGCCAATGACCCGGGTCATAGCAACACATGCCGACGAGCGACGCGACGCAGGCTCAGGAGTACCATCACGTGCCGCACGCGCGGACGCGACCCCGCCAAGAACGTTGTCTGCATGTGCCATGTTGATGAGCAAGGAGAAACGGCGGCGCCACGCAGACAAGAGCTGGCCGATTTTTTGGCCAGTGTGTGTGTGGCTAGCTTTCGCGAGCTCCACCAAGAAAGCCTCGGCATGCGGGGCCAGCGAGCCGAACTCGGAAACGGCGAATGGAACAAAGCGAAGCATGCCGGCGGCGTTTCGGACACCCTCGTCATACTTCTGGATTTTGTGGCGCTCTGCAGCCCTCAAAGCAGTCGTTGGATCCGAGCTTGACACGCCGAGGATGGGGGCAATGGTGGTATCGATAGCAACCGTGTTTCCGCGGATACCGCCATACCCGAAAAGCCCAACATCGGCCGGCCGGCCGTCGCTGCCCTTCGGGAGAGAAACAAGCACCGACGGGTCCGTGAGGATCTGGACACCCACGCCCAGCGCGGACTTCACGTCGTGGCAAATGTCGGAAAGGCCATGTGCGGCCCACTCGTGTGCGGCGTGATTGGAGACGCCCCCAGAGCAACGTGCCACGTGATCAGCGTATGCGACC
The DNA here is from genome assembly GCA_006384855.1 of Tetraselmis striata. Classification (NCBI taxonomy): domain Eukaryota; kingdom Viridiplantae; phylum Chlorophyta; class Chlorodendrophyceae; order Chlorodendrales; family Chlorodendraceae; genus Tetraselmis; species Tetraselmis striata. Next base: position 246,169 of record VCJN01003007.1, on the reverse strand, counting down.
GCCCAAGTTGAAGGAGTGAACTCCACGCCAGCATCCTCAAAACGGGCCAGCATACCTTGTACCGAGAAGGAGCAAGAAGCACAAGGGCATGGCTCGCCAAGGGAGAGGACAGGAGCCGCCGGAAGGCCAAATGGGCGGCAAGCGGCAACACGGAACATGGAATCGTAGTACTCAGGGGAACGCTCACGGACTTCACCAAGGCGACCCTCGCTTGGAGGAGCAGTCACCAGGAACGCTGTCGCAGCGCGTAAGAGGCGGCCTCGGAAGCGGTTGCTGTCAGGGCCACTTGTAGGCATACGCGCAACGAGCTTTGCGAAACGGACCGTGTGAATGCGGTGGCTCAGGGTTTCCTGTACTTTCCGCATGGAGTGCAAGGGGAAGTCCGAGTAATGCGGGATAGCTCGGAGGTCGGCCGCCGAGCGCATTGCAGACGCCGGCTCAGCCCCGGCGGCCGAGCAGCCGGCACGGGCAACGTGGGAGCGCTTGGAGGGGAGCAGCTTTAGGGCAGAGGCCAACGGCCCCGCTAGATCTTCGAGTACCGCGTCTCCACACTCCTCAACGACACGGGTATGAGCGGCGCGAAGCTCGGCAGCCCACATCGGCGCCGACGCGTTGGCGCCGGCATCGAGCTCCAACGTTGGGGTGGCCATAGCCTGGTGGATCGAGGACGCCCCAACAAGGTAGAGGCTATGAGGGCTGGATTCGCCGGACGGGTCGGAAAAGAACGCCCCGGCGTCGCTCAGGGTGGCGTGTTGAGCACGGAGGAAAGTCACAGCTTGGCCAACCACGAGGGCGGCAGCGCCGACGTGGGAGGCATCTGCTATAACCACATTATCGCCGATGCCGAGGCCCCCAAATTGGACCGGGAGGGACAGCTGCGTGCGCATGGAGGGCGTATCCAAGAGGTCGGGGCTAACACCCCATATGCCGGCAAGCGTTGAAAATGCGGCGGCGTCTGCATCTTCGAGGAAAGACGTAATAGTGTCGCCATACCCCTCGGATCGACCCAAGCCCCGAGGCGTGGAGCGGAGATGGTGGCCAAAACGACGGCCGCAAACTTGCAGCAGGCGAGTAGCAGTGTGGGAGTGGAAGTGGTCTGCCAAACCGACAAGGCGGGAGCCGAATTGGTGAAATCTTTCGACCGTTTTGTCCAGCAGTTCCCGGGCGAAAGTGGCCGAGCCCACAGGGGCCCCAAGCACCTTGATTCCGGACGAGGAGACTGCAACACCATGCAACAAATGCCCAAACCCTAAAACCTTTGCGGGGGTTATACCTGCTAGTATAGCAGAAAATTATGGCTATAGGGAAATGGAGTATAACACTCTCTCCCCCTTAAGCACAAGCGTCCTCGCTGTGCAGGTGTCACAGAACTACAGGAAACTACAGTCTTGGTCTTGATTTTGAAGTTCAGGCGGAAGGTACTCGGCTTGGGTAGCGATTCCGGAACCGAATGAAGTCTGAGCTCTCAGTAAACTGTCGGTATGATTTAGATAGTAAGAACGACCGGAAAATGTCCAGGTGCTTGACTCCGCGTAGGGGCTCCCAGGTGTCTTCGCTTGGTACGTTGTACGGGAACGCCCATCGCACTCGAAACAGTAGTCCAGTGCCATTGTTGTTGAAGGCAACACCGAGTATGTCTTGAACATGGAATCGGTTTCCGTCATGGACAATCGGTACTCGTTCAGACTTCGCCGGTTGGTCAGGGTCGTCATACCACTTTTCCAGCATATTCGCGTGCACCACGTCGTGGACTCGTACGCCCGCAGGTAGTTGCAATCGGAAAGCAACTGGCGAGATCTGCTCTGTAATGACGAAGGGGCCCACGTAGCGATCGCGTAGCTTAGCACAGGGTTGTTGAATAAACTTCAGATGAGACGCTTTCAGCTTAACTCTGTCGCCGGTCTTGAATGGTACGGGTAGTCGTTTACGAAAAGCTGCAGTCTGCATACGAGTTTGAGCCTCCAGTACGCAATCATGCGCGAAGCGATGAAGCTCCTGTACATACTTGACGTGTTCCGGAAGAGCTCGAGTTGGCTCGGTTGCGAGTTGAGTAGTAGCAGGTGTAGTCGGCTCGAGTCCCAAAGTCGCCTTGAAAGGGGACATAGTAGTCGAAGTCGACTGAGCAGCGTTGATCGCAAACTCCACGTTGGTGAGGTGGTTGACCCAATCATCGTGCAAGGGGTGCACGTAGCAGCGTAGCACTTGCTCCCAAGTTTGGTTAGTCCGTTCCGTCTGGCCATCGGTTGCTGGATGAAAAGCTGTAGAGATGTTCAGCTTAGTACCCATGGTCTTGAACATATTTTGCCAGAATTCCGACATAAATATGGGGTCTCGGTCAGAGATGAGTTTAGCCGGCAGGCCGAAATGACGAAAAACTGAGCGATGCATAATCTCCGCCAGGCCTTCAGCAGTACCTGTCTTCGTAGTTGGCTCAACAATTACTCGCTTTGACAGTAGACATACGAAAATCACTACTGAGTCATACCCCTGGCACTCCGGCAGATCTGTGATTAAATCCAGGGATATTACCTCAAATGGTCGTGATGGTACGTCATGGGGCTGAAGTAAGCCGTATGGCTTATGCCGGGCCGCCTTAGTACGTTGACAGGTAGGGCAGCGTCGCACGTAGTTGGTGACAGTCTGTTTCATACGGGGCCACCAGTACAGTTCCACAGTACGCGCCAGTAGTCGTCGTCCTCCTGGGTGTGTAGCAGTAGGCGCGTCATGTAGTTCGTACAGTGCTCGTTGTCGCAGGTCCGCCACATTTGGTACGTAAAGTCGTGAGCCGTAGGCGTACAGTAGACCATTACTGTGACGTACTAGCCAGGATGGTAAGCTTTCCGCGATTTCAGGTACTCGTCGGAGTCATATGCGGTTTTGATATCGTCGTAAAACTTGTTGTCCGCCTGTAGTCGCGACTCCATAGCAAATAAAACTGAATTTATTTCGCAGTCAGCCTCGTCTTCTGACCAGTTGTTCAGCAGGTCTAGCTTATGTAGCGCATCCTTCAAGTCGGGTCGCCGAGAGAGGGCATCCGCATGATTGGCAGCTCCTCGCTTGTAGACGATGTCCATATGTCGTTGGTAAGGCGCAAACACTTGCAGCCATTGTACTTGCCGCGTCGACAAATCGCGTTGGCGAAAGAAGTGCCGTAGTGTGTCATGGTCGGTGATGACCGTAAAGCCCGCCGCTCCATCAAGGTAGCATCGGAACTTGATGAGTGCATCACGAACCGCTAACAACTCTTGCTCATGTACCGGGTAGTGAACTTCGTGTTTGTTCATCTTGCGTGCATGGTACGCGACAGGTCGAAGTCCTGGGCCTTGATCTTGCAGCAGCACAGCTCCCACTGCAAATCCAGAAGCATCTGTATACAATGTGTAACGGGCGTCCGCAGATGTGTCCGGTATACTCAGTACAGATGCTCGTACCATTGCGTCCTTTAATGCACGAAACGCTGCATCAGCACGAGGCGTCCACACAAACTCCGGTTGATTCTTCGTCAGGTCATGTAGTGGCGCCGCAATAGCCGCGAAGTTATGGATGAACTTGCGGTAATAGCCAGCAAGGCCGAGAAAACCTCGTACGTCCTTTACTGTCTTCGGCACGGGCCACTGTTGAACTGCTTCCACCTTCCGGGGGTCCATCTTGATCTGTCCTGCTTCGACGATATGGCCCAAAAACTCCACGCTAGTACTGCCGAACGAACACTTCGACACCTTGATATGCAAGTGGTGTCGTTGCAACTCCCGTAGCACCAATCTGATGTGCTCGAGATGCTCTTCAGCTGTCTTGATGTAGATCAGCACGTCGTCCAGGTATACCACGCAGAATTTGCCGAGATATGGGCTCAAAACACGGTTCATCATAGTCTGGAATCCAGCTGGGGCGTTTGTCAAGCCGAAAGGTAACACACAGTACTCGTAGAGTCCATAGTGTGTCCGGAACGCTGTTTTGTGGATGTCTTCCGGTTTAATTCGTACTTGATGGTAGCCTTTGTACATGTCCAGAGTACTGAAAATAGTCGCACCATGCAATAAGTCCAATAATTCGTCGATACGAGGAAGCGGGGTCCGGTCTTTCTTCGTAAGGTCATTTAATTTACGGTAGTCCACACACATACGCAGAGTGCCGTCTTTCTTACGCACAAATAAAATTGGGGCGCCGTAGTTTGACTTGGACGGACGAATCCACCCTTTTGCCAACAATTCCTCCAGTTGTGACCGTACCTCTTGCAACTCCGCTGGTGACATACGGTACGTTCGTTCCTTGGGGGGTTCATCACTTTCCAGGTTGATCTCAAAGTCGAACTCGCGCTCCGGTGGCAGGTCAGTAGGCTCCGCGATGATGTCTGCAAACTCTATAAGGGACTCCTTGAGCTCCTCGGTCCACTCGGTCGACTGGTCCGTGCGCAGCTCAGCTACCGCATCGAACACCTCGCGTACCGCAACAGCAAACAGTTCCTCGCCGCGACTCTTCCTCAGCTCCTTCGCCATCTTAGCCGCGTCCAGATGGTAAACCGTCGTAGGTACTGTATACTGTTCCGCTGTAGCAATGTGTTGTCCAGTCTTCCGGTGTTTGATAATTTTAGCAGTCCAGTCAATGTCAGGATTAACTGTTTCCAGCCAAGGTTGTCCGAGAATAATGTCGAATTTCTCCAGGTCTGTAACTATAGCGTCCAATTTATAGTCGAAAGCTCCTACGGTAAGTACTTCGCTCCTCAGCCGTTTGGTACTGGTACTCATACTGCCGTTCGCCAGTTTTATACGGTGTTTTCCTCCGGATACTGTAGGGCACTGATGCAATTGTACCCATTCAGTACTCGCAAAATTTTCGGTTGCACCAGAGTCCACCAGTATTTTACAGTGTCGTCCTCGCAATTCGCCAGTAATAGTCAGTAGTCGGGTACCACTCGGTGAAGATACGTTGCACAAACGCGATGTGGAGTCTTCGCCAGGTAGTCGGACGTTACGGTTGACATATTCATCAATTTGTTCGCCGAAGCTTTCGTACCGTAGTGGGTAGCGTACTGTCTCCATCTCCAGATAACCCGTACTTCGTGCCTCCAATAATTTCTTCCAGGTTGTCCATAGTGCACGGTTCAAAGGGGTCTTCGCAGGTACAGTATTACGACGAGCACGATACAGGTATACAGGACACCGGTTGTCTCCCGTCCGCTGAGTGCCGAGGTACCGTAGATTGCTCTCCTGTACCCGGTACCCAGTTTGCTCGAGTAATCGTCGTACTGCTGTTGTCTCCGGCGTCGCGTCCGTGTCGCCGCGCTTGCCTTCTGGAAACCAAATCAGTCCGCTGTCTTCTACAGTCAGAAGCACTCGTCTTCCATCGGTTACTAGAACCTTCGAGTGCGTCCACTCAGGCTTCGGTGGGGTTCTCAGGTGCTGCGGTAGAAACCGTACGCCGGCGCCATCGTCAGCGTAGATCTGCGTCGCCCATCGAGTGGGGCCAACATCTTGTCTCGCACCTTCTATGCCATCGTTCGTTGGACACGTAAACACAGAAGTCTCCGCTGGCAACTCATCCACCAGACGAAAATTTCTAAGTAGTCGAAACCACGGCTTACGCGACCATTTTGGGACCACAATAATTGCTCGTAGATGCGGATGCAATAACTTCTGTCGAAGGTAGTGGCCCAAAAATTCTTCAATTCGGTCATACGGGGCATTTAGCCAAATACGCCGATATTCTCCGAGATCCTGTTCCTGAAATGGGCGCGTCGGACAGCAAAAACTACCAGAAACTTGAGAATTCAGGCCGTCATTATCGCAAGCTCCGTCCAGGTCGCAGGGTCCGTATTTCTTCGTGTACTCGTGAAATAATTCGCGATGTACCATCCAGTCGCTGAAATCCTTGTGGAGGAAATCAGGCCTCAGTGTCGTTCGAGGATACGAGGGCTGTACTTCTGTAGTCTCGCGAGCCGTTTTAGGGGACAGTCCTTCACCCTGTCGCGCGCCGCGCGCGGCCGACTCACGTCTTAGTTTCCCGGCCGGGTCTTTCTGGGTCGATATTCAGAAATCTTCTTCTTCTTGCTCGGGCACGCGGACGCAACATGACCTTTCGCCCTGCAGATAAAGCAGCGACCTTCCTTCTTAAATCTCTCAAACTCCTCTTCGGTCAATCGCCGCGCCATCAACATGTCGTCTTCTTGTTCTGTAGCTTCACCCTCAGCACTGCTGTAGTACTGCTCGTCGTCGTCGCCATCGTCGTCCATGATGTTTAGGCGCTCGCGACGGATCTCGCGGTGCACATCTGTCTCCCGCTCCGCAGCTTCAACAGCCAGGGCTGCCTGTACAGCTTCTGCCAGGGTCTTAGGGTTTTTCAGGGCAACTTCCTTTCGAATATGGGGTTTCAGTCCGCGCTGGAAGTCATGTACATTATCTTCCTCGTGACGATGGGGTAACTCCAGTAGTTGCTCGCGGAAATAATTCGCGTACTTCTGTACTGTAGTCCGCTGTGTCGCGCGATCCAGATTGATACGAGCTTGCTTCGCCGGTGTACGTCCACAGAATTCGGTGATTAGTGCCGCCTCCATGTGCGTAATACCGGTAAAACCGCCGCCAATTTCGTCGTGCGTACTCGCCACTTGCGCGTACCACCACTTGGATACGGGTCCGTGAAAATAGCCAGATGCCCAGTACACGCTACGAGGTTCCTCCGGGTTTACATTGTGATATTTCAGGTAACCCCGTGCATGACGAAACCAGTTCCGTAGCTCGTCGATATTCGTAGTCGATAGCTTCTCGATCTTCGCTGGTTTCACATCGCTCGGCATGAGCCCATGCATGTCGCTGGTCCGGGCAGAACGAAGTTGGTCTCGCATCTGCTGCTCTACAACTCGGCTCCGGTTCACTCGGTCGTCGAAATGACTAAAGCCTTGTCGCACGTACTCGTCCAAGCGGCGAATCTCCGCCGTTGCCGCCGTCGTAGCTTGCGCTACTTCTTGCATCTTCGCTTGCTCCGTCGACATAGTCTCGACTCGGTCGGCTAGTCGTTGAAGCATGCTCATCATGGTTGCGAGGGTCGGTTGCGTGCCCTCTTGACCTCCTTCGAGCGGAATCGGCTGTGCTTCACCGGCAGTGGCCGCTACCGGAAAGCTTCCGCTGTCCTCAGGTGGTGTCTCTCCTGGTGTAGCCATCTTTACGTCGCTTACCGCTGTCTAAGCTCCGAAACCAAGTGTTAGGCTCTAGCTTAAGCCTGTTCTTTAGGCCCTTTAGGATGCAGCGGAAGGATTTAGAAAGTATGGCCAATCTCTTCTGGTTACAGGGGTTCCTGGGTTATAGTTCTGTCTCTGAATTCTACCTAGTAGACTTGTCCGAGGCGGTATTTATTTATACCCGCCGAGGTCATAGGCCTACCTGTGCTATGTTAGCCGGGTGTCATGGGATACCCGTGCTGTGTTAGCCACGTAAGGCTTGAGTCAGAGAACTCTAGAGAATTCCAGAACAGTCTTCGGCCTTATACTACTAATATTTACGCCCGCAATACTAATATGTACAGCGACTCCGCGGATGCGTAGTCGTACTACCTTTGCGGGGGTTATACCTGCTAGTATAGCAGAACATTATGGCTATAGGGAAATGGAGTATAACAGGTGCCGATGGCGTTCGGACACTACTCGAATCTCGCTAGTCGAAGAGCAACTGCTAGTTCAGATAGACAATTCCGGCTTTAATCATACATATCGACAGCGATCGGGCTTGCGTCCGACCATGGAGCTAGCCCAACCACAAGTATCTCTGGCTAACAAGTTTCAGAAACGTGTGAGCCCCTTCGCTGGTAGATGCTCATGGTCCAAGGACCACCGAGGTCCCGACCGTCGGATGGCGAGCAGTTGGCATGGAACAAGGAGAGGAATAGTATACTCAACATCAAGTCGAAGCTTCCCATCGGCGGCGCAACGGCTCATCTCACCGCCCTGACCGAGGGTTCCACCGAGCCTATATCTGACAAGGAGGAAGATCCGATTAAGGGATCGGACCTCGACGAGGTTCGAACCTCTAGTTTATCTGCCCCTACTGTCGGCCGCTATCTAGTGGGGGGCAACGATCAGCCTTCCACTGATGGTACTAGATCTGTGGCACCTTAACCGACCGCTCTAATGGCATCGGTTTGTTTTGCGTCACCACGACAGGGTCGTTAGGGCATTATGGATGTGGGTTGCAATATCAGTTGCAATGCATACCGATCTGAATTCACATCTCTATGGAAGCTCAACCGTTCCGGCACAGTTGGAGGGGTGGTTGTGCCTTTTGAGGGCATTGGTGTTGTTGAAGTGGCATTCCCCCTTACCACATGAGGTTGTGCATTGTTGGATATCAACACACTCTATGCTCATGCTATGTTGTCCAAGAGTGGCTGTGGCAGATTACTCAGTCAGGTAGATCTAAGGAGTATGGTATGGTGGATAGGGATGCAAGAATGGTGGGCCTGAAAGTGGACAATGGCCTCTACATCCTACCGAGCAAAGAGGACAGCTTTCTCGATCACGAGGAGGCAGTGCATGGGGCAACAACTGATGATGTAGCCGTGGCAACAGCTGCGAATTCCGGCACTAGTGTTGATGCTGGTGATGCCAATGCACCTGATACTGGTACTAATGTATGTAATGTTGACCCTGTGACGATATTGTCTGAAGTCAATGCAGAGGCGGCATTGTGGCACGAGAGACCCGATCACTTACACATGGGCGGTGTTCAAATGCAACATGGCCACCGGGTCACTGGCGTGCCTAATTTTCCGTGTTACATCCGTAGTCAACTCTGTCACGACTGTGTAGTGTCTACTCAATAAGGCATGTGCGGCACCTCAAAACAGACAACCATTTAATCCACCTGATGGCGCACTTAAGAATTTTTCAGTCGATCTTTGAGGACCAACGCGAGTGGCTTCACCTCATGGCATGCGGTACAATCTCCTTGTCACTGACTACTACACCAACAACGGTGCCTCAGATACATGGAAAACAAGACATCAGAGGAGGTTGGCAAGCAGCTCGCAGTAGCTTTTCGCAAGATTGAGTTCACTCATCAGCGCCATCATGGGCACTTACAATTTGCCCCGATGATGAAATTTGATCAAGATCCCACTTAATGCGCGGCTGAAAGCCTGCATGACATAGTCACCGCTATGGAGTCTGGGGTACAATGGACAGCACCGCATCAACAAAACATGTTGGGGAAGGTGGAGCGGCCTTTCAGAACTCTGACTCAGAGAGGCAGCATGTACCATGCCTCATGCGGGATGCGGGCCGCTTTTAGGCGGCTTGCTGTGTTGATTTTCTAATTCTGGGGAACTGTCCTTTTTGTAATTCACACCATGATGCATGCAATGAATGTGCCCACCTGGATGTAGACTCTGGCATTGTCCGCCGCCAACTGGTTGCATCAGCGTACCTACTCCCGAGCGGTTGGACCTGGAGGCGGCATCCCATGTCAACTAGAATTGGGACAGGCAGCCGATGTTAGTGCTGACATGTTATTTGGATGCGCAGCATTTGCGTAAAATCCGGGTGATCAGCGCAGCAAAATGGATGTCAAAATATTCAAAGGGGTGATGGTTGGCTATGCTGAGGACTCAATTCGGTACAAGGGGTACAATCCCACCACTAGCAACATCATCAACACGATACATGTGCGCTTTGATGAGCACACGCCTGGATTTGGAGGGTCCGCACCATTTGCGGCGGTGCGTATGGAATCTTAAGAGGACTCCGATGGGGAGTCCGATGTGCCAAGGCTCCCGTACGCATCCCGAGATGTATTAAATTCGGTGGGGGATACATAGCTAGCACTTGGGCACCTGGATATGCTGCCCCTGACAAACAGGTGCGAAATCGGAGCCCACCTACGCGATTTCGCGATCAGTTTCAAGCTATGCTATCTGATGCTGGGGATGACGGAGCAGTGATTGCTGAGGTAGACGTGTCAAATGGCAATGTGGTTGCACTCTTGGCCGCCAGTGACCTCCCTGAACCTGCCACCTACGACAAAGAGGCAGTCAGTGGTCCCCACGCCAAGGAGTGGCTGCAAGGCATGGCAAAGAGTACAGTGCTCAAGTGGCTAATAGCACATGGGACGTAGATCTGGTGGCACTTCCATCAGACAGACAAGCGGTCAACTGCAAGTGGGTGTTAAAGTCAGACCTGACTTTGATGGCGAGGTAGTGGCTAAATACAAAGCCAGACTTGTGGCTAAGGGTTGCAGTTAGAAGGCTTGTATCGACTATACCAAGACATTCTCACCTTGATTCGACAGGCCAGTCTCCGGGTAATGCTAACCATTGCTGCTGCCATGGACATGGAGCTATACCGATTGGATGTGGACACGGCGTTCCTTCATTCCGATCTAGATGAAGAGGTATACATCCGCCAACCTGAGTGAGGGATTCCATGATGGCACAAAGCGGGTGCTCAGACTGAGAAAGTCGTTGTATGGCCTCAAGCAATCCCCTCGGAATTGGAACAAACTGATCAGTGGGTGGCTGCTACATACCGGGTGGAAGCAGTGCAGTAAAGATCCATGTCTATACTACTGCTATCAAGATGGAAGTTTTTCTATGTTGGGGCTGTACGTGGATGATATGCCCTTTGCGTCGACCTCTGTGGAATGGGCTACACACTTAAAGCAGCAGATCAGTCAGCGCTTCCGGATTACCGTCACAAAATTGCAGTGGCTTCTGGGCCTGCACATCGCCAGGGACGGAGCCAACCGGACTATCACCCTGGACCAGTCGAAGTACAATGGTGACATTCTTCGTTAGTTTGGGATGGAGGACAGCTACTCCTCTGCACTCCCCATGGACATTGACTCCTGAATCGCCTTCCTGATTCAGCGCCGCCGTCACCTGCACTTGGAGTGGAGGGTCGTGAAACTTACCGGCCCTTGATGACTGTGCAGCCTCATGCATGTCGGCTGCAACACCGGACGTGATAGCACTGCTGCTCTCAGCATTCCAGGCCAGGTGTAGAAAGCACCATGTCATATGCGTTTGACTGCTTTGCTGAAGATGGTCCTCCGTTATCTCAAGGGCATGCAGTCACTGGGCCTCGCCTTGGGGGGTCACCGGCCAGTTTGCAGCTCACATGCTATGCGGATGCTGACCATGCTGGGGATATGGAATCTCGCCGCCCCCTGTCTGGCTACTTCTTCTTTCTAGGTGATCACGGCGCTGTTGGCTGGAAATCCATACCTCAGCCAGTCGTGTCAACCTCTACGTGTGAGGCAGAGTAACACTCTCTCAGCCTCGCTGTCGAGGATGCCGCCCTACATCTCCCGCCATGTAGTGGAAGAGCTGCTTGATCGGGATACAACAAGCGTGTCAGCCGAGCCGGTCTAATCCATAAAGACAATCAGAGCACCATCAAGTACTGTCATAGTTCCATCGTCAGTGACAAGACTAAGCACATCGACATCAGATACCATTTTGTCAAGGAAAGAATCTTGTGGGGCACAATCGAGATCGGATACTTGCCCACACCTGAGATGGTTGCAGACATGCTCACCGAACCACTTCCCAGGGAGGCCGTGCACAGCCATGCGCGCAAGGCTCGGGGCTGGGGCGTTGCAGCATTGAGTGGGGGTGTGGACAACTGAGGTCTGACGGTCAGTGTGTTTGATACTACAGTGCTACTGCGCTTAGCCGCTGCTGATAAGCGCGCGCAGGCGCGCGCGTACGAGGACTACATCAAGACACTTTGTGCGTGCTGTACGCACCCTAGTTAGTAGCGCCAGTAAACCTCCAGCTCCGGCTGCTCAGCCCTCATCAGTGAGGGGCTGCTAGCCTTGTAATCACTTCTTCGGTCTCACCTAGCAGAGCTTTTCCGGCACCTGTTGCACCACCGCCTGCGACTCAGGCAGGACGCAGCAGGTTATGCGCATGACAAACATGGTACCTGGTACCTGGCGCCAATGCCCCTGTCGATATTCGACGTACACATCTAGAAAAGGCAGACGGTATCGGGCTGAAAGCAACATGGGACCAACCTGGAACTTAAAATTGAATCACAAGAGCCTCACATTGCGCGCCTGCGCGATCGACGACAGGCAGCGGCATTGGGCAGAAGCCTGCTCACTGTCATTGCTGGCCTCGGCCTTCACGTTCTCGTCCTCCTCTGTCTCGTCGTTCTCGGGTCGTCACCCTTCGCAAGTTTGGCCTTCTTCTCCTTAAATTCAGCTGCCTTCGTCTTCTTCTCCCCCTTCCGGTATTCAGGCTCGCCCTGCAGACGATCCATCACCTGCTGGAGTTACTTCTTCAGTTCGTCCATCTCCTCGCGCTGCTGGGCGATGATACGAGCTGCCGCCCCGGGTCGTCGGTGCGGCACGTCTCCAGGATGCTGTCAAGCTTGGAGTGACAGTCGGGGTGGTCCTTGTGGAAAACGTTCAGCGCTTTGCGCAGGTCTTCAATGAAACTCATCTGCATGTATGGCCTGAAGCGGTGTCCGCCCTTTTTGGTTGTGACGAAGTACCGAGGATTTAAAACAACTCGATCCTCACGCGCACAGAGCACGTGACCGTAGTTTTTTTTTAAAACGCAGCGAAAACTGGGAAGATGGCAGGCTCTGCTTGCTGCGACTGCTTGTATGTCTCCTTGTGTTGCACACGACAGGGCACAACAACGACGAACTAGTTACCGGTACTTCTGCGACAGGACATGCAGCTAGAATCGGTTAGGAAAAAGGAAAGGGCGAATCCCCCGTATAATGGTTTAGAACCAGGTTATAAAATTTCAAAATGTAGAGCTACATTTAGCTGAAGCAGCGGGGCATGGTACGTTTGTGACGTGCCAAAGTGTATACGTGTGAGATATGCCTTCCGTGCGCCGCTCCCGTATGTATACACACGTATGTGCCTGTTTAGGGAAAGGGCGAAACCCCATAGACTAGTTCAGAATCCCTACCCCCTGGCTTAGGGAAAGGGCGGAACCCCATAGACTAGTTGAAAGCAAGGATATCAAATTGAAAAACGTAAAGCTACATTTCGCTGATGCATCGGAATATGGCACTTTTGTGGCCTGCTGTTGTGTGTGTGTGTGTGTGTGTGTGTGTGTGATGTATTCATTCCGCGCGACACGCGCTTGTATGTATATACACGCATGTAGCTGCAATGAGGCGATCCGTCAGGGTAGCAATGCCCAGTGTATGACACATGTAGTGACTACTGCATCACCATTTCTAGTGTTTCTGATAACCGCAGCTACAGCGCTTGCTAGGCCCAGCCTCTGGAGACTTGGAAGCAGCACGTTTGTTGCAGGCACTTGGACGTAGTGGCTTTTGCAGTCGTCCATGGCGTAGAGTGCAATCGGAGCGCAGGATAGCGGTGCGATACTAGTAAAGATTTACCACACCCTGTCCACGCCGTATCGGCTAGTCACAAACAAGCAACTGTGTGATGCCACAAAAGAGCTGAAATCAGCCACGACGCACTTTTATTTGCATGAATTCCGAGAATGCAAACAAGGCTTTGAAAATTACACGTTGCTGATAAAACATAACCCCCCCCCCCACACCCCAAACTATTCCCAAAGTTTCCACCCTGATGCCTTACTGAATGATTGACAGCGCACTTTGTGGCGCCTGTTAGCGCAGTTATGAATTAAACAAAATCTACACATACACTCTACTAGTCTACTTGAGGTATCGATGCCCAGCGCAAGCATGTGAACAATATAGCTACGTGTGAGCTACCTGTATTTACGCATACTTGTAGCTTGAAATGGTGGCGCTCAACATCTCGAGGCGAGCAACATGGCCAAGACGGTGGCCTAGATAAACGCGAAGGGGCAGGGCAGCAGTGTCAAAGGCGCAGTCCTAGCTGCTGCTCGGGTTAATGCCATCAGCATGTGTGAAAGTAGGGCAGCAAAACCAAGGCGCTGGTTGCTCGCATGAGAGCAGGCGGCCGCCGCGCGGGCACGATGAATGTTACCAGTTGACCTGACTGAGAGAAGCGGCAGGCTGCCGGCTTGTGCATCCCCCCCCCCCCCCCCCCCCCCCCTTCTCCTCCCCCATTAAAAGAATACAGTGTCAAACTTCATGCTTGACGAGACATCGGTGCAATGGATGAGGTTCGTGGCAGGTAGCATGCATGCCTCATGCAAGTCGTTGCTGACATGCTGGGCGATGCATGTGGGACTTGGTCCTTGTCTGGTCATATCTAAGAATGCGGCGAGCAGATGAATGTAAAGGGAGTTGCCACATTGCCGTCAGCCAGAGGCGGTCTTGCCCTTTGCCCGTAGAGCCCTACCCCGGCCCCTCCAGGAGAGCGTCGCGACAGCCCTAGCCGATCGAGCACTTCTGGAACATGCTCTTCTTGCCGCCCGTGCGCTGCGTCACCTGTCCCCAGCCAGCAGCATATATCGCGTCAGCATGCCCTGATGGCCCGATTTATCACCCCCACTTTGGCGAAGCTGCCTGAACAGCCACAAATACCATCTGGTGCCTGAGACCGGTGGGGGGAGGGGGGAGGGTTGCCACACCGGCTTGTTGAGGTTCACCGACACCGAGCCCTTCTCGGCCTTCTCCTCCGCAGCCGCCCTGCCGCCTAGCTTCTCTGGCGTTTTCTGGAAGCTGCCGATCGACACAGCCGCAGGCTGCGCCGCCTGCTGGCTCTCCGCTGTCTTTTTTGCGTGCAGTTCCGTCAGGTACATGAAGACTGCGTCGAGGGGGCGGGGGTTAGCCTCCCACGCAGACCAGCCCGTCTGAGCCAGGAGCAGCAGCCCAGCGGAGATCCTTGCCGGCTGTGAGGCGAGTCGCCAGCAAAACGAAGTATACCATCAAACAGCCCACTGCCCAATGATAGCTGTTCGCGTAGCCCCCCCGCACCTACCAATGCCGCCGCTACCCCCCCCCCCCCCCTCCCCCGCCGACAATGTTACTGCATGACCCCGGGGCTTCGTGGATCCGTGGGGCTTCGGGGGGATGGCCCTGTGCCCGCTGGCCAGGATGGCATGCAAGCTGATGGTAGCTGCGTTGCTACCCCCCCCCCCCCCCCACACACACACACCACCCCACCCCGGGTGCTGGCATTGCACCGCATTGCATGCGTGGCGGCCCGGCTTGCGCCCCGCCCTTCCTTCTGCAGAGGCGCCGCCCCCTGGCCAAGCCGCACGCAGGCCAGCGCTGCAGCGCGCACCTTCGCTGACGTTCAGGTTCTCCTTCACGCAGGCGCGGTAGAACTTGAGGCCCAGGCGCTTGGCCATTGCCTCCGCCTCCTCCGAGGTGACCACCGCCTGGAGACGGCCGGATGGGGGGGGGGGGGGGGGGGGTTGCTGAGCGACTCTCATGGGGGACGAGGAGGCCCCCTTCACTTTCAATGGCCTTCAGAGGGCGGGTCCTACCTTATCCAGCAGGTCCACCTTATTCTGCACCAGCGCCATCGCGATGTCGCCCACCTCGCGGGTGACCTGCGTGCGGCGCGGCGGATCATGTCAAGCAAGGGATGAGGAGCCGGGGAGGCAGGCAATCGCAGGCGGGCGAGCCGGCCAGCGCACCTTTTCCTTCCACTTTGGCACTGCGTCGAAGGAATCCCTGTCTGTCGTGGAGAACGCAATGACTGCCGCGCCAGCGCCTGCGGGCAGGACGGGTCATCAGCGCCCCCCCCCCCCCCCCTTCCCTCTCATCACAATGCCTCACCCACATGCGGAGCTCAGGGTGAGGCGGCGCACCTCGGTAGTAGGTGCGCGTGATGGCGTCGAATTCCTCCTGGCCCGCCGTATCCCACAGCATCAGGCGCACCTCCTCTGACAGCGAGTCCACGTACTGCAGCTTCTCCAGGAAGTCTACCCCGATGGTCTTCTTGTACTCGTCCGTGAAGATGCCTCTATGCGGGGACAGGAGATGGGGCAGGAGAGGAGGATGAGGAGAAGGAGGAGGGTGTGGCGAGCCCCCTGGTCTCTCCTATCCCGGGAGGGAGGGGGCAGGCCGGCGAAGCGAAGGTGGCACGGCAGGCCAGGCGTACTTGCAGAAGCGCTTAATCATGGACGTCTTACCGACGCCGCCATTGCCCACCACCAGCACCTTCACCTCCCTCTGCCGACAAAAAAGCAAGTTCAGCTACCGTATCCCGCAGACACGGCCAGAGGGGGTGATGGAAGGGGAACGCGAGATGCGCAGGAGCGGGAGGAAGGGCAGAGGGGGGAGGGGAAGGGGGGGGGGGGGGGGGGGGGGGGAGAGGGCTCGCCTCAAAGTCTTCCTCAATCATCTTGCCGAGCTAAACCTCAGCTACCTGCCACCCCCTGTCTCTGAAAATGGGTTGCGGATGGTGGGTCAGGCTGGGGGTTATGATTGATCGCGGCTGCGACTGGAGCTGCTCGGCTGGTCGCCGGAGAGCAAGCAGCAGCAGTGTCACCGCCCGGCGCCCGGCTTGGGTATGTATGTAAACGCTGGGGTCACGTGGGTGTCAGGCTAATAACGGGGCGGTTGGCTGGGCGCTGCACCCGTCACTCCCAGGAAAGGAGGTGTTGTCTACCGGCGTACAGTCAGTACCGGGCCAAGGGTGCACCTCCTACTTCTCGTTGCCGTCGTGGGCGGCTGGTGATTTCAGCGACAAGGCGAGCGGGACGCGGCGCGCTTGGGCTGGGCCGATTCGTAGTGACGAGGGACAAGTAGTCGCTACCCTGCGTTGTTATGCGGCCGCGGGCGAGCAGTTGCTGGCCTGTGCACTACTGACTGGGATCCCGCCAAATTTACGTACTAACATATGTAACTACCGCTGGTAGTAAATAACCGTATTTCGTACATACAGACATATCTTTTAGCGACTGCTAGACTGCTATAGTACGATATACTACTGCGGTGTATGTATCGACTACATATAGCGTCCACGGAATAGTCGCGCATCACATGCAATAATAATTATTATAATAATATATAATACTACTCCCGTACAAATATCACCCGTGGCCACTCGTCCTTCAATGCTGTACCCCGTGCAGTACTCGACAGCATTCGTAGTACTCGAATAACGGTATACACGAGGGAGTGTAAAAACGGTATTATCATAATCCGTTACACATACGTATATATTCCGCTATATCTGACGTACCGCCCGCGGTCCGCCCCTCCCGCCGCATGTTGCGTCCAGCTGCCTGCATCAGCATCAGCGCAGGCCCCGCAGCCATGCTGATGGTTTCCGGCGAGGAAAGGCATTCACTGGCGTGGAAGCGGCAGTCGGCAGAGACCCGAAGTCGCAGAGACCACGCCGCTTGGGGTAGCGCGAGTACAGTACTATCGAAGCCAACGGAGGGTCCTTTCGGTCGGGGTTGGTGCTGCGCTCGTCGCGCTGTCGCGCTGAAAGACAGCCGCATAAACCGCGGCATAGCTTGCCCAATGCGACAACACACTCCTAGCGTCGGAACACTCCGCGGCAGAGCCCTCCTACTGGTTACTGACTGAAGCTTTTTGGCAGCTGCAGCTCGTGGTCGGCGCTAACTGTGGTGCAGAGAGTCGCCGGTACTCGCATCATCGAGAAGGAGCAGGCGGCGGTGGCAGTGAGCGGCGGCGAGCTTGGCCACTCCGCTGGTGGGCTGTCCCACCTGCTCGCGGGAAAGCCGCACTACACGATAGCCCCGAGCTTCCGGACGTCGGAGGCAACAACTCATACGGGGGACAGTGGCATTGGAGGTGGCCGACGCTGCAGGCCTGTCGGCAGGCCGGAGCGCTGCGCGCCTGAGCTTTTTTTCGCGCGGGGCGGGGCGTGGTTGCAGCTGGTGAGCTATGCCTGTGCCGCGGGACCCCACTGCCAAAAAGTCCGTCCGCTCCTTCAAGCAGATAGAGGCGGCCTTTTCCAGGCTCGATGCCCACGAAACAAAGGTGAGCTTGCGCATGGGGTGCCTAGGCAGTGCATGCCGCTGGCACGGTACGAGAGAGAGAGAGAGAGAGAGAGAGAGGGGGGGGGGGGGGGGGGGAGGGAGGGGGAGATTCTGCGACTGTGGCTCTGCGTTGTAAAAGAGGGGGCTTATGACCTGCTGTCTTTAAGGAAAGCACCCAATTGGGCGAGCATTAAAAGAATTAAAAAGACGGGTACCTAGCAGATAGAGCACAATGCGGCTTCAGCGCTATATACCCTGAGCATGCCCCCCCCCCCCCCCCCCCCCCCAAACCCCCCCACTCCCCTACACACATGCACGCGCGTGGCTGATGCTGCCCAGGTGAGGGCCAAGTATGAGCCCGTGCAGAAGGGTGAGCCCTTCAAGAAGTCGACGGGCGGGCAAAGCCATCGCTTCGCCAACGTGTTGAAGTGGGAGGATGAGTACGGGGCCGCCATGCCCGCTCCGTCCCCTGCGTACTGCGCCGCACCCCCGGCCTTGACCCCGGCTCCCGGCCGCTTGACATGCTGCGCACACCTCGCACACCAAGCATCCAGCACCCACCCAGCCAATCCGCGCCGTGGTGTCCAGCAGCGTGTGCCGGTGCATCGGCAGCGTGCAGTCTCAGTGGACCCTGTGCCGGTCAACAACAGAGCTTGCTGAGCACTGAATTATTATCCTCCCCTTTGCCATCTTTAACCTTCTGTTCAGCCTGGGCTGAACCCCCCCCCCCCCCCCCCCCCCCCAATGCCGCCCAGCATCTCCACGATTCGGCCAAAGAAGACAGAGGACTCTCTCACCGGAGCCGCGCGACCAGCCACTGCCCCCACCGCGCACATCAAGTCGCGCGCTCTTGAGACCGCCTTCTCCACGCAGGCAACCTCCCCCTCCTTCCCTTCTTCCGCCTCCACAAGCCATCACCATCACCATCCCCATGTCCATCATCACCCCCACTGCCTGCCTTCACAGCGCTAACGCACTCTGCTGCAAGATGACATACATGGCTGAGGTTGATCACATGGCCGCAGGTCCTGGCGAACGGGGCGCCCGCACCGGACAACCGCGACCCCACCGCCTCGCCCAGGTACGTGGACTCCGCCACCGCGGTAGCCTCAGGCCTGGGCAGGAAGCAGCACCGGAGGCACAGCGCCGCGCCGCTGCGCCCCCCTGCCAGCCCAGCCGCCACGCCCAGACGGTATGCCGCAGCGGACCACACCCCATCAGCCCCCCCCCCCCCCCCCCCACAAACACACCGGCTGTCCTCAGTCGCAGCATGGTGCAGCCACTGCACACCTGGACGGGCAATGCCTATACCACCCATCC
Organism: Tetraselmis striata; assembly: GCA_006384855.1. Taxonomy (NCBI): domain Eukaryota; kingdom Viridiplantae; phylum Chlorophyta; class Chlorodendrophyceae; order Chlorodendrales; family Chlorodendraceae; genus Tetraselmis; species Tetraselmis striata. The sequence goes on along the minus strand of VCJN01003007.1, from coordinate 227,029 downwards.
GCAGAAGCGCCATGCACCTGTAGACACCATCCCTGCAGCACAGCACATGGAGTGTACACACCTAAGATTTCCCTGAAGCCAGGTGTTATTTAGCCACACAGCCTACACGCATTAGCACATCTACTCAAGGGAGGTAGGGGGGTCTTGCCTTATAGCGCGGCCCCCATCTTGTTCCCCTTTGCAATGCCTCTTATGGGCACAAGGTAGTATACATATATATACACACACACATATGTATATATATATACATGTATATATACATGTGTGTGTATGTTTGTAGAGATAGCGCATGCAGAAGGTGACTACAGGCCACCGCTGCATTGCATTGAGCTCGAGACCTCACAATGGCTATACCGTTATGTCCTCCTTATGCACTCATATCATGCCTTCCGGGGACTCATCCCTTCCGCGAGGAGATGAAGAATGCTAATACATCCTGTGCGTGTTGCTTCAGGCCAAGCCCAGGCAGCCGGCAGCCGCAGCCGCAAGAGGAGGATGGCATGGAGGTGGGCGAGCTCCTGGAGGGCGACCTGCTGGAGGAGGAGGAGAGCCTGATCATGCCGGAGACAGTGATAGCCTCCAATGGCATCATCAGCCGGCGACCTCCCAGCGCCAGCATAGCAACTGCCAAAGCGCGCCGCATCTTGTCTGCGCGCCACTTCCGGCCACCGGTCACCATGGTGAAGCCCCACGTACCCCCCCTCTCCCTCAGTGGCAACTCCTTTCCCCTGAAAATACACACATACACACACACACACGATCATTGCCGATACTTGTATTTGCACATGTTACGCTACTATGTGTCACAGTGATACTTAAAATGGTTCATGGGTGAGGAAAGGGTCCAGTCCGCCACCTTGGTGTGCCGCACTGAGCGACGGACCTCTGCACAATGTGCGATTGCACCCGGCCAGTCTGACTACGCGAATTTCACATTTGTTCACTCAGAACGTGCAACATTGAACTGGGTTTGGGGGTCACGAAAACGAAATGTTTTGCACCATCAAGGCAGATATTGCGTGGTGTATCACTACTCAGAAGGTCGGTTTCCGACTCTGTCATTTCAGGGCAATCCGGGCCGTGTCCCGGGTTTATCCGGTTGATACATTAGCCCTTGGGGTTTAGAATGAGGCAACGGTCTAATGGCTATGCCAGACCTACGACTGCAGTTGGCGCATGAGCTCAAGTGCTGGGGCGGCTTCGGCCGATGACGCGGCAAACTTGACTTTTTACTTTACATGGTGTATTTGTGGTGTTTAAAATATATGTATATATCTGAAACACCACAATTACACCCGACACATAATGTTATATGAAGTAACTTGACAGTTGAATCAGCGATGCGTCGATTTTTCAGAAAATTTTAAAAGAACGGGTTCTATATCACTGGCCTACAGTTCCATGAGTTGCATTGCCAGCGCTTTGAAGTACCAGAGTTTTTTTTTTCCCTATTTCCAGCAGCGAGTAGCGAGTACCAGTACTCATAGCCTCCCAACTGTGAGATCGTACTCGGACCGCTGTGTAATTAAGGACCGTGGGCGGGCGGGTGGGTGGGTGGGTGGATTATAGTACTTAGTAGTACATGCCAGTAGATAAGCGCTTCAGTCATGCACCTATAGGCCCGATCCGCTGCACTATACGGGTACCCGTACGGCAATAAAGCTCACCGCCGAAAAATCGACGCTTCGCTGGATGATGTATAAGACGTTTAAATCAAACCCAAAACGTGGTTGCGTGTAAGCTTGTAGTCTTCACGTCGTCTCCACGCTCCAAGCCGAGTTGAGCTTCTAGTGGCCCACCATGGCCAATGCCCAGTGATTAGCTATCCCAGCGCCGTCGCCCAACACCCTCCACGAGTCCCACACCTCGCTCCCACCAGTTTGGGCCCCGTACGCAAACCATCTGCCCGCGCTGAGATGCTGAGCTGTCAACGGCCTGGTACGCAGGTGGACGCGGAGGAGCTGGAGGACCTAAAGTGGCTGACCGGCGTGAGTGCCGGCTCCTCACGCCCCTCCTCCGCCGTCAGCGGCCGGGGGCCGAGCCCCGGGCGGAGAGCCAGCCCTGGGCGGAAGGCCAGCCCTGGGCGAGACGCATCGACAGAACGCCCACGGCGTAGGCCTGCCACTGCACGGGTAACCCCCTCTCCAGCCCATTATCTTTCCTGACAACAGCTGGCTACCATGATATCCGATGCCAGAGCGCCGTTAGCTCACCTTTCTCAACAAGTATATAGGTCAGCATACCCCTCCGCATGCCGCAAACGTCAAATAGCTGCTCAGATCGGTCTGACATGGCGGGCTCCTGCGATTTCCCCCTCCATCCTCCGGCAGGCACATGCCTCGGCCTCCCCCGGGAGCGCAGCAGACGGCAGCAGCACGCATTCATTGGTCACTTCCGGTGGAAAGGCGCGCCCTGTCTCGGCATTTCCTGGCTACCGCCCGTCAGTGCCAGCCCCGGGTGGGCCCATCAAGGTAAGGCGCCGCCTGTGTTACAGGCAATCTCCATTCCCTACTTGGCCCCTTGTTTGCTTTCAGGCAAGAGAAGCATCCAATACTTATCCATATCACTACGCGTGAGTGGGGTAGAATCGTTAATAGTGTACTGCCAATAAACGGACAGGATTTGTGAATTGTGAAACGACATAAAGTAATGATCAACAAAGGAATACAAAAAAATTTAAATCATTTCCATGTCACTTCCTACATGCTTGCAAGAGATGCAAAATAATAAGGCTGCGTGGTACTTGTGCGAGGGTAATAGCGGCTGGCCCACATCATGGCGCGCGTTATAAATAGGCAAACTTTAGAATAGCGAGGTTCTTTGTGGAAAGGTGTATGCATTGCGCGCAGCATACACCAATCGTCTGCAGCATACACCATCCATATATCATGATAATTTTCAGCGCGCTAATGTTCATGTGCTTACGTCTGCTACTCATACCGGTAGTCCGTGACCCCGGCCGTGGATAAAACTCCAGAGTATTATTGCCTACGTACCAACCAGCATCACCAGTGCCCGTAGTCTTCTGTGTCGATTAATTCCGGCAATGTATGGTTTCGGGGCATACCATTGAATTGTTGACACGGTTCTAGAAACCACATCAGCATGCTCCAAAACCAATGATTTCGCGTCTTGGGCTCTCGACACTAGTCTTATTTACTCTCATATATAGGTAAGATATGCATTTATCGCCAAATATTTTACGACAACTATCGCCCCAACGCTGGACACGGACGGCAGCAACTGGGGCCATCATTGCCTCAACTGCTGAATTGCTAGTAATTGGATCAGTCGGAAATGCAGGTCCTCATATTTCACAGTCTGGCAATTGTTTTCGCTGCCTGCCTGACCCCCTCGCGGAATGCCTGCCAGATCGCGCCCGCGCCAGGTCAGGGCGGCCATCGTCACAGTAACGGTGCAAGCACAGGAGCGCGCCCTACCAGCGCGCGCCCCCTCACAGCCGGCAGCAGCCGGAGCTCCGTAGTGCCGCGGGTGAGAAAGCCTGCGCCGTCCAGCTATCAGCCGCAGTACAGCAGTGTCCACCCCCCCCCCCCCCCCTCCGCCCTCGCCCAGTACTTTTTGTTCCGTTCCACCGCCATACAGTGCTACATACACCGCCTTGGCGCCCGCTACCACGCCTCAGACGACCTGATACGACGTGCCTCTGTCAACGCTGCAGGTGCCCTCGGAGCAGCCCAGCAGCCAGCAGCGCCCGGCGAGCGCAGTGAGCCGGTGGTCGCTGCCCTCGAGCGAGAATGTTGCGGGCGCGGAGAGCTTTGCCACGAGGCGGATGGCTCGTCTCACGGAGGGCGAGGTCTGCAGGTGCGTGATGCACGCCAGGGAACAACGCTTGGCCAACTTCTCGCCAGTCGTCATAGTTTTCTGTCGGTAATGGCGCCATTAGAAGGCCTCGGTTCTTACAATGCCCCAAGTGCGACTTGATTGTGTAGCAATCATCGAAACCACCGGCGGAAGGTTTCGCCGGAAGGTTTTGCAGCTTCCGATAATTCTGGAAACGCATACTGCAACGACCGCCGTCCTCCCCAATGACATACCGGTGTTTCTTGAATACAATGTCGAGTGCTGACTTGCGCCCGCCCCCCTCGCCCTGGCGATATGGCGCCTGTCAGGGGCGTACAGGGCCTGATGGAGGCGGGACAGAGCGGGCGGCATCTACGCGCGATCCGCACCGCGCGACGCGAGATGTGGGACTCTATTGCCAGCAGCGCCGGCATCCCTGTCTGCGCGCGCGTAAGCGTTGGCGCCGCCCTCTCCGTTGGGGACGACCCCTTCAGCGACGCGCCGCCGCATGGTGAGGAGGACGATATCGTGGTTATCCAGGTGCGATCACACCCATCCTCGCAGCGGGCAATGTTAGGATTTTATGTATGCAAGCCCAGCTCGTCTGCGAAAATCTGTGTCGTGGGTACACCCGTAATAAGCTTGTGTTGTTGCCTGTAGGAAGAGGAGCATGAGGAGGAGCAGGTTGTGTCCATGGCTGCCGCCAGCAGATACTCGGCGACCTGCGACGCAGAGGAGGAGGACGCAGCGCGTCCATCGGCGAGCGCTGTCGACACGGCGCCGGCGCCGCTGCTGGACCGCCTGGGTGGGATGCCGCTGCATGGCGTGCCCGAGGCGGAGGACGAAGGGCGCTCCTCGCTTGCGTCATCGGTTCACTCGAAAGACGGGTTGCCCTCCGCAACTCCGCACGGGGAAGAAAGGCAGTGTGACTCTGAAGCGGGTGGGTGCCTGAGTTTGGGCGCCGGTGGACCGTGAGTTTTGCTTTAATACATTTGTATTTTCAGAGGCACCAATGCTGATGTGCGATGCCGAGGTCGCTGATGCTACCAATCTCATCGGAATGCAGGGTCGGGTGCCGCAGGCGTTCAGCAGGGGCAGGCGGGGCCTCGCAGCCGGCCGCAAACCGCACCAGCGTCGTCGAGGCGGCGCCCGGGAGCTCCCAGACCCCGAGGTGTGGCACCGCCACGGCTGGTGCTGTCGCTGACGGCGTGCCGAATGGCGCCGGCTTGGCGATCCTATCTGCCGTCATGATATAGTATATACGATTTCCTCGAGCAATATACCCATGTGGCTGCCGTCGCCCGTCGCTTGCCACTATCGAGGCCGGCTTACTAATTTGCGGGCACTGCTGTGGTTGTGTGCGCCTCCAGCCGACGGTGGGGCACTATCGGGCGGGCGCAGCAGCTTCTGGGCGACATCGAACCCGGCCAGCTACGGGAAGCAGGCGCGGGAGCAGCAGCGTGTGCAGAGCGCGCGGGTGCCGCCCGCCGGGAGGGCGCCGCCCTCGCCCGCCGCTGCTAGGCCGCCGTCGTCGCCGCCTCGGCCGGTGTCCCCCGGACCAAGCGACCCGCTGGGTAATTACCCTTCGGCGCGCTTTATCGTCATGTACATGCTGTTGTCCTGCTATATTGCTCTACTGCAGTCGACCGGGCAGTTGGGCAGCTCCCGGACGGCCAGACGGGCGCGCGGGCGGTCGATTGGTCTGTCGTCCGGTAGGGTGGCCGGGCTGTGGTGATGTCGTGACATTTTTTCCGAGAGCTCGTTTCTGCCGAGATCGCGCGGGTCAGGGTACCACCCACCACGCAAACCACCTGCGGCGGCCATTCTGCGCCACATGCCACTTTCGTTATTAATAATCGATTAAACATGAAGCATGAAGTTCGATAGGTCGCTACTGCGGTCAGTGAGCACCACCGCAGGCTGCCTCCTTATGGCCCAGCCTACTCAAGGACCCGAGAACCACCCGCTCGACCATTCTTATGTGATTATGTCCTGTGAAGGCCACATCATCTACGTACTTGTACTGTTGGTTAGCTGTCGTGGCTCACCGCCCAGATGTCATCCGTGATTATCATACAGTGTTGCATCAAGCTCTCCGCGACTTATCCGCACGCTTACCCACCTTTCTTGCCCGGTAGGCACAGCGTCTCGGCTGGAGGAGATCATGCACATGATGGCGCCAGGTCAGTCTCTCCCCCACATTCCGCGCCGCTGCCCTGCCACTGCCAAATACGCATATGCTCCTGTGCCTAATCACCGAGGGTCGCTTCTTTCATAACTATCCGTGCAGTTCATACGCGTGATTGCTACCATCTCATTTAGATTTGCATGGAATCGGACGGATTAAATGTGCCAACAGTTCATTCCGTGGCTATAATCTGCATTTAAACAATCCCACTTTACATGCGTGTATGTGTTTTGAAATACATGAGTAGACAGGGTGGCTAACAGCAGCAGCAGAACCTTCGTCACAGTAGTACCGGGCATCAGGTGCCATTGAGAAGCATCGCACAAGGGCACAAATGCGCCCTATTATGAAATCTGTGAGCGCAGGTGTAAAGTACAATACCCTACGTTTCCTCGTCCGCCGTGTCCCGGGGGCGGAAAACCATCGCTATACTTGCAGGGCTGCCGCTGGCCTTTGGTCGCGATACGTGCGGCCCTGAATACTGACGAGGTTCGCCCGCACAGGCCTGCGTGCCAACCTGCCCACCCCTGAGGAGGACCTCAACCTCGCCGTGGACGGCGGCACCAAGGCACTCGAGGAGCGGGCCAACCCGAGCGAGGTCGCGCGGAAGAGCGAGCGCGCCCGGAGCGCCCGCGGCCGCCGAGTGACCTCCGGCTCCAGCTTTTGGAAGCTCGACGCGTCGACGTCGCAGCCCGAGCTGGGCGCGCGCACGGTGGGCGTCAAGGTGCCGGTACTGGCCGACCTCACGGCGCTGTTCCCGGGGCCCGGGGTGGCGATGGACAGCGGCCGCACGTCGCCCGCCCCGCCAATCGACGGCGCCGACGTCGACTCGCACCCCCGCGCGGACGCCCACCTCACGCGCGAGTTCTACCAGCTGCAGGTCGCGGTCGACGCCGGCTCCATCGGCGACATCAGCACCTGGCTCTTTGACGTCACCCTGAGCGAGGTCTGCCACCCGCGTTGCCCCCGATGCCAGCGGCTTCTGTACCGAACTCGCGTGTCGAACCAATATGGCGCGCGTTGTTTTGCCTCGGACGGGCCTCCGGTGTTCCTTTTCTATCGGTGCCATGGTCGTATTTCCGCATCCAACAGCCGTAAACATGCACTACTACTCGGGCACTCTGCGGCTGAGCATTGCTCCCCGGCGGCCACAGGTTGGCGGCGCGGGGCGCTCCGTGACGGCGGGCCGCAACATGCACGTCGACAGAAGCAACAACGTGGTGTTTTATCCCGACAGCCATCGCGCGGACCCCACCGTGCTGTCGCCGCTGGATTTGCTGCCGTGGGTGACGGCTCCGGAGCAGCTGTTCCGCCAGTCGCTCCACATTGAAGTTTGGTCCTCCGCACCGCAGCGGATGAAGGTGCGTGCTACCCGCTGCAGAATTGCCAGCGCCCAGCCAACAAGGATACATCCTAAACGCAGTGAAAAGTCGGCGTACTCGGCGCGGGTATAATTAACACAACAGAGACCATTTGGGATCCTTATATACCCCCCCCCCCCCCCCGGCCAGAAAGGAGAGAAAAGTATCCTTCTATTGACATTGTCATCACTGTTATTTATACAAAGTAAGCATGCAACTTGTATTTGCGTACTAAGATGAACAGGGTTGCAAGCGCAAATGAATAATGAATACAATTGCAGCATCGATCACACATCACAGTTTGTGTCCAACGTTTATGTCGAACGTAGCCCAATGTACTGCGCTGGCAATCTTAGGAACACTGGTACTATTAGGAATATCCTGATATGCTAAGGATATGCTGAAATTTCATTTTTGTCCATTATTAAAAACGGCCGGTGCGTACCCGTACTCGTACAGTGTCGATGGTATGTAGTCATGACACACGTAAGGTGCTTTTTACCTATCACATCAGTACCCAGGTAATCACCGCGGATGACAAAACGGAGGGACGATCTGTCCGGGCCAAATTAAGGTAGATGCTGATAAAGTAGTAAATGTCCGTGCTGCATTTCGGGGGCCGACGCCGCACATTGAACAACACCCATGTATACCAGCGCGCCTCGCCCTTGTTTTTGCATTTCCTCGGGCATCCGGATAAAAACCGCAAGCCTTGGAGCCTGATGCTCCGAGGGGCTCCCAGGCTGCAAACAATCGGGGTATAGGGACTGTAGGTCATATGTGACCGCTCGGTACAGGTGCCGTTTCACTTGTTATGGTTTAACGTGCGGTTATGTTCCTGCTACAACCATAACTTACTACTAACAACTTCTCCGCGAATGTCAGCACAGTTGTAAGAATCCGTTGCCAGCGCCACGGTGTTCATAGCAAATATTGGCAGTGTTCCGCGAAGACGTGGGTCGGCATCCGTAATTGCGCGGATATGCCATGTCGGTGCTCCAAAACCATTAACTAGCGCTTCGATCCTAATTGAATTATGACATGAATAGTCATCATCCTTCTTGTGCGTCTGAGTGCCTTGTGTGTGCATGGGGCAGAGCTGGAGCTTTAGCTTTAGCGTTTGTGGCCCTCTCCCTGCCGCACGCAGGTTGTGGACACCAAGGTTTGGTTCGGGCCCTGGGACGAGGAGCCCCCGTCCACGGCGCCCGCCTCGCCGGAGCCCGCTGGCAACCCGCAGGTCGCGGACTCCCCGCGGGCGGGGGACACCGGCACGGCGCTGCAACTCCCGGCTGTGGCAGAGAGCGATGAGGCTGCGGGCGTTGACGCAGAGGCCCGGCCACCGCTGCCGGAGGTCGCCGTTCCGTCGCAGGTACTGCACACAGAAAAACCCGACTCTACTGATGCGAAAGCTTCTGAACTGCCTAGGATGCATGGGTTAGAAAAGATGCCCATATTAGTTGTGCATAGTCCGTGAAGGGGCGCTGTACTTTGGTTTTTTCATGCAGGCAAGTTATGCCACTCTTTTATGTGATCGCGTCGATATGTACGCATGTGGGAAGATAGCATCACAGAGTCGGTCTCGGGTGAAACGTGCAAAAGAGCCAGTCCGCTACTTGACTCCAGTACTAATCATCCATTGATCAATTGAAACACGCAGATATTCTATACTGTATACATGTGTGTGTGTGTGTGTGTGTGTGTGTGTGTGTGTGTGTGTGCCCCTTGCTGCGGTACATTTACCATCAGATGGGACATCAAACCACATTAAAGCTCTTTTGAAACTACACGCAACACGCCATCCCAGCGCCATGAGAGTCCCCCTTCCCCCCGCCCCGCATGATTTTATATGCTCCTGGAAGTATACGCAACAGCACGTCAAACCCAAAACCCTACCAACACCCTCTCCGCCTTGCTGTTGCTTTCGATCTTTCACCTATCTGCATCCGCGGCGCTGACTCGGTGCCGCGCTTGTGCGCCCCTTCTCCCGGCTCACGCAGGCCGCGCCACCGTGCGAGTCGGAGCGGTCCATCCCGCGCTCGCCAATCTCACTGAGCAGCAAGCTGGCGGGCCCCCTGGCGCGCCCCACCTCGGCGCGCCCGCTGTCTTCCCACCCCGGCAACAGGTGAGCGCACCGTCTTGCTACGCCGCGCACTGCCTCCTCGCCCATGCCGCCCCCTTTGAAGCACATTTATGGCTTTTTATTTGTCCGGCAATCAAAGTATGGGCGTAACTTTGGCGCTGTGTAGGAGCGGCAGCGCTGATGTCGCGCCCCGGGCCCAGAGCGTCAGCAGCGCGGCGCCGCAACGCACAGCCCCTGAGCAGTCAAGGTGCCACTTTTACTCGCGCTGCCGCATCCTTGCCCCCCCCCCCCCCCCCTCCCCCCCCCGCCCGCCTCCTCCTCCTCCAATCCTTCTTTGTCCCTGTGCCATTGCTCATTGACTACCATGTCGTGGTGCACTGTGTGTGCAATCATTCAAATGTGATTCATCCCACCGGCAGTCCCATTAGTGGACTTGGCATTTGTGGACAGATTTTTTCCCAAGGTCTCCCGGTGAGCACCGCGGTATACTGCTGTGCCCAAGGCTCACAAGCTGGCTCGCTAGACATCTGCGGACTGGTATTGGTATAGAATTCCAGAGTATATTGTGCAGATGAGCCACAATAGTTCCAGAGAGGCCAGTTGAGTTGTGGGCTTTACATTGGTGGAGAGGTGTATTGATTCAAGTTGCAAGATGTGTTTGTTGACGGAGGCGGGATTCATGCTGTGGGTGGCGCACATGTACAATGGATACCCCCCACCCCGCAGAGTACTTTTAGTTGACTTTTCAATAGGTTATTAGTGGACTTTTATATTGATAGAAATGGGAAAATATATGTATGGGGAGGTGTATTCTGCCCTCATTGTCATAGGAATAAGAGCTATGTACTTGTAGTCCAGGCACATGAGATGAATGGAAGCATGGCGGGGAGGCCGACAATCAATACGCCATGCACAACCGTCATTTTGTCCCGCACACCCAGTTGTGCCCCCAATACTACTACTGGGAAACGAAAACGCCAATGCATCTGCCAGCGTTAGCAAGGGAAGAGGCAGGCGGACAAGGCTGGCATATTGGTCTGTAGCACAGGTATAACTGAAATTGAAATTGGTCACAACTGAGTCAAGCTCTTTCTCTTGACAAGCTGTCTTTACCCAGCATCAGGGAAGGGCTCGCATAGGGTCCACTTACAATTGCAATTTGCGACATGCAACTTGCAACATAGGGTCCATAGGGTTAAACAGTGCGTAGGGCGGGGCCACTGTAGGCTAAAGTAGCTATGTTGCAGTGCATGTACTAAATTCGTGTCACCGGTATTGGTACGCGGCACGTGAGTCTTACGGGGATAACGTGCGTACTACAAGGACGCCAAGCAGTATAAGTGTACTCATGTCTGGGTCATAAATAAATCAAAATTACGAAACCCAACTTCAGCGATGTTTTACAGGGGGGCGGCTTCATGATTGAACGCTAGTGGCGATTCTGTCAGTATTTTCAAGGACGGGATGACGGCGGGAATTTCGTCACGAGTGTTCTCTTGCTGGATGCAGTGTGTTCGGGGGGCATATTATTACAGCAAATTCAGCGCGAGGCCTTTAGTGCCAGAGTCGCGCTAGTCGAACTGTCTTGAATGCGTTATTGTATAGAAAGTAGATTAAAGTGCTTTTTGTGCGCATCCATGCCGCGATGTTGCTGACAAAGTGTAAGACCGCGTCGACACACCTTGCCGCCTACTCATGGCGATGTTCTCCGCCCCTCAGGGATGAGATCCTACAACGGCTGCGGCATCTAGATGAGGCCAGTCAGCTGCCTGTTGCCAAGATTGGAGCTGTCAGGATGTGAGATCGCGCCATCCAGACATGGACCACATGACGCCGGACGCCGCTCCACAGTGGTGTTGCAACGACCTCACACCGAACAACATCGCCTGCCAGCCACAGCGCGCTTGCGGCTGCTAGCTAGTGGCATGCTTGGATGTGTTATGAAGCACGCATGTGCATTGTAACACATAAAACAGGTGGACTAACACCTGCCACAGAGTATGTAGCGTGACACGGCGTACTCGCCGTGGAAGGTTAAACGCCACCGGGCCAAAAAATATACAAGTATTTAGAAGCATTCGACAGACGGCGGGAGCTGTCGGGAACGGCGCTCGGAGCGTTGCGCAGGCCGTGGGGTCCAACCGACTATGCCTAACAGCGCAAGGCTACATATGAAGCGAAGCGCGGGGCAGATTTAGCATAACTGCGACGTCACACCCAGCTCTAGATCCACCTTACTACCACTGCACGCTACGTCGCACCCCCTTTTGTTTTTCTTTCCACCCGGTACTAGCTACCAGATACCATGACCGGAAAGGAGGACAACATGCCCGAGGGGAAGCTCCCACCTCATGGAAACGTGGCCCCGACCAAGTTCAAGAGAGGGGCGACTGCAGGTATGCCGACCTGACCACCAGCGCCGCCGAGGGTGGGACCCTGACCAGTGAAGGGAGGGAGCAACGCGCCATAGGCGTCCACCACGGGCAGGGCCGCCTCTGTCTTCGGCCATCACGATCCCCGCGGGCGTAGATCGGGCATACATGTAGTGGGCCATTGCCTCGAAGGTTCCAGCTCTCCGTCACGACTCGTGCAGACAACGCTCCGCACGGACGAACGGCACCGCGTACCGACCCACAGTTCGGCGCCGTTAGCACTTGAAACTGTGACACCTCATTTTCCCACCCGCAAGGATCAGGCGACCAGCTCGCCTCACCAAGCGGACCGTCCCACCTTAGCCCCAAGCGCTGAACTAAGGAAGTAGGCCCCTAAAAAAACCCCAGGAACCCTTCGACTAGGCAGGGAAGTAGTCCACCACACGACGGCGTAGTAGAGTTCGGTACGGTGGTCGGGCGAGCGTTGTCGCAGATTGCACTACATAACCCTTAACTTAATCCTTACATATATATACATACATATGCAAAACACCCGCCGCGCCCGCGCCGCTAGTATCTGTAGTGTACTGTAGTGTACTGTAGTAAGTACTATTGGCGCGACAATTATAGGTATTATAGGTACCGACGTACCGTACAGATGGTCGTCATAATACACCGGTACCTTTACTACAGTAGCGTTTTTCTAGTAGCGACTACTACCCGTAGAGGTACGAGTAAAGGGACCAATGATCATCATGCATGATATGGGATAGACATAGCGGCTATATTATAATCGTCAACGTGATCACCACTGGCGCTCATCGCCGTGTCACCCTCGGTCGTCGGTCTTGTCGGTCTGACGAGTAGCGCTACACGTAGCTGACCAGTACTCCCATCTGTCTTCTCCTGGTCGGGCCATAATCGCACTGGTCGTCGTCCACTTGTCCAAGAGCAGCAACTAGCGCGAACTTGCCGTTTCTGTTGCCGCGAGCTCGCCCTAGTCGATCCCGGGCTCGTCGCAGCAGGTGGCCGGTCCCATCAGAAAACCCGAGATAAGCAGGGCTCACCGCAGCTCAACTTCTGGTGCACTCTTTCTGCGGCCCGCAGCCCCCCTCGGTTGGTCGTAGCCCCAGCACTCGCCCAATAATGCACTTGCCAGCCCGCCGCCTGATAGCCTGATAGCTGCATAGCGGCTGGCAAGCACATCGCCCCGCCGCTGCAACCATGCACTACGCCGGGCGTCTACTGCCCTAGCCGTTGGCGCTGCTTTGCGGCGTGCGATACGCGGCGCGCGCACTCCCCGAGTCCCCGCCAGCGCCCTGGGCGCGCGGTGGATGCGAATCTAACCCGGGCACTGTTGCTCTCCAGGGGCTCCTCCGACCCACCGCGTGAACACCTGCGCGCTTCCCACCCACCCAACGGTGCTACCACTTCGATCTTCCTCTCCGTCACTGCAAGCGCTGCCCGGGCATCGGGACCGTCGCACAGGTAAACACAAGTCGGACTGGGCCCCCCTTTGGAGCAGGGTTGTGTCCAAATTGCAAGTTCCGCGTACTGCTGACGCGATGACCGGCACTATAACAGTACCCGTACCCGTAGTACCCGTAGCACAGTGTAATTTACGTGTCAAAGCCGACCGGGCCGCTGACCTATCACAAACAACGTGTTTCGCATCCACGTTGCGATCTCGCCCATCACCTGTGGCGCCCCCACAGCGTCACGGCGCCTCGCGCTGCGCCCGCGCGCGCTGCCCCCCTGCCCTAAATGCGAAGTCGAGAAGCAGGTTTTGTGAAATAATGGACCCCGCGAGGTCGGGCGTAATCGGAATCTGTGCTACTCCGAAACAGTGCTGCACGCATCAGTACAGGGCATTCTCAAAGTGTTCAAGTCAATATGTACTATTTTTGATCTAGAATATGCGGGGGTAGCTCGTACTATCTGGACATGGACGAGCAAGACCCGGGCACAACGGTCCCAACCTTCGCCAACAAGCCGGAAGTTGCCATCAGTGCTTATGATTATGCCATTATAAGGACCTTGGTATGCATACCGTGTCACGCACTTGACAATAAAAGTAATACCATATGCCTTAATGTCTCATGACTTATCTTTGTTACGTTATAGACAAGGAGCCCCCCGCGGGAGGTATGAACAACCCTGGGCCGGGTGTGTTTCTGCCACAACTGCGAGCGCAACTGGCCAACTGCCGCCCAGCCAATTACGGCCTGACAGTGTGGACCTGCGCCCGCAGGATGACGGCGACAAAGCCGCCACCGCATAGATACCAGCTGTCCCACCTGGATGGCATCCGCGGGATCGGCGTCCTCTTGGTCATGCTCTACCACCTGGGCGTGCCCGGCGTGCAGCAGGCGTGGCTGTGCATCTCGTGCTTCTTTTGCCTGTCGGGGCTGCTCATCACTGGCATCACCGTGGAGGCCTTTGAGCGCACGGGCGAGGTCGGCGTGCTGGGCTTCTGGTCGCGGCGCATCGCGCGTCTGTTTCCGGCGCTGTTCCTCCTGGTGGCCGCCATCGCGCTGTCGAGCCTGTACCGCAGCGAGGATGAGGTGCAGCTCTGGCTTGAGCGCACCGACCTGTGGTGGGCGCTGGGCTACCTGACCAACATCAACCTTATTTACTGGCGGAAGGACGACTATTTTACAGCTACGTCCAGGGCGTCCATCACGCGGCACCTTTGGACGCTGGCGCTCGAGGAGCAGTACTACATCGTATGGCCGCTGTTGTTCATGGCGTGGACGCGCCTCTTTGCAGTGTCACGCAGTCGGAGCTCCAGCGACGTGCGCCCGCGTGCGACGGCGCCGCCCCTTGGCGAATCCTTATTGGATCCAGAAGAGGGGGCGCATGGGAAGACCAGGGGCAGCCCCCACGCCGACCGGCCGGTCCCGCACGGCGGCGGCGGCTTCAAGGCGTGCGTGTGGTGGCTAGCGGCAGGGGAGTGCGTGGTGATGCTCTTGTCCTACCTCTCCAGCTTGTGGACCATCAGGCGACTAGGCCTGTCGGCGGCGTACTACTCCACCTTGTGCCGTGCTGGCGACTTTGCTGCAGGCGGCCTGGCGTATTGCCTCGTCAGGCTCAGCCCCTCCATCTACCCGCGCTACAGCCAGCAGCCCGGGCAGCCCCACATGAGCACGGCGTGCCGTGTGGGGCTGGAGCTCGGCAGCGCGCTGGCGCTGGCGCTGCTGGTGCTACCGCCACTGATCCCCGGGAGCCTGGAGGACGTCCTGCCGTGGTACTTCCACGTGTTCCGGCTCCCGTACAACATTAGCTTCGTGGCCGCGCTGGTCCCGGGGGCGCTGCAGCTGAGCCAGCCGCTGCCTCGGTGGGCCGCGGTGACGCGCTTCCTGTGCTCAAAGCCTGTGGCCATGCTGGGCACGCTGTCGTACGGCATCTACCTCTTCCACTGGCCGCTCTTTGTGTACCTCGGTGAGCCCGCGGAGCACGAGAAGATTACCGCCGGCGCTGGCTCGGACAAAATGCTACCAGGCGCGGCGCAGCCGGGACGCAGCCTGCCAGATGTGGTCCTCTTTCTGCTGCCAATCGGGCTGGCCTTGCTGTCGTTTTGGGCTGTGGAGAAGCCATTTATGACTGCCGCCAGAAAGGCCAGCAAGCGGCCCGGCAGGGTGATTGCTGCCGGGGTTGCGGGCGCAGTGCTGATGGCTGCTCTGGTGGGTGTGTGCTACTCGGGCGTGGCCAACCCATACACCGGGGACGCGGACCTCGAGGCCGTCTTTGGCCCTCCCTCCACTGCAGGGGGCCCGCCCATGATTGAGCTGCAGAGCCTCCTGGGTGTGGCAGGACATAACATCGAAGACCTCGATCAGCGCTTCACCCCGGTGACGCTGCTCAGCGGGTTCAGCAGTGACCAGCTCCTCCGCGGCATCCTGGACGCCCACACAGCGCCCGAGCACCGCGCCTGCAGCGGGGCAATGGCCGCCCATGGCGATGACCCACGGCCCTGCCTGGCGAGCAATGTCCTGGAAATGTACCAGCACATGCGCGAGACGCAGCCGGCCAACGCTGTCATCATTGCGTGCGACACGCAGGCGCCACTGGGCAGCCCCTGCGACTACGGGCCCTGGGAAGCCGGCATCCAATGGGTGTGGCTGCGGTCGCCCGTGCTGTGCACCCTCCCCGCGCCTTACCCAGGGCTGGGTGAGGATGCACGCGCGGATGTGCTGCGGCGCTGCCCGGACGTTCTCACCATTTCGGTGGTGGAGATGGGCACCGCGGCGGAGGAGGGAGGTGTGGGGTGGAGGGAGCAGGCGGGCCCTGCGTTGCTGGCCGCCAGCACTGCGCTCCCGGGCTACGCGAGCTGTGCGTCCGATGCGAATCCGAAAGAGTGCCGCAGCATGCCAGGACAACCACCCATAGGTGGCCACCACCACAAGCTCATGACCGCTGGTGGGTTGAGAACCTACACGGGGGCCTCTGCCCTCGACAACATCTACCTCATGCGGCTGGTGCTGAAGCTGGAGACAGTGGTCCCAGGGGCCGTGAACCGGGGCTCCCAGGAAAGGTTGAGGCGCGAGCTCGGGCACCAGCAGGACAGGCTGCGAAATGCACGGCGAGACCCTGGGGGGCCTGGCTCGGCGGACCAGCTCAAGATCGTGGTGTTGGGGGAGAGTGTCGGCGCCCGCATGGGTGGCATCTGGGGCTCGCTGCTTGACTTGGGCGGCCGGTGCCGCCAGAGGAGGGCAGGGCAGGGTAGGGGGGCGTTCCCGGAGGTGCAGACTGTCAACCTGTGCAAGCGCGGCCACTCGGCAATCATGCACTTCCTGGCGTGCGAGGGGGAGCACCCCAATGGCGCGGAATTCAATGTGACCTATGCGGAGCTTCGCGTGTGTAGGCAACGCCCCCAGGACCTTCATATCCGGAGGGAGGCCCGGTCTGCCATGGCGTTGTCAAAGCCGCATGTGGTGGTGGTCCACGATGCCCACTGGTCCCCGATCCCCGCAGCTCATGCGCCTTTCTTAAAGGAGGCGATGTCGGGCTTCCTGAGTCACGCGATGGAGGCGGGCGTGAAGCTGGTGGTCCTGATGACGCCTTACCAGTCCGACGTCGAGTCCAGACTGCGCTCGGCAGGGGCCATGGACGCCCACGCCGCGTACTTTGCCGCCAGTCAGTGCCGGGAGGGGCAGACGGGGATCGCCGTGGCGGTGTTGGACTGGCACCACCTGACCTGCCCCGACCATAGCAAACTGCCCCCCACCGAGCGGTGCCCTCGCGGCGCGCACGGGTTCCTCACCATCATGCCTGACGACAAGCACCCCAGCGGTCCCCCTGGGGACTGGCTAGGGGCGCAGGCCCTCTCCGCCATCGTGGCGCAAGCTGCCCGCAGCGTCCTCGGAGTCCCCACCTGGGACGCCGCGCTGGCCAACCCGGTGTCCTCGTGCCTGCTGCAGGAGTTCCCACCTGTCAAGGGCGGGACGCCCCTGGGGGAGCTGGTCCACATTCACCGCGTCTGCCCATCATGACTCTGAAGAGGTGCAGGAGCGCACCGGTTGCTGATCCATCCGAGCCAGCAGCATGTTCGATTTAGAAATATATTTAAAAATTCGCGCCACCCTATGTGTTGGCAGGAGCAAACGTTTAGCAGCCGGCGTGCTCCTCCCGCTAACCCGCTCTTAGTGGAGCCCCCTCGCATTTAATACGGAGACATTGCCTCAGAATGTCAGAAATTGAGCTGGTCCCTATGCTCCGCTTAGTCTTGGGTGGACACAGCACTGTTTGCGTGGCTTCTGGAGAGGAGGAGGGTAGCTGACGATTCTACTTTGTGTCGATATAGCGCTACGGGTACGAGTCCTGTGCGTTGTGCTGGTCGGGTGGTTGGATGAACACGCGCATATGATGACCCTCTTCGTGGGTCCGAGCGAATTTCGGGTTCGGCGTCGGGTCGTCGCGCGAATTTCCCGGGCGCAAGCCGCAACATATACAACATATACAGTATGGTAATTAATATGTAGCAGTAATATTAATGTAGCAATGATGTATTTCGGCAATATCGGCCCGGCGTGTCCCGGGTTTACTCGGTTGATGCATTAGCCCTTCGGGGTTCGAATGAGGCAATGGTCTATGGGCTATGCCAGACCTACGACTGCAGTTGGCGCACGAGGTCAAGTGCTGGGGCGGCTTCGGCCGATGTCCCGGGGCGAATAACTTTACTTTACTTTTAATATTAATGTAGCAATTCATGTAATACTAATGTAGTAATTAATATTTATGCTGTAACATACTTTTCCCAGGATAGGAAAACGCGGATGAAATTTGCGGATTTGTCAGGGTTAGGATAAATGGTTTGACAGGACCCGGACGTAACGTCATGCCGCCGTAAAAAGCTACGTAACGTTATGTCTCCCCTTGGTGGTTGTTGCGTAATTTTAGCTCCGACGTATCCCTCCCTTCAGGCATCGATTAAACGGCGCGTGGACGTGCCGGTGCGTGACCACAGAGGCCTGGTGCTAAATAACACGACCGTATCGTTCGTGACACGACACATGCAGTGGTTGCAATTTTCAAAAACGCCCACCCGGCGCCCATATATATTGGCAGCTCGATCGCGCCTCTCCTCCATCCACCGGTCTAAGGTCCCCCCCCCCCCCCCCCCCCCGGTAGTCGTGCCCGCACATTTAAGTTATTTGGTTCCCCACTCACACCAGCCTAATCATAAGTAATAGTCGCGCTAATTTCCTACGTGCCGCCGCCCCCGCCGGTGTAGCATGCCGCCGTCCGACTCCCCGCAGCTCCTTGCATAGTCTACGAGCATCAGCATAGTCATCGCATCTCGCAGCAATTACCCGTATATACCGCGCCTTGTGCATCGGAAACTATAGGCTCCCAAAGCCCACTACCGCCCGTGCTCTCTCCCGCTCCGCCCTCTACCCACACATACATACATGCCTCAAGTTCTCAACTGGTGGTGGTGTCTTGTTGTCGAGCGAAGCTATCGACAGGGTGGCTGCACCCCCGGGATATTCATATGCAATATTTATATTTATATCATGGGGCTATCTGATACCCGTCATCGTGGCGTAAGTATCGTTCGCTTGTAGCGCTGCGGCCGTCGCCTCGATCGGCAATAGAAAATGCGCTTGCCACATGCATAGCGTATGCCTCGACCGAGGATGAAGCCGATGATGTGATGGGATGGAATAATGTTTGGTATACGGATTAGCTGATGACGGTAACATATCCAAAGTATTGCTTTGCAAGTATATGAGCAGCGAAAGTGTGTGCTGCATATATTCAATGTGCGCTAGTGGCGCTACATGCTGACAAGTGTAGCGACTATACACCGGGTACCTGTGATTCCACCCACCAGCAACATCATTGAAATTACGTCGACTACTACGCCAATGATGTAGACGTAAAGGACGTGTTTTGACGTAACGTAAGGCAATCTAAATACGTCATTCAGGATAATTACGTAGTGTAACTACGTTACGTTACATAACGTCTGCTCAAATCTGAGTAACGCCCAACCCTGAAATGTGCCCTATGGGTCCTGGGCGTGTTCCGGATTCACCCGGTGGTAGATCCGCCCGCTACTACAGCCCTTTGTGATTCTAACATGAGGCAGCAATACGACCTGCGACTATAATTGGCGCGGCTTCGGTCGATGAGAACGGGCGAACCGGGCGGCGAGCGCGAGCAGGAAACATGAGCCCGGCAATTCAAGGTGGGGCGGGCATTCGGGGGCGGAGAGGCGGGGCCTGGCAGCGATGCAGAGGCCGAGAGACATACAGGAGCCGGAGTGCCTTGAGGGAGTCGCGGCTAGGCAGCGGGAGGTAGGAGTTAGTTGGCAGCTAGCCCGGTCCGACTTTGGACGGGCGGCTACGGCGACGAGGCGCGCTGCGGCGGCGAGCGGCGCGCATGCAGGAGGACCGGTCTGCCGACCACGGATCGACACACGGACGGGGGGGAGGGGGGGGGGGGGGGGGGGCTTTCCCTCTCCAGTCTCTCTTGGGGATCCTACCGGAAGAGCTCATGCGGGCAAGATGGAGGCAGCATCGGTGGATTGCGCCCGAGGCCGGCGGACCGCTACATCCGGCGCGGCCGGGCGATCGAATATTTTCAGCGATATGGCGGCAGGTGGAGCCAAGACGCAACATAGCGACCGTAAATTGCGCCGCACCTGTGCAATATTAATATGCAGGAAAGCCTTTTCTACAAGGGTGCGGCGACTACTGCATTACGAATCCCCGTACTGCCAAGTAGCGATGGCAGTCGGTCGTATTGGCAACCGCCCGTGTTTCTCCGGAAAATAACACAGCTGTTGAGCACGCGTGATGGAAGGAGGCGGGGCTTGGAAACGAAAGAGGGTGGCCGGAAGCTTGAGCTGTAATTACGCTGTATGTGTTCCTTACTATGATTAGAGATGGCATTCCCTGAGAACAACTCAGTATGAGCGGCGGAGAGCAGCATGCTAGCACGTTGTAATCAATTTCAAGTTCAATGATCATGGTTTCTTATGCGGCCGGACTAGCACATACTTGTTGGCGCCCCTGTACGCGCGTACATATCCCCGTAATATGACTCGCGTATATTTGAAATTTTAAAGTTGGTATGTGTTACAACATACTAATTCGCTGCTCTCCTCCGCACGGGCCGAGTTGATGTTCTCAGGTAATGCCATCTCTAACCACAGTCGTCGTAGGAACACACTATAGGTGTATTACAGATTAGGCTACCGGCATTCCTCTCGTCATGTATATTCAGCTCCTCCTCCATCCATTGCAGCCTTGGGCTCCCCCTCATGTCTACTATCTTCGACTTCGGCGTGCGTCTTCATCCTCCGCGCCCAGTTCGTCGTGGAGCCTTAGACATCCTCAATGTGTTTGGTCCGCTTCGTGCAACTTCGACCCGTTGCTCGTAGGCATCTAGCCAGGGCGCGGCGGCGCCGTAGTGTTGCCGTCCATTCCCGGCGGTGGGGTATGTCCCGCAGAGGAAGCGCAGGCGGACCAAGTAAGCATGCAGCCGAAGCGTCCCGTCATGCCATGCGCTCCGTACAAGGGTCTCCGCCACCGGTAAGGTGCCGTCTCAAGCATTGTGGGAATGATGGTGGTTGCGTTATATGTTAGCTGTGAATGGGCCTAGGCCCGAGCGGTGTGTGTATGTGCCGCTATGCATGAGGTTTGTCGTAGGCAGAAGGGCTCGATGGTTGTAGGGGTCTGCCGCCATGTTGCCTTCGTCCTCCAGGTCACCGAACACGGCACATGAGTCTTGGGCGTCGTCGGCCATTTGCCCATGGTCACTGGGAAGAGCATGCGAGGGGGGTGTGAGGGAGTGGAGCGGGCCGCCGGTGCTGAGGGCGGCGATTATGTTGGCGATCCGGACGCGTCTGCGGGGTGAGCTGCGGTCCATATGATTGACGGCGGCTTGGATGAGGTGTGTCCAACGAGCGGCCTCCGGAGCAGAGGTGTCGCGATTGGTGAGGTCTGCCGAAATGCGAGTTTTGGCCCGCGGTGGGGTCCCGGAACGATATGTGTGTTTGTGGGCCACGCGTTTTTTCGGGGGGGGGGGGGGGGGGGAGGGGTGAGATGTGATAGTCGACATATGTGAAGATGTCGTCGCTTACTTGTTGAGTTGGCTCATGGCCGACCAAGATGGGGTCGGGAAGAGGAGTTTTGCTGACTTTGAGTTGGAGCTCCGGCATGTGTTGGTCCGTTGCCGGCAGGCATATGACTGCCCCCTTGTGCCGCCGGCGTAAGCATGTCGGCCGCTGCGGTATAGTGGCCAACTCCAGTCGAGCTGTGTGGGGAGAGGAGCGAGGTTTGTGGGTGTGGGATATTTCAAAGAGCTCATATAAGGCACGGGCCGGGAGACGGACCTCCACCGTTGGGTTGATGGGCGATCCGTCGGGTTTGTTGTTTGTGGGGGCATCAAGCACGTCCCATGCTTGGGCGTCAAGAATTCCACGACTTTGGACGGGGCTTTCGGGCGACGGGTGGAACCTCGTGCTCGGGCAGCCCGCCGCTCCATGCAGTGCATGCGGGTGAGGATGCTGGACATCCGTGCGTACATTTCCGGGCATGTGATGTCTTCGAGCATGCATGAGGTTGGAGACGTAGATGGTGCGCTGCGCGCGGAGGTCTTGGGTGATCACATGGGTATCGATGCGTAGGAGCACCGGTAGGCCGGCGTTGGTGTTAAGTGTGTTGGCCAATGTTGTGCGGCGGTCGGTTTGTAAGCGGATGGCCTCGGCTGCTTTCACGTTTGGGAGGGTGACTTTTATCGTACCCGTAGTAACGTTACGCTCTTTTGGTTGGGTACGGGCTGACGCTTGTCATAGACATGGATATCGTTGGCGGTGCTGGCCGTGATATGTGTGTCCAACACTTTTGGATAATCCGGTAAATGGCGAGGTCGCGGCGTTGCGGTGCTCTTTCTCAGTAGTGGTGATGTCAATCCGGGGGTTTGAGTAATCGTTGAGAACGAGGACGGTTGTGTCTTGGGGTGGCGCATTCATTGTCACTTCCGTGAGGAAGGTGTTGGGCGGGTCTGCCAGTGGAGATTTGGGTTGCTGAGCGGTAGGCGGGGTAGCGGCCGATGCTGCCGCCGGGACAGGGCGCGACACTAGGTCGGCCCATGAGGTGTCGGAGGGGGCCGCGGGAAGGGCGTGCCCTTGGGGCGGGACGGGTTGGGTGGGCTGTTTGCCTTTGGCGGCTGCGTGGTGTGCGTCCACCGCGGATGCAAGATTGCCGCGCGGGACCGCGGTGCGGGGGCGCACGGACGCGCGCGCGGCGGGAAGTGTTTTTTTTCTTTGCTGCATGTGGCACCGTGTGTGCATGTGGCCGGTCACTCGTCGAAACGGGGTCCGCTTAACCGCGTTTAACGACTACCAGGCGCGAGTAGTCGCCTGTATATATCGCGTCTAACGTTAGGGGTCACAGTACTTTAAACTTGGCGGTAAGGATGAGTACGGCAGCGGAGCCCTGCATCAAAGTACTATAGCGAGTAGCGGGTACTCGGTAGTCACGAGTGCACAAAGTACGACACGAGTACACGAGTCACTGTACTTTACGGGAATCGCCGCCCTTCATATCTGCTATTAGGCGCACGCCTCCTCACGAGTACGCGCGGAAGATACCCGCGTGATGACGAGTGATGATGACGAGAAGGCGGGGAAGTACGGTACCGGTCGATACACAACAAAGGCTGCAAAAATGCATTACACGGTAGTCACGGTTGGTTTTGTGATTTAATCAAGGTGAGGTGCCAGGCTGGATCAGCGGCCAATGAGCGTCGAGCTTCGGGATGTGGTTAAGCGGACATGGGCGCGCCTACTCCTAGCTGGCAAATTTAACGTCAAGGCACCGGACATTTTCGGATTTATGGCGGAGGGGTCGGAAACTGCATAAAGTATTAGGGAAATACTAGAAATTTAATTACAATGGGTCTACTACCGCCCCCGGCCCGTGCCCGCCCCCCTGGCCTGCGGCCGGCTGGCTCCGCTGCCGCCGGCCTCTTCCTGGCGCGGCATGTGGTGTTATGCCCGCTGTCGGCTCGGGTGCTGAATGCCCCTTGTTGCCCGCAGACACTTCTGCGGGCATGCTATTCATGGCACCTGCTGCCATCTGCTGCGCCCCGCGGCTAAGGAGCTTTTTTGACGGGGTTGGCATGATGCCGCCGCGCGCTCCCGTTGCGCTTGCTTCCTCTGGCGTCCAGCCTGCATCCTCGCAGTAGCGTCCTGAAGCGCCGGGGATCTAGCCGCACGGGGAATATGAGCTCGTCGAGCGAGCGGGGGAGGGGGCTGTAGGTCTTGCACCGGAGCGCCGTTCTGGTCTATTCCGGACTGCGGTAGTGATGAAAGGAAAAACACTAAGTCGCCGACACTCGGGCAGCGACAACATTAGCAGCTACACGATGAGCAGGTAATCCGGCCGGCAAGCGCACCTTTGCACTGGGGATGCAAAGAGCCCTTGCTGCATGCGTCGGCTTCATCGATTTAAGCAAGGCAGCTTGCTCCTCCTCCACGGCGGTCAATTAGGGTGGGCAGACGGGCCGTTCAACTTTACCAGTCAAAAACGCTCGACGTGTCATCGGCGCTGACTGTCGTGAGGTAGTAGCGCAGGGGCGGGCCGCGCGGGACATGCGGGGGCTCGCGTGCTCCTCTCGGCAGCATGATATCTTCCCACGACGCGTCATCCGTCCCGGCAGCGGCATGGAAGGTGCTGACGGAGGCCATGGTGGCACGGGGGGCGAGCATGGCGATCTGCTCTTCATGCGAAGCGGTCAGCATAAATAGGCGAAGCAGCGAGCGAGGAAGTGCCGAAGAGTGAAAGTGCGCGCGCGGCTGGTGGCTAATCACGTACTTTATATCATTGCATCAGTCTCGAGTAGTAATGGTACCTCGGTACCCGGGGCGTCACAATAACATTATCAATGACACTACTGCCTCGTCCAGATATGTTGTATATATACAACAAATGTTGTATATATACAACAGAAAGTATGGGTCCAGTAATATGGGCAGAACTGGCATGATGACCGCCAGGGCGTCAGGGGAGGTCCAGAGGGCCCCAAATAGGATACTTAAGCTGGTCCGGGACCGATCGGGTCGACTGATCGGTCAGTGCAAAGCGGCCACCATTCCCAACCCACCGATTCACCATGAGACAACCTATTCCGCTCAAGAGCCTTGTAGCCGCCCGTCGTGGGCCGTATCAAGCCCCTGCCCGCGGAAGATTACGCCAACACAGGGCTGTGAGGTTTGGAGAAGTTGCGGAGTCTGTCGTGAACAACACATCCCGCGTCGGGTGGGACGACGCCACCGAGTCTCCCGAGGCCTCCAACGTGCTTAAGCTGCAAACCACCGGCGCCGGAACCCTGCCTCAGGTATAAATCCCATACCACCCAGCACTCGTCTAATGCCTTGCCTGGATGATGTCGTGGGCATGTGATGATTATGTCGACGCGTGTGGGCGGCGCGGCCGTGC
The DNA here is from genome assembly GCA_006384855.1 of Tetraselmis striata. Taxonomy (NCBI): domain Eukaryota; kingdom Viridiplantae; phylum Chlorophyta; class Chlorodendrophyceae; order Chlorodendrales; family Chlorodendraceae; genus Tetraselmis; species Tetraselmis striata. Next base: position 202,274 of record VCJN01003007.1, on the reverse strand, counting down.
GATCGCGTCTGGCTGTTGAATCAGAATTCGTTTTTTTTTTAATATCACAACAACGGCTGGCTGACCAGCGCCCTGCAGGTCAGTCAGCCCTGCCTACCAGCCCCGTCCCGGACTCGAGGCAAGCTACGCCATGGCCAGGACCTCACGTGACTCCAGGACATCTCCGGCAGTGCCATGTTCGCAGCGCCAGCGGTCCCTGGTGTCCCTAGCCTGGGCCGAACCACGTTGGTCCGACCGCCATGCCTCCGTCGCGTTTCGCCGCCGCTACTGTTCCGTCCGACTGCGACAACTCGGCAAACGCCCCGGCAACAACAATGCCGATAAGTCCGTTCACTGCACTATGTGCCGTGTTGAAGACGACAACGTGGGCTGGATCTACTGCAAGTGCCCGGAGTGTGACATACCTCTGTGTACCCCGAGCAAGAGGCGCAAGGGCAGCGCGTGATGGAGCCGCCACCGCCACATTACCGCCCAGGAGCTCGCGGCGTACGGGGTCCACCGCCGCACGTACTAGGCCGCAGCCGGTCAACCCTCCCGTTCCCAAACCCGAAACTTCAAGACCTTCCTTCCCTGGTCGGTTGCCGGCTGATGGTTGCTCCTCCGCAGTGCCCTGGCCGGAACAGGTTGTGTGATGCTGGTTCAGCGAGCTAAAACATCTTAGAGGGCGACGCTTCTGTTAGGAGCGCGCCCCGGGGAGTATTGGTAGTATTTAATCAAAATCCATTAATGATGCCGACGCGACCCGTGTTGTATAATCGTGTTGTATATATACCATACAACATATCCGGGCGAGGCACTACGATGCATCTGCTGTTGTATGTAATGCACAACGCGTTTCACATTAATCTTATTGCTGAGCAGATTACATGCATATCAACATACATACCACAAATGACATTAAATTCACAAAAGTACAGATGTGTATAACGGCGAAGACAAATGCAAACTTTTGTGTCAACATCGGTTGACAATACCTACTCGCGACGATACTGCAGTACACCGCGGCATCCATGCGTAACATTGACCCATGTTGTCAGTATCAGAAAAAATAGGTTGTGAGTGTGTCAGGAAAATTAGTGAAGCAGGCATGTGCAAGCATGATGCAGATTGCCCATGTTTCGTAAGATAGTATTGCTTAACATTACATTTGGAAACCCCAGACCCAGCCGACGCCTATATATATGTATCATGCGCCTGCCATACTATGCAACTGCTCCCGCAACATATGGATATGCTCAATTCACACACGCCACGGTTGCTGCGTATATGCTACTACTGCATGGCATCAACACCGCCATCATCCTCATCGAGGGCGGCGATGTCGTAGGCATGGGAGTGCTTCAAGTAGGAGCACCACCCGTGCCGGGCTGCACTATCAACATCAGCGCAAAGTGCAGGAAAGCAACAACAACATGTAAGATGCTTCAGCAATAATATATAACACAGGTGGCCCATCACCTGATCATCTGCCTCGGCACAACGTCACCAGCGGCCACTTGCCGCCGCCCCCTGCCGGCAATGCTGATGGCCTCTGTCCATGTATATGTGACAAGTCTACCATGCACAATCCTGGGCGGGAAGACAAAGTCCTGCTGAAGACAGTGTTGATCGGGCCCTCCCACAGTCCAGTGCTCATAGGCGTTGATAGCACGCATCTCCAACTGCAAACACAACGGGAGGCGAAGTCATCGCGCTGTTTTTGAGGTGGCGCTCAGCGACAGCGAAATAAGTTACCTTGACGTACAAGCTACGGGCAGCTACGGAGGTATTCTCCGCAGCCTTCATGGACATCGTGGCAGCAAAGGACATCACTCCGTGCATGAAGTTGCATGACGGCAATTTCCCGATGGATAGAACTGCATGGCAACCTTGACGCACTGAGTGCTCAGTGCATGGAGCACTGCAAACATGGAGATCAAGGAGGGCTTCCGCAACGGCAGCAACCAACAGCCCCCGCCCCTGCTCAAGTCCGGCAAGGTGATGCTCTCCAGGACTGGCCAAGTCACGACGCGCAGCACCTTGATCGCGCACCACCGTGACATGCATGGACCAGCCCACCGTGCACAGCCCCACCTGCCCAAGGCAAAGGCGTGTGCCGTGAAGGCAGAGATGGCAGAGAAAGCGGCGACGAAGCGAAGGAAGATGTGAATGCGGTAATTACATCTAGTGAGCGTGTCCCTTCCCCTTCTCGCCCTTACTGGATTTGCCATAGACAACCATGTCACATGAGCGGCAGGTGCTCGGCTCACCGCTGCCCTCAGCCCCCCTCACCAATGTTGAACGCCTCGCCTCCCGCCTCCATCGTTGCTTCGCGCCCCGCCCTCTTCTGCATGAAGTACTTCTTTTCATATGGCCCGCACTTTACCGCATCCGAGCTGTCAATGCTGTCGTAGCTTTCAGAACTGCGCCGATGTGCGGGGCGCTGAATAGTCGCCTTCGCTGGTGTTGTCTGAGATACCCGCTCACTGCTCTCGCTCCATGCGCTCCTGCCACTCCGTAGCGCGCAGCTTCCGAGCGCGCTCACCCAGCTCACGCGCACGCTCTCAGCGCAAAGTTCGGAGCGCCTACTGTTCTAGCTTGTCTGCCTCGCTCTTGCCCGGCAGCGCCTCCCACCGGAATACATAGCCACCCGTCTCTATGGGAAGCGGTGGCGGGATTGGTGCGCTGAATCCCAGCCCATCACATCGCGCAGAGCATCGCTATCGTCCATCGGGTGCATAAAATGCGCCTCGCACAGCGCATGCAGCTCGCGCATTGCGTATACTTTGGGATCATCGAAGGCAGGGAGGAAGGGCCATGCCTTTGGATCACTTGGGCCCACTGAGTAGCCAATTGGCAGCTCCATGTGGTGGCCGTGGCCGTTCATGCGGTCGTACATCGCCTCGGTCACCGCCGAGACCAACGCCTCCTCGCCTACCACTGGTAGGCCGTCTACTGTGGTGGACTTGCCACACTTCCGGCAGAATTCGGAGGCGGCAGGCTGGTGGCCGAAACGGCCGGAACGCACCGAGCGCAGTTATTCTCGCGTCGCGCCATATCGTTGGGCCGCTGCGTCGGCGCGAAGGGTTTTCAGCCTCCAGCCCGTTGTAGCATCAACGGACGATGCGAGAGAACAACGGAGGAACTCAAAATCCGCCACGGCAACGACCTCAGCTTCCCCTCCCTCTAGCGATATCGGGTGCGTGTCGGGTGGGATCGGTGCGTTCTGGCCACGCGGCCACGCGAAACCCGGCTTCCTCTAGATGTGACAAATCGCAGCTGCACACGTACGCCGCGTCGATGCCCATATCTGTCTCGTCTTGCGCCTCCGCTAGGGAAGTGAATACGTACACCCCTTGCGCAGCCTGGTTGGCGGTGCTGTTGGCCTCGCGAAGGCGGGCGGTGGTCAAGGGGCCGTTCAGCTTGACCCCGTCAGAAACATTCGACTAGCGGTCGGCGCTGACGGTCGTGAGGTAGTAGCGCAGGGGCGGGCCGCGCGGGGCACGCGGGGGCTCGGGCGACCCACTCTGCAGCATGAAGCCTTTCCACAAGGCGTCATCCGGGCCGGCAGCGTTATGGAAGGTGCTGGCGGAGGCCATGGTGGCAGTAGGGGGCGAGCAGGGCGATTTGCCGTTCATGCGAGGCGGTCATTATGCGATGCGAGTGCGCAGCTGTCCGCGCTTGGTTCAGCGGTGAGCGGCGGTGACCGTCAGGCGACGCCGTACTTCATGCGCGTGCAGGGATGTGCAGCGATGTATGTGCAGGGATGTGCAGGGATGTGCAACGGATGTCCAGCGGATGTGCAACGATGTGCACAACGATGTGCAGCGGATGTGCATGGATGTGCAGGGAGTACGTGCAGCCGGTACTCGCGCCGCGTCAGCTTCTGGCCGACTAGCGCCGAGCGCCCTCGCGCGCCCGTGTAGCGGGTACTCGAGGGGCGAAAAGTGCGCAAGGGACTCGTATCACGTACCGTTAGCGTACGGGTACTGCCATGGCAGTCATGGCTCGGCGCGGGTACTCGCGACCACCGCCGGATAGGCGGAGATAAGCCGACTGTAAGCGGATATAGGCGAGGGTTAGGCGCGGGTGATACGGAATACAGTAATCGTACAGTAAAATTGAGTACGGATACAGTACAAGTACCGTGTTAAGCGCGGTTAGGCGAACCCCGTTTCGACGAGTGGTGATTGGCGGTGGAGCGGTTGGCCGTCGGCTGGCTGACCCGGGGTCCCCTCGGGGTCCCAATACCCGTACTCGTGTAGTGGTGCGCCGCCGGATCGGGCGGGTGTCTTGCGGGCGGAAAGGGTGGGGTTGACGGGTGTCGCCGCGGCGTAGTCATCGCTCGCGCCAACGGACCCGGGATCGTATGTTGTCGCCACAGCAGCCGCCTTGTGGGCGGCTCCCGTGGCCGAGCGTGGTGATTTGGTGTTGACTTTGCGTTTGCCGAGGCTTGTGGGCTCTGCGGCGGTGGGAGGGGGGCGGGGGTCGGCGGCGGGTGTGGACCCATGTGCATGTGCCTTTGTCTACGCGGACCGGCGGGGGGCGAGCGGAGGTGGATCAACCGGCGTGGTCTGGCATGCTGAGTCGTGCGGCGGGACTGCGGCTGCCTCGGCGACTAGAAGTTCGCCCTCTTCAGCCTCCATGTCGTCGTCAGACGAGGGGACGAGGGCTGGGTCGGTGTGGTCGGTGGCCACGGGGGTGAGGGTGTGTTCTGAGGGTGGTGTGGCGGCGGGCAGGGTGGCGGCTCCGCTTGAGGGTGGGCTTCTGCCGGATCTGCGATCGAGCTGTCGGCGCCATGCAACACATGTTGTCCTTGCGACGACACCGCCTCCCCCTCCTCCATGCCCGCTCTGGAGGGGAAGTGATGGGCCGTGCTCGCCTGCTTTCGACGAGCGAACGGGCTGCGGATGGCCAGTTGTGAACGCATGGCGTGAGTCGGTGGTCCATGGCGCATGGTGTGACTGTCGGATCGGCCGGCCACACTATACTTAAATCATTTTTTTATTTTCGACGGCATGAAGCGTATGGTACTGGTGATGTGTCGACCGGTACTCGTGTGCGAGCGTCGGTACGAATCAATGCCAATAATAGGTGATGAAGGAAAGTTTCAAGTACTCGCGTGTAGTGTACTGTGCCACTGATGCAAATTAGTACGGGTACATGAACTGCAACATAGCCACGTGGCCTACATAGGCTCCGTTGTACATGCTTGAATTAGCGGACCCTATGCGGGTTGGTTAGGGGCGGGCCCTTCCCCGATGTTGGGCAAAGGCAGCTTGTCACGACGAAAACTTGATTCAGTTGTAACAACTTCAAGATTTCATTAGTAGACAAATTTCATCCACTGGCGATATGGGCGCCCCGTGTCCGGATCGGACCCCCTTCCCCATAGACGTCATTTAGGCCTTCCTCGGTGCGGCACTTCATCACAGCTAAGCCAATAGTGCACGATTCCTAGTCATTTACGAATACTTGAGGTCATATTGCGACAGATCCAAAACACATATGAATTGAAATGAAAAATCCCGCCCACCCACTACAACCTGGGAGTAGCTGCCATTGGCCTCGAGGTGAGCACCAGGTGGCTTGTCTCGAGGCCCATGTGAGTAGTTCCCAGGCCTCTTATGACTAAGGCTTGGGCTGGGGCTGATTGGTGGGCCGGATGCTTGCGCGAAGCCGCCGCCAGATCTCGGGAACTACCGAGTCGCTCGGGACGAACTACCCACGCATGCGTGACACGTTAAGTTTGTATGGCCCGCGGCTTCTGCCTACAAGCAGCTTGGGACCATACCTACCATGTACGTAACTTTGCTGGCTATCTAAGAGTATGTCGGTTGCGCGTCCGTGTGTGACGCGAGTCGGTTATTCAGACAATATTTTCCGGTTTGGTGGTTGATGCGCGATGGAGTGGGGCAAAAACACCCGTGCACTAGGCCGGGAGCTGAAGGGCTCCCGGGGGGGGGGGGGGGGGGGGGCATCGACCATACCTATAACCTCTCTGAGCTTGTTTGTGGGATAACGCTTGACCAAGGCGAGGGGTTGGTGTGGTGCACGGGGTACTTGAAACCCCGCCAATCCGGGCCGTAACGAAGAAAACGCACCACATCACCCACGGACAGGAGTCAACGACAGCGTTCGGGGGCTCCCCGGGTAGCTATGTGTCCTACCTGCTGAGAGCAACGGTTGGATATATTGGCATACCTTAATATCTCGCCCGCGAGAGCCTAAGGCGAGGTCGTATTTCCGGGCGACGAGAGGAAATAGCCGCGCATGTCGCGAGTGCGGGGCGCCGTGCGGCACCATCGGGGGCGCATCCAAGCGTAATCTATACCTCGTGCGGCAACCCTTGGGGTGTGGCTACGACATCTTTTAACTAGTTCAACAAACGGCGTTGCCGCGGCTCGGTGAGACGGTCGTGGCCATGCCCCCCTCCCGATCGGCGAAGCGCATGTAGGACGCGGCGCATAGGCGCTGCGCTGTAGCAAGGCCCTCAGCCGTTTCCGGGCGCCTTGCGCACAACGCAACAGTCGCAACATCGTTCAGCCGAAAATAGCACTACGAAAATCGCACGGATGGTGTGCAAGCAAAATATACTGGCATGTGCATCCGACATCGCGTAATTGGGTTGTTTGATGAAAACGTACCATTCTAGCTGCGCCGTGATGCATATCATCAGCCGAGTGCGGCTCAACCATCCGCACACATGCACACGACGGTTCAAGCATCCGTCTTCCGTATCCGTTATTCTACCCAGCGTCCTTCGCTCGGTTGTTTCACTAGGGTTTGCAATTGGTTCGCAACGACCTTCATTTGCGCGCGTACATTACGCGCACGAGGCACGTTGTGAGCGCGACGACGGGCACGCGGGGCGGCGCTCCTACCTACCTGAACCGTAGTGCCACCCTAACCCGTACCGGGAACTGTGAGAATGAGATGTACCGCGTACCGTGTCTACCCCCTCCGGCAGTTACAGTGCAACTGCCGGCGACTTAGCGGATGCCGCCGAAATTTCCCCGGTTGTCTCGGCCCCGTGTTGACACCCCCTCTGCCAAACGCCGCACTTAAATGATTGCCGAGCCCGCAGCGGTTCCCCGTTGGACGGCGTCACTACTACGTGCTTGTCTACATGACGCTTTTGGATCCGACGAGTTGATGGGACAACGAGTCTGCGACCTCCTCTTCGGCTCCCTCTCCAACAAGACCCTCGCGAACTACATTGGGAAGCTGAAGCTCTTCGCCAAGTTCCGCCTTATCTCGAAGAACATGAGTCCCATGGAGGCGACGACCGCGACGGCCGTTCGTCACGTCGCCTGGATCGGGTCATTGGGGCAAAATCGTTGCATCCCTATCTGTCAGCCATCAACACTTTCTTTGATGAGCTGCACAACATCAACCCCGTGACTAAGGATAGCGTGCAACTCACGGCTGCTCGTCGGGACCGCGTGCTCCGGCAACGCCCCGTGGGCGCGCGCGGCTGCCATGCATGCGTGCCCCCTACCCGTTGATGCCGTACTCGTTTGTTGAGCGGGCCGAGCTGCTCGCCGTCTCCCCTCCCCCCCCCCCCCCCCCCCCCCCGGCCCCGCCCCCCGTGTACCGATGGCACGACTTCCGCGCCCTACTCGTGGCCGCTGTCGTCAACTTCGTGTTTTGCGCCCGGGGGCTTACCGGTGTTTTCTGTCGAGTACATGACGTACACTACGTCGCTTCGCACAACACGAGCCTACATGCTTACCGCATGAAGGGCCACGCAAGACAACGTGGCGCCGACGACATTCCCGCGTCGCAGAGTACCCCCGCGTCGCTAGTCTCCTCCGGCAATGTTTCCTCGACACACTTCAGCCAATCCCCTAGTTCCATGTTGGCTTGGGCGACTCTAGCTTTTGGGCTGTCACCCTTGCTGAGCACTCGACCTCATGGACGGCCACTTCCATGTTAGAGTGGCTTTCTACGGCCGTTCGTCTCATCGGTGCGGCCCCTCATCGTGCCGGCATGTTAGGGCTACCGCAATAACCCCCCTGCTGCGTACTCATACTCATACCGCTACCGTAAACACATGCATGCACCCTCGCTCGTATATATGTACATATACAAATACCCGTACTACTCATTCGCTCATTCATAGTACGTACTCGTACACCACCAATAAATGTTACACGTCACACCCACGTACGGCCCCGTGATGACGCCCGCAAGACTCCGCCCAGTGCCCGAGGTTGTCCGGAACAATTCCCGATGGCTTCAAGACTATATACTGCATTTCCAAGCTTAGTGCATGCGCGGTACCGGCTGCCAATGCCACTAGTTGTATATAGCAGTGTACGCCCCGGGACACTGTAAAAATTCTCCTTCATGGAGCATTTTCCTTGCCTAGTTTAAAGCCTCTTTCGCCTAAGCAAACACGGCGCCTCCCGGAGCTTTCACATCCTCAAGAAGGGTGCGGCCTCAGCTGCCAACGCCATCGGCGTTCCGCTATCCCACATCCGCCACATGAGCGGTTGCGTAAGTCCGACATCGTCCTTGACTACATCGAACCCAATGCTCTCCAATCCCGTGGCGCAGCATGGTTCTTCTTTGGCCACGTTGCGCCTCTTCGCCACTTCCAAGTTCAACATGACTATGTAGCGGTGCCCCTACCGGTGCCTCCACCTACATGATGACCTAACGCTACCCCTACTTCGTCAATATGCCGCTCTCTCCGTTCGCTCTTCCCCGGCAAAACCGGACTCAACTTTGAAGTGTTGTAAAATAATTTATGGGGTGTCCTCCCTTATTATTCCCGAGCCGCTTTCTAGCTCCATCTCTTGCTGGAGCGGTAGGGGTTACTAGTTCACCCGTCGTCGTTGTGCCCCTTCGTGTGCAGCACGAGCAGACATAAAAGCAACCGTTAAAGACGAGCCTGCCATCTTCCAGTTCGTTGTGTTCCACACCGCGCGCCCCTTTCCTTCGTTTTCCCTCCACGATTTCACTCAACCTTTTTGATGCCAATTTCGGATCTTGACAGTGTAACAAAGCATGCATGACCTACTTGGCAAAATAGGCTCAACTTTAAATGATGAGAATAATACAATAATATCGTCAGCACGCAATAAAACCTGGGGTATATATCAGGGTTGGGCTGCAGTATCGAGTGCACTGCAGACCGCAGAAACTACAGCCTGCAGTTAGCCTACTCCACTGCAGCCTGCAGTACTTCCCGAAAAGGGATTGCAGTGCAGTTACCCAAAGTGCCCCAAATCTCACTCTATAGCGTTTGGATGGCGCCCGCCAATGATAACAAGCCATTTGGTGACAGTTCCGGCGGTCCGAGCGCCGCGGATAGCACCGTACTCGCTTGTACCATCACACGTCGCCGCATCGAGGCACATGCCAGTAGACCACACATACCAGCCGAACCTATCCTCACTTCACGCTCACCTAGGCACCACTACCTGTCATCCTCCTCTCGTTACTCTTCGTCAATTACATGGAGGGAGACCAGTCTGCCGCGAAGCAAGGCGCAGCGGCGATGGCGGACGAGGCGATGGCAGCGGACAGCACCGGCGCCGCAGCGGCCAGCACTGCCGCCAACAGCTCAGCACGAGTGACACATACACCACTTGGGACGCAAGCCGACGATATTCTCATCGACAACGACGAAGATGACCCACTCTTAGGCATGAGCCCCAGTGCCCCCCCCCCCCCCCCCCCCCCCCGCCCTTATTGTCTATCCTCAGCAAAGCCGCCGGCGGCTGCTGGGGCGGCACCCAGCGCGAGAACAACCGTGCCGTCCGGTCTTTTCTTTGATGACGACTATGATGGAGATGCCCTGTATTATGACGATGGTGACGTGAGGGTTGCCACTAACCACGCCGATGAGGCCGCCCTGTTGGCCGCTGCGGAGGCTGAGCTGCGCACCTTCCGCTGTTGCAACATGCTCCCCAAGAGGACAGAGGACCCGTTGAAATGGTGGAAGAAGCATGCTTCTTCCTTCCCCCTCATCTCTGAATTAGCTAGGATTGCTTTATGTGTGCCAGGCTCACAAATTGAGTGCGAGCGCGTGTTCTCTCTTGCTGGTCTTGTCACCATGCACTTAAGAAATATAATGAACCTGGATAACATGGGTGCCTGCGTCTTTATTCAGAAGAATCCGGACTTGGATGCCAAGGTCAAGGAGCTACTGGCGTCGTATGACGGGGAGGCTGCTTTCAGCGCCGTGGCGGCGGATCTACTCAAGCCATGCGGGGAGGATTGGCTGGCCAGCGAAGTCCTTGATGGCGAGGGCGAGGGGGAGGCCAGCCGCATTCAATGGGAAGCGGTGGAGTCCATGCTGGAGCAGTATGGAGCCGAGCCAGCGGATGAGGAGGCGGGGAATTAGGGGGGTTTTTATGCCATCATGCTTTTTTACGCATGTTTCACTATGCATGCGTTGGGACATCATCGTTGGACACACACAAATGTACACACAGTAGGCTTTTCCCCTATGTAGGCAATTTAATGATGTATTCCAACTTCCACCACGATTGCTGCCCCTCAGCATCCGCCTTGGCAGCCCCTTTGCCCTTCACTGTCCCGCCCTTACTTCCCTTCCCTAAAATCAGCAAATGCAGTGCTACTACAGCCTGCACTGCAGCCTGCAGTACTGCAGCCCGTTGAATGCAGCCTTCTGCACTGCACTGCAACTTGCAGTACAGGAAAGTGGACTGCAGCCCAACCCTGGTATATATGTCTAGGCGTCTTATGCGTCAAAACCGTTGCCACAGTACAGTGTGGGTGTCCCCGCGGGGGTTAGTTGTGGTCGGGCTGCACATTATGATAAAATTACGCACCCGAGTATTTTCCATTGCCCGCCGATTGGCCCGGATTCATGCCATGCCTAAGCGGTTCCTAGAACATTGCCCTGCATGTATGTGGCGGAGGCGAATCCGAGACTATCGAACACATGTTGGTGGAGTGCCCGCGGTGGGGATATCACCGTCATAATTTTGGGTTGTTAGTTCCGGAGTTCAGGGATATTATTAGTAGTCAGGTTATTGCGTCAACACCCGAGGACTTATTAACTGCCTTTATTTTGGGCGGGGTCCCCCCCTCCCTTCATGCCGCCCTGCATTTTACTGGGAATGGGAAATTTTTCCAGCTATGGCGTCGGGCTCTCCCTCACATTGCCTTCAATGTATCGCACCCCCGAAATGCTTTGCTCCGCGGGTTGGGGCTTGCCCCAACTCGCATTACTCGAATGGGCCGACGCCCAAACGGGTAGGGCGGACCTTTCGTGTTCAGTGCCGGGTATTTTCATGGCAGTGTTTTAGACGGTGATCCAACAGTGTTGGAAATTCCGTCACTGACCTCCAATTAGTACTGCAGAATGCTTCAGAAATTTGCTTGATGACTGCCATAACGGAGCGTCGCCTACCCAGGGCTTTCCGTAACTCGATTGCTGCCTAAACGGCCGTTGTACAGACGCTGCAAGGGTTTCACTGCCAGTCCTGTCCTGGGGGCGAAAAAAACTAATACAATAATATTTTAGTACACTCATACATACGCTAAGGATTTTTCTATTTATCGGTATAATATCGTCGTCATACATACATGACACGGTAGGATTACGGTGGTCAGCCGGCGGCGCGCGTCAGCGCGCGGTATTCCGCCTGTCCATCTGGCATTTACGGATGTCGGGAATAATGACGTCTTGGCGGGCAGAGATTGTCACGATTCTCAAGCCCTTCTAAGCGTGCGCGCTGTGCGCCCTGGGTGTACCAAGGTACACCTGCATCACGCAGGGGACAAACCCAGTAGGGCATGCCAGGTCTTGCGCCCGCTAACGATCCCGGGTAACCCGGACCAATGGCCTGCCTGGGTGCTGCCGGCCCGGGCCGGGCCTAAGCTTTCAAATTCGAAGTGCCACCCGCCCTCCAGCACCTTATCCTAGCAGCCACAGTGCCTGCCGCTGCTAGCCCGCCGACACCGCCAAGTTGTCATCGGTCGGTTGAGCGGTACTGCGGTGGTCACTCACTCACTCCCTAGTGGTGGACTCGCTTCAGGCGGTGAGAGTGCTGCCATGTCCTGCGTGCCGGCAGCGGGGCAAGCACAGGCACCGGCGCCCCCCGCACCGGCACCCCGGGCACCGACGGCGGATCCTCTCGTGGCGAGGCATCCCGCAGTACGCCCCCCCCCCCCCCCCCCCCCCCCCCCCCCCCCCCCCCCCCCCCCCCCCCCCCTGTGCCCCCCGCACTCCACCTCTCTGCCCGAGCATGAAGAACTGTGACTGTTGTAGCGCGCCTTAAGGCGATGCGATAGGCAGCAGCCACACGCCCACAATATTTTGTGCCCACAACATATTGTGACTCCGGCTGACTACTCTCAAGCCCGGCGTTATGCGGTTCCGCCGCAGCTGGCTTGTCGCGCCGTCGTCAATGTACTGACGGGGCAGGTATGGTGTAGGCGGCACGCCACCCAGTGGAGGAGTAGTTTGTGCTGGCCATGGACAACCGCGGGCTGACGAGCAAGGGCTGAAGGCCGGGGAGGCTGCTATGAAGCGCCGGCGCGTTGTGCGCAAGTTTTCCGTGAACAACCTGTCAAGATTTTCGATGTATGCCGCCAAGCCGGTCTGCAGTCTGCAGGCGTCTGGTTTGACCCAGAATCGGGACGTTCGGCTTTGTGTGAGACAGAAGGGGTGCTTGGGATATGGGAGGATGTGGACCCCGAGAAGTGGATATATGTCTTGCACCAATACAACACAGAGATGACTCTCTTGAGGCTGGCATCGTTCAAGCGCCCCTGCTACCAGCATTGGGACCCCCTACACTTCGACGATATACCCGGCGGACGTGATGCACATGCAACGCTAACGGCGGACGCAATGAGGCTGGCCGTCACGGAGTCCCGCCCCGATAGCCTGATGAGGGTTGAGTTTTGGGCGGACAACATGGCGGAGTCGTTTCGTAAATTGAGGTGCGACGAGGGAAACGATACAAAATGTTGTGCGCGTGATTATTCGGGTCGATGAAATAGACATATGCAGCACCCACCCCCAACTATTGACTGAAGCTGCTGGTCTCTATACAGGCGCAGCATAAGCGGAGAGTCATACTCCTCATGACCAGAGGACTTGGAGCTTCGGCTGCCAACCCCTGACACCCCCATCGAGGACCTAAAGAAGATGTACGAGTGGGCTATGAACCACGCGTTGTCGGTAGACGCGCGTGCCGTAGTTCAAGGCCTGGCCTCCAGCGACGCTTTGCGCCGATTTCTTCATGTCAATTGCTTTCCGCTTATTGCTACCCTTCATCCCGCCCGGTAGGCGGTCTGCCATTTGTAATACATATGCGACAAATATTTGTGCCCGCAATATTTTACGCCAACACTCCTCTGTGGCACCACAGGGGAACATGCGGCATTCGCGCGCTCACAGCAACCTGGGTCACTCCCTTCTCCGCCACCGCGATCCCCCGCCGACCCTCTGCTGGATGCCGTCCCCTTGGTGTCGGCCTCCTGGGACAGCGGACAACGTATATATGCTGACCCACATGCTCGTCGGCACGTTTACCCACGCCCCCCCCCCCCCCCCCCCCCCCCCCCACCCCGCCCCCCGCCCCGCCCCGCTCTGGCCGTTCTTGACATGCATGCATGGCCTCATGCCGCGCGTAAAACGCACGGCTGCATGTTGTGCATGGCAGACGCCCACGCCTTGGAATATTCCGACTTGGAGCGCAGGAGGCAAGGAAGATGCCCTGCTCGATGGGCCCTCGTGCGAGAAAGTCGACGCCGCGGTTGTGGCCGCCAGGAAAAACAGCACAGAAGCAAGGGCCCGATCGCCAAGGAGTTGAACGCTGAGCTTTCAGCAGCTTTGGGAGTCGTACGTGCGCACGCGCGACAGTGCTGAGGGTGCCGTGAAGCTGCATGACATGGATGGTGTCATGATCGCCATTTCTGCTTTCTTTGCGGAAGTGCACGTCTCCTAGGCCGATCAAGGTAAGCGGTCGAGTTCGCATGACGCTTCCCAACCTTTGAACATGAGCGGCATGAAGCATTGTGCCTGCAGGACGTACCTGCATGTATAGTTGGGCTATGTAATAACACGTAATATGTAATAGTATGCAATGCGACATGATATGATATCTAGTCTATGTAATGAACATATAAATGTATTTGTATATTATATATGTGATGGGGTACATATATATATCATGTGTAATACCTGCAACCGTAGCTGTACGTAAATAGCTGTTTATAATCGCAGGCCGTAGCTGCATGTTTAGTTGGTCTATGTAATGATATGTAATACAATATCATAGAAATGATGTACGTTACAGTATTTTGAATACAATATGATATGTAACTGGGCTTGCAAGAGTTGCATATATAGCTGGATACGTCGCCAATAGTAATACCGGATTTATGCCCGGCCCCACGACAGGCGACGAGCACTCGGCGAAGATAGTGTTGCAGTTTTCTCCGGCAGCTGCCCTATCTTCACGGGTTCATGCCACAACGTTGCCGGCGCCAGTGAGCAATGGTTCCGCCTCTATCGCAATCAGCGGCCATGCCAATGCCACTGTGACCGCAACCTTTGGGGCAACGCCATCTACCCATGCCACGGCAACCCTTGGCAATGCATCAGCCTCAATGACAGCTGCGATCGTCGCTGCAAGCACGCCCGAGGGTGAGTGCCCGTTCTTGGTTTCATGGCGTACCCTCCTTGCCGAGTGGCCTGCCAGTATTATTCGATTAACTTCCGTGTATTACTCCGCCTAGGTGGTGGTGCCACAGAGGAACGGCACGAGGCTCCCCGTTTACCCGCGGCCATCAAGTTCCCCGGCACCGGGAAACATGGATGTGGGTTCGCCCCTGCAGAGCCGAGGAGGTTGAATCAGTTGTACGCGGCCATCCGCTTGGCGGTGGGCGGCGAGCTTCCGCCCACGCTGAAATGCATGGCCAAATCTAGATGCGGGGACGCTGACGCATTGGCGACCTGGATTGAAGTTGTGTTGTTAAGGTCCGAGGGCAGGCTCCTAGCGTGGCAGAAGTGCTTGATGAGAGGCGCCGGCAACGGTGGCCGCGGCGCCCCTCGCAGGTAGCGGCCTGGAGTGCGCCGAGAGGGGGTCGACGTTAAAACATGTAACAAGAGCGGCTAGCCACGGTGTGTTGTGCGCACGCCCATTAGTGCCAAGACAGACCCTGCCACTTGCGTGACTCCATTTATTGCAACAATTCTCAGCAGCACAAAACTATGTGGGCACGATATCATCGGTCCGATCGGAATGGGCAGGAAAGTAGCATTGCCATGGTAGCAACAGCTTAGGATTAAAATTTCACGATAACGGCGCATTCTGAACAGTTGATTAACGTTTACTTCCATTGGAGCCGACGATGATCCCATCAACCAAAATAGCAATAGCGCAGGCGCCTCGGATGCGAGCATGATACTGTGCTGAGTCCATGCACAAAAGGAGAGAGGGTGCATTGGTTACACAAGCTAAGTGGAGAAATGAGCAGCAAACCACAACTGCCACTGCTCTAGCTACTGCGCACTGTAGGGGTTCGCTCAAAAGTCTTGCGCCATGTTACCAAGCCACGGTGTCTCGCCAAACGGCCTACGGACCTGGACCTCCTCGTTCGGCGTGGTCATGCAGTGATAGTGGAAGTTGATTCAGTCGGGGTCAGTGCACAACCATGCAATCTTGGTTTTAAGCCCCCCCCCCCCCCCCCCCCCCGGGGGCGCGTGAGGCCACGCACCACATCGAACCCGGTGCATGATTGGCAGTACCAGCTACCCCTGTGTGTCCCGTAAACATTGTGAGGGGTGCCGTTCTCCGGGTCCCAAAGGGCAGTGGACGCAGGTGCCATCGTAGTGGATGGCGCTCGTGCTTTCTCTGAATTTCAGGGGCCGGGCAAAAACGTGCGGCAAGCGGACCTTCATCTGTGGGACAGCCGCACTCATCAGCAGCGGCAATACATATTGTGCGCACTATAAATGGGGGACGGGGGGCGCACTACTGGAAGGTCGTCATCGTTGCCACCATTGCCACCATTGCCACCGTCGTTGCCATCGCTTGTGTCCATGTCGGCAACGCCACCAGCGCCAGCAGCGGCGGCAGATGAGGCATCGCCACGGCCAAGGCCAAGGCCACGGCGATCGTTGTCACTGTTGCCATCGCTGGCGCCGGTGTCGCCATCGCTGCCATGGCTGCCACCGTTGCCACAGTTGCCACGGCAGCGACGGCGTTTAGGGTTTTAGGGTTTTACGACGGCACGCAGTAGCACCGGCGCTTCGCTTCTCACGTATGCCAACGCTCCGAAACCACACTGCGCGTGTGAACGTCTACGCTGGTGCCCATTCCGTGCCGTATATGAGATGGCGGTGCTCTATAGCTGAGAGAGTGTGACCTCATGCATGTCTTGCCTTGCCCGACCTATTTGTGTTGCCATGCCACCGTCAATGCAACAGCAGCAACACCGGCGCTCCGCTTTCACATATGGCGGTAATGTTGTGGAGACCGTCCGGCGCGTAGATTTATATACTTTATAATTAGATGTCGTTGTCCATTCAGTGCCGTATATGACATGGCGGTGCTCTAGAACTCATTGAGTGTGACCTCTTATATCACACTGGGCGAGTGTGACGACCTGTTGTTAGTGGCGGTGGGCGTTGTGAAGCCCGCGCCCGAGGCGCCCGCGCCATTGCTATTTCGGTTGATGGAATCATCGGCTCCAATGGAATTAAACGTTAATCAACGGCTCACAATGTGCCCCGTGCAAATCTAGGCGGTCGGTGCGCCCCGCTGCACGAGCGACATGCCTCGGTGGAGCGCGCCAGAACACCCGCCCAGTACCCCGGGTGCGCTCCCACTTGTACAGGTTCATGCAAGCGAGCTTGAAGCGCATGAGCAGGAGGAACGATACCTGGTCCATGTGGGAGAAAGCATTAGCGGAGGCGGCCAAAGGCGCAAACTTTTGTTCGCAGAGCGAGAAGTTGCCAGCCTTCGTCTTGTGTTCGGCGCTGTTGTAGTTGCAACTGCAGTCAACGTGGTTCTTTGCGTGGAACTCGTCGATGAGGATCTGCACGAACTTCCAAAGCCACATCTCCCGGTTCAACGCGTATCGATGCAAGTTGCACCTGAATGAGCGCACACGACCCAATCATTCAGGAGCCAACGCGCGGAATACCATGGGGGTTGTGGGCGTGAAAACGCGAGGGGCGCACCCATTGTCGTAGCTGATGGCGTCGGGCATCTTCGGGTAGAAGCAGTGAAAGTGTTCGAAGGCTGACCCGGGTCCTTCGGCGGAGTCCATAACCTTAAACATGACGCAGTTCTTGCAATGGAGACACCTGCACCGGGGAAGTACACTATCAATAAGAGAGAGCACAAAATATTGACGGCAATACATTTTGTCGCTGTAGTGGTAGGGGTTGAGAGGGGCTACCAGTGAACCATGATCCCCGGGAGGTTGCTGGAGCTCTGGGTGCCGTATTTGTTGCATGGCCGCGTGTTCCCCCTAGAAGACACTTCGTACATACGGAGCTCGCGGTGGACATGTTTCCCCCCAAGCGGTGGGTGTCTAAAAACCCTAAAACTCCCGGGGAAGACCGCTCCAAACGCCGGTGCGAAGGAAGGCCTCCGTCTCGGACCATGTTCTCGGGTTGCTCCCGTCGTTGGCGACACTTGTATCACTAATGCCGCCGGCATCGGGATCGTCCGGCGGCTCAGAACCACTGCGAAACCCCGCAGCAAGCACGATTCGTTGTCATTAACTCGTCAATAATAACGACAAGTAGCCCTAACAATGCATGATGAGCGCCTGCAATAATTCGGATCACTAAAGGAAAGGGGGGCCATTCATACCTCGCAACGTCCGGCCGCCGGCTGCCGGCGAACGGTGCAACAACCTTTGCCTTCACCACGGCAAGGAGGCCGCGCAACTCATGCGGCAGCGCGCCCCCACGTGCGACACAAATTAACCTACCCAAAAGCGGGCTGGCTTCGTAGATGCGCGAGTAGTGACGCACGACCGGGGCGCCGTCGATGATAGCCTGTGCGCAAGCACAACTGATTGAGCATTGGAGTATACGCATATTTCGTTCAGCATCACCAATTTATTGACGGCATAAAACATCGTCAATACTCATACGGTGAATGCCAACTGTTGTAACGGCACCAAATAACGTGCCCATAAAATATTGTGCCTATAGTATACTCCACAGAAAGGTCGCCAGCGTCACCGACGGCTATTGCTGATAGGGCCATGATACTCTCGTAATTGATATTGCGTGCTTTCAAAAGCTCGTGTAACTCCGATACATGTCTTTCCAATCTGTCGGAGGTATTACGAGCCCACACGCATCCCTCCGCCGCGACAGAAAGGCGCCACTTACCTGGACGTCGTCGAAGATGGCAGGCAACACGAGGTGACAGCAGGGCGCCTTCAAAGCCAACACCCGAATCATCTCGAGAAACGGATGCCCTGTTGGGTGGGCCTCGCCAGGGGACAGGTCCGGGCCGGTGAACGCGGTCCGTATCATGAAGGCCATGCCATTCAATCCAAAGCCAACGAGTCTGCGGCACACTGCGTCCATCTCTTCTTTCTGAGGCATTACGCCCCCCCGGACAAATCCGCCGGGGGCAGTTTGAGGTTTGAACCACCGCAAGATTGTCTCGCGCGTGTCACAATCGTTGATAAACACACGGTCCTGAAACTTCGACCCTGCATTGGACAAGAGATATGTAGCACACAGGCACTTAAGTATGGGCATAAATATTTGCCAGCACAATATATAGTGCCGATGCATTATCTAGGTCGTGACACATGCACCGTGCACCGGACGGCGTCTACCTTGCAGCCGCAAAACGGGCACACGGTGAGCTTGATGCAGTCGGGCCCACGCTTTCCTCCAGCCCTCGCTGGTAGCGTCAGCCTGCACATGTGTGGGGAAGCCTCCCTGCACGGATATGGGGGTTGGGGGGAAAGGTCTTATGCTATGACACTGGACCCTGCGGCAACCCGGATATGGCTTAGCATGACAACATGTACTATAGCATTTCACACGAACCTCGCATTGGCATGCGAAAGCGGCCACGAAGTCCATGTAGTGGAGCATGATGAACCCCTTCACGGCCAAGGTGAAGGCCTTCTAAGTCTTGTTGAACCATCTGTCGGCGTCCATCCACACGCCGTTCGCATCCCTTCGCTCAACATACCTGTGGGCACCATAGCCCAGCGCACATTAGGCCGCCGCTTTACCCGTGCGCATGGCATGGCATCACAAGCATTGCACGGAACGTACCTGCTCACGACGTCCCGCCAATACGAGTAATACGTGCGGTCGTCCCAAATAAAGTTGAACTGCCAGCCGTACAACACCTCCAGCGAAAACGCGCGCTGCATTTCAAACCAATCAGGACTCAGTGGTAAACAATATGTCACCGGAACAGACATTCGTGCAGTTGAAAATCGCCAGACAATTGCTGTGCATGGACAGCGAGCGGACGGTGGCACCTGGCGCGTCAATACCAGCAAACCGTGGTGTTTGCCATCAGCTTGTGCCGTGTGGCCACACACCACGCAAGTGAGCTCCACGTACTTACACCTGACCACCGAGGTCAAGGTGAAGACCTCCATTGTGTGGCTTCCGTCGGGTGTGGGCTCCGGAGGGTCCAAACACTCGCAGATGGGGCATTTGACCCACTCCGGGCGCACCACCGCCTTCGGTGCTATTCCACTACAGTTGAGTGCCGCTAAAGCGCTGGGCGGACGGGCACAATAATGTAAATCCGGATAGTAGTGGCCGTATATCTGCAGGCCATGTCGTTATTGAACGACACAACATATTGTAATGGGCACAATATGCTGTTGTGTCATACCGTCGCGTAAGATAAGACACAATATTTTGTGCCCACGATATATTGTGTCGTTCAACAACTACATGGCCGGGCAGACATACGGCCACATTTAGTGAAGACTCAGGACAACTCGGGCATGATGAAGTCTGCGCAGCTGCGCCACACCTTCGTAGTGCTTCATCACCTCGATGTCGTCGTCGGGGAAGAAGGGAAGCTTCTCCTTGGAGATGCAAGGCAGTTTCAGCGACCCGTCACCTGCCAGCGCGTCCTTGATTTTCCCCTCCACGTCGACCTCGTGCGTCGCCGCGTCATGCTCCACGTCTAGAAGTGGTTGGTTATGGCGGCAATGTCTTGGGGTGCCCGCGCAGGTGTGGCACTGATACCTCCCGTCCGCAGTGCTCTTAGTCACGCCCCACTGCTTGAATACCGCCTCGTGGGGCGCGTTCAAGTTCACGGTAGTTTACCTTGCCCCGGCCACCATCCATTCGTCCACCAGCATGCCGTCGCCCCTGCCCGGCGACATGTCCTCGTGGTGCATGACGAAGCCGAGCTTGCCATTCAGGTCGTCTAGTGCCCTCTGCGAGCATTTGCAGTGGCCAGCGAAGCCAGGGGGAAGCACCTGCGACGATATATCACGTGCACACATCAGGCGCCCCTCCCTTCCAAGCCATGCCATCGCAGTGCGCGACAATATTATATTGGCACAATATTCTGTGGGCACGAAATTCAGGGCCAACCTCTGCTTTCGTAACAAGGGACATGTCTGCCTCCGGATAGCAGTCTCGGCGGCCAGGATCCTCGTCGCACCCCCTAGCTGAACTACACCAACCCACAAGAACATCGCCGTCGGAGCATTTCACGCTTCTGAACCCCACGACCACGAAGTCTCTGAAGCTGTGGTGGTATGGGTCCCTTCTCCTCTCAGCCGCCACGGCGTAGTGGACCTCGCGGCCGTCAGGGGACAGATACAATAACTTACGCTCCGCCGGCTGCAACAGCTCCCACAGGGACGACGGCCCTGTGTCACCCACAGCGGGGCCTCCCTCTCCACCCATAGCCTCCTCCTCTTGGCCTTGGGCCAGCGGCGAGCCGGGGTCTGCAGCTTGCTGCTGCGGCTGTTGCTGGCCGGCTTGTCTCGCGGCTGCTGCAACACTCCGCTCCCACGCTTTCTTCTCCGCCTTGGTCGCCCACCTCGGCGCTGCTTTGCGCGCACCGATGGCTTTGCTATACCTCCGGGCATGACCTTTGTGTTTATATCGAGCTAGCAGCCTGTCGCCGGCCCGCGAGGTAGCCGGTGCCGGCGCTGGCGCCGGCGATGGGGCGAGGGCGCTGGAAGAGAGAGGAGTGAGGTGCGGGCAGGGCTGGCTGGGGAGAATACCACCTGGAGTGGCGGAACAAGTTGTGCCTCGCGGCAGGTGACTCGCGTCGAGTTTCGAATTTGAACAACTGCGACTGATGGCGCGGCGCGGTACGGGCAGCGGCAGCCACACGTGGCATGGCCAACGCGTAAGATAAGACGCAATATTTTGGGCCCACAATATTTTGTGCCGCGACTTGAATTCTGTATCCTTGTTACAACTGGCGAGCTATCCTCGCCGCGCAACCCCACCTCCGCAGCCCGCGCAGCAGGCACACGCTCGCACCAGGCTACATAGTGGGCGTGCTGCCCAAAAGTGTGGTTCCCGGACGCTGCGCCGCGGCGCTCCTCGCCACCGCGTCGCGGTTTGGGCGTTCTGCCGGCAGGCACGAAGAACGTTCCTGGCACTTGATGCTATTTGCCGGGCGTGGCACTCGCCGGCACGGTGATACGGGCAGCACCGGTGCCGGTTGTGTTCCTGCCCCCGCAATATATATAACCCCGGGTTACTGGAAACTGCTGCCAGGCGGGGGGGCGGGGTTAGGGTTAGGGCTGGCTGGGAGGGCGTAAAGCAGGTGTACCGGGGTACACCCGGGGCGCACAGCGCGTGTGCTTAGAAGGGCTTGAGAATCGTGACAATTCTGCACGCCCAGACCTCATCATTCCTGAAATCCAATCCTCCATCTGGCGGGTGCGCGCGGCGGGTGCTGGACCAAACGGGCGAAAAACCGCTGATGGACCATCTGCTGCTGTTCTGTAATCCTTCGCTGCTTATTTTGCTGAGTACAAGATAGGCGGTGCTGCTGCGAGAGTGCGACACAACAGACGCCGAAGGACATCCGCTCCATCCTGAAGGTAGGACAGCGCCACCAAAGTAGCAGCGGGGCGAGATGGCAGCCATCCCTAAGCCCGAGACCGCCCGAGGCGAGGGAGTAAAGATTAACGTCATTTGCCGCTGCAGGTCCGCCCCCACCCCTGATGCATGACGCCCCGGGCCGGAGGTGTGTTTTTGGCTGTAAACTGGATATCTGCTTTCTAGCTAGTGCGAACGCGGTGCTACAGCAGCCAGTCGGCTCGGACTACGCCGTAGGCTGCTGCGCGCCCCACCCGCATGATTTAGGTCCACTACGGCAAGGATTTGCGTCGTAGGTCGGGACCGGATCCGTGGTTGTCGGGATTGCGGGGCGTGAGCGGTGGCGGGCGCTGAGAATACCGCGTGACGAGCAGCGTTGACCGCGCTACCTGCCGATAGCCGGCCCACCGCCCGCACCCAACAGGCCACGCGACTTCACGGCGCCTACCTGTACCCCCGCGTCGCGTGGGCTCTTCCGGACGACGGCTATTCCACGCATCGATGCACGTGTCCTGCGGTCGCGCGGGTCGCGCCCGTGGCGTGGATACACAGCAGGGTCGCTCCGCCGGCCGCGGCCACCGGCGGGTTTGACCAACCGCCGCATAAGTAAAACGACAGGTTCACCGAGTCTGTTTTTATTGCGAAACGGTTATGGAGATAACCCACTGCCCCCGCCCGGCCCGGCAGTGGTCTCGTCGGGACGGACCGACTTCCGAAGTTAACCCCCCGCCGCCATGCCCACTCGCGAAATGTTTTGGCGGCGAGTCGGATTCACGGGCGCAGCGTGCTACTCGACCCCAAACGAGAATCACGCCGGTCGATGGCAAGCGCGCTAGGAGTCGCGCAGGAAAGTCGAACTGGTACCGCAACTGCAGAGGGTTTCGGCGGGCGGGGGGGGGGGGGGGGGGGGGGGGGCTCTCCGATGGTCTGGCACTGAAGTCACCCCTGCCAGGCCGCCCAACGCGCAGGAGAAGGCGGCGCGTTCCCATCAGACGATCGAGACCAGCGAGGACAGCAGCGAGGTCACCATCTACCAGAACATCGCCGGCAAGCAGCTGGACCGCACGTACAAGTTTGACAAGGCATGTTTGCAGGGGGCGCTTGCGCGTGCTGCTCCCCTAGCTTGCTGCTCGACAGGGCCCACTGCTTGCATGCGATGCCGTCTCCCAGACTTTTTACCTGTTTCCCCAGGGCACTGGCTGCGCACCAGCTGTTAGACACAACGGCAGTATCAAGCTGCATGCACTCCGCATGGAGCTGTGTTATATCATGCGCTGAACTTTAGCGGCTCTTTGTCCACCGCATAGGTCTTCGGGCCCAGCTCCGGCCAGGCGGACGTGTACGATGGCGCCATTTCCCCCATCGTCAATGAGGTTCTGGAGGGCTTCAACTGCACCGTGTTTGCGTACGGACAGACCGGCACAGGCAAGACGCACACCATGGAGGGAGGCGACCGCCAGAGTGTCGACGGCTGCGACCTCAGCGACGTCGCGGGTGTCATTCCGCGCTCCATCAAGGAGGTGTTTGACAGGCTTGAGTCCAATGCGCTCGAGTACAGCGTCAAGGTGCAGCTCAGCTCCGCCCCTCTCCGGCTTACCCCCATCTACCCTTGCGATCGGCTGCTTGACGCATGTCCTGATTTGCTTCGTCCCCTTTCTGCCGCGGGGTATGTTTTGCCATGTGCAGGTAACCTTCATGGAGCTGTACAATGAGGAGCTGACGGACCTTCTCTCGGTCGGCGAGTCCAAACTGAAGCTGCTGGAGGGGCGCGCGGGAGTGGTGGTGCAGGGGCTCGAGGAGGCGATCGTTAAGAACTCGACGGAGATCTACTCTGTGCTCGACCGCGGCTCCGCCAAGCGCCGCACGGCGGCGACGCTGCTGAACAAGGTGTCCAGCCGCTCGCACTCCATTTTCACCATCACCATCCACATGAAGGAGTCCACGCCGGAGGGCGAAGAGGTGATCAAGATCGGCAAACTGAACCTAGTGGACCTTGCGGGGTCTGAGAACATCTCGCGCTCCGGCGCCAAGGATGGACGCGCTCGCGAGGCCGGCAACATCAACCAGAGCCTGCTCACGCTCGGCCGCGTCATCAACGCGCTGGTGGAGCACCAGGGCCACGTGCCATACCGTGACTCAAAGCTTACGCGCCTGCTGCGCGACAGCCTAGGCGGTAAGACCAAGACCTGCATCATCGCCACCATTGCGCCCAGCCTGAGCTGCCAGGAGGAGACGCTGAGCACGCTGGACTATGCGCACCGCGCTAAGAACATCCGCAACAAGCCCGAGGTCAACCAGCGCATTTCCAAGACCGCGCACATCAAGGACCTGACGTTCGAGATGGAGCGCATCAAGGCGGAACTGTACGCCAGCCGTGAGAAGAACGGCGTTTACTTGCCGCAGTCGCAGTTCCAGGAGATGGAGCTCAATGCAGTGCGCCAGGAGGAGCGCATCACGCTGTTGGAGGCCGAGCTCGAGGACACTAACGAGGAGCTCACCACCACCAAGGTGCACCGGTGGTGGGGGGGGGGGGGGGGGGCATCCTGTCGGTGCTGTCCTGGTTGGGCGCCTGACCGATACTGAGACAGAGCTTGCCATGCCTCGACCTTCCCTCACTTGCCCCAGGTGGAGCTGGACACCATAAGCTGCGAGTACGAGGCCACCATCGTTGAGCTGGAGGACACGCGGAACGAGCTGGAGAAGACCACGGATGCTCTGAATCAGGTGTGGTAGTCTGGGAATCGTTGAGGGACGGGTTTCCTGTCGCCTGCGCGTTGCGCCCTCCCTGAGCCGCGTGCTGACCTGCGGGTTCTGGTCACAGGCCCGCCAGCACATCCAGGAGCGCGACTTCCTCATTGCCGCGCACCTCCGCAGCGAGCAGGCGCTGGCCACACATGCCGAGAGCCTGACGGACGAGCTGGCGCGCGCGACAGGTGCGCGGCGTGCTGTGTCCCCCTTTGCGAATGCTCATCAGCTAGAACACTGGGCTGGGCCTTGTTGAAACGGCGATGTGGTTCTTCCAGGCCCAGCAGGGACTGAGAGGTGGGCTGTTGTCTGTTTACAATGCATCGCAGAGGAGATCACGCAGCTGCATGCCAAGATCGAGCGCAAGACGGAGGTGGAGGAGGCTAATCTGAAGGTGGCGGCCGACCTGCAGCGCGAGGCGAGCCACAAGTTCACTGCCTTTGAACAGGACATCGGGCGCAACCAGGGCGTGCAGCAGGGGCACCATGCGGACCTGCAGGCCCGGCTGGAGCAGTTTAGCGAGCGCTCGGCGGAGGAGGTCGCCAGCATGAGCAAGCAGGTCGAGCGGCTCGCCGCCACCGTGAGCGAGCTGCAGAGAAAGGCCTCTACGGCCGTCGAGTTTCAGACCGAGGCTGGCAAGGGCGCGATGCAGGTGCGATTCGGGTGGCGCGGACGCACTGGCAGAGGGCGATATTTTTTCCAGCTATCCTCGGCATCCTGCACGTCCGATTCGATGGTATACCAGTTCCTTGATTCGGTGTGATGTGCACTGCAGCAAATTGCTGACAGCCAAACCACGTACGCGAGGGCCGCCACGGACGACGCGGCGGAAGCGGTTGCCGCTGCGCAGCAGGCCATTGCGACGCTGTCGCAGTCGCTGTCGGCGCAAAAGGCAGAGCTGCAGGCGTTTGCTGACAGGCAAGTGGCTGACGCCGAGGCGTCGCTGGCCGCCACCAACCAGCTGCTGGACAGCACCTCCTCTGCAGTGGCCTCCATGAACCAGACCGCGGAGACTGCCAAGTGCGTCTTCCTGCCCCGCACCAGTGCCCCATGCCGTGCTTTTACCCTTCAAACAAGCCAGTTGCTTTTCGCCAGGTCCAGCGGCATCCACTATGTATTTGCTGCTGACGCGAGGCGATAACATATGTATATGAATATGCTGCTCACGACGGATTGCGACTCGATATGGATTTCTACTTCAATGCTGAGGCGGGTACTCGAGTACCAGGTATTGCCGCATGTCATACAGTAGCAGTAATACAGGCCTCGTTGTCTGTCCGCTCGGTAGGTAGAGCAGCGGTCACCTACTCAGGTCCCGGATCGTTTCCCGGCTCTGTCATTTCAGGGCAATATCGGCCGGGCCCGTGTCCCGGGTTTATGCATTAGTCATTTGGGATTTAAATGAGGCAACAGTATGGCTATGCCAGACCTACAGCTGCAGTTCCCGCCCGGGGTCAAGTGCTGGGGCGGCTTTGATTGATGACCCGGGGCGAACTTTACTATTAGCAGTGCTGGTAGCATCAACGCAGCAGTAAGCGGGTATAGATGTCACTACCCCTGTGATTCGGGGGCCCTCCCCTCTGTTCACTATAGGGGTAGGTTTATTATCGAGGAATTGAGTAAAGTACTAACACCCTTTCCCCCACAGGCCCCCTTCCCCTGTTCACCATGGGGGTGGGTTCCTTTCAAAGGTAGCGTCACTTTAAACCACTCGACAAAGATACAGTCCGCCGCGGTTTCGTAATATTAAACACAATTAGCATGGATCTTCGTGGGACAGTGTACAAAGTCCTAGCGCGCGCTACCCCGCCGCCTACTGCTCAGGCTGTCCGCGCAGGTACGGTAGTGCTGCTGGTGATGGAATACCATAGTCGCCATCTTCGTCGACTTCCTTGCCTGTGATCGCCATGGTTTGTCAACGGCTGACACGGTCGCGTCCATCTGCAGGCGCTCCAATCATGAGAGCACCGAGGAGCAGAAGGCCGCGCTGGCGGCATTCGGCTCCAGTTTTCAGTCCTCGCTGGCTAGCGACTCGGAGGCGCTGTTGGCCAGCATCGGCTCGCTGCTCTCGGGTTTCGTGCAGGAGAAGAAAGCTATGGTATCGCAGGCTCTCGAGGCCGCCAGCGTTAAGGTGGTGCCGCGCCACCCTCGAGTTGGCTCGCTCTACCCTCGAGTTGGCTCGCTCGTGTCGGGCGCCGTGTCACTGCGTCGTCGCTGCGTCGAGCGCTGACCGTGGCTCTTTCTGGCTGTTGCAGGCGGACATCGGCATGGCAACCCTGCAGGGCAGCATGGACACCATTAGCAGCTGTGCCGAGGCGCAGGTGCAGGCTCTGGAAGCTGCTAAGGCGTCAGCGGGTGATGAGACTTCACAGAGAGTGTCGACCGTCAAAGTAAGCTGCGCCGAGCCCACCGGACTTTTCCGGGTCGAGTTGAGGGTGTTGTCAGCATGGTCACGATGCTGCCT
Source organism: Tetraselmis striata (assembly GCA_006384855.1). NCBI lineage: Eukaryota > Viridiplantae > Chlorophyta > Chlorodendrophyceae > Chlorodendrales > Chlorodendraceae > Tetraselmis > Tetraselmis striata. The sequence goes on along the minus strand of VCJN01003007.1, from coordinate 175,059 downwards.
CTCCTCCTCGTTGCAGGCGTCGATCGGCGAGCTGCAGGCGGTGGTAGACACGTCTGTCACCCACGCTGAAGCTGTCGGAGAGCGCGTGAAGACGGACTCCGACACCGCCATGGCCGCGCTCTTGGAGCACACTGAAGCAGCTGCAAGCATGGTGGCCGCTGCGCATAACGACCTCAGCAGCGGGGCAGAGCAGGTACGGTCGTCGGCCAGTCGAGTGCCATACTATACTTGCATGGTGCCTCTTCCAGGATAAAGCGCGCAAAGAGCATACGCAAAATGGCGAGACAAATATTTATGTCTCATGACACGTTTATTTTTGGTCGAGCCGTATATAGTCTTGCCGCGGCGCGCGCGTCGCCGCGCTGCTGGCTACCGGTACTGCTGCCAGGGTCGCACGTCGCTACCGCTGCCCAGTCGTCGACAAGTCGACAATAGGCATCGTTGTCTGTCCGCTCGGTAGAGCGGTGGTCTCCTACTCAGGAGGACCCCGGATCGATTTCCGGCACATTTCATTTCAGGGCAATATCGGCCGGGCCCGTGTCCCGGGTTTAGCCCTTCGTGCGTTGGTCCTTCGGGGTTCGAATGAGGCAACGGTCTACTAGCTTTGCCAGGCCTACGACTGCAATTGGCGCACGAGGTCAAGTGCTGGGGCGGCTTCTGCCGTTGACACTTTACTTTTTACGACCAAATTGTAATAGTACGACGCGCTGCCTATCCTGCAGGCAACAACGGAGCTGCAAGCCGGCGCGGAGAAGGGCGCCGGCATCGCTGGCGGGCTCACTGAGGCGCTGGCAGCGGCGGGCCACGCCGACGCCGCGTTCTACACCGCTACGCGCGCCGTGGCCTCCGAGTGCAGCGAGCATGTGAACAACTTCTGCGACGCCAACGCGGCGGAGGTGACCGCGCTCGCCGCGAGCATTCAGGTGCGGCCGCAGCGCCTGCAAGTACATCTGTTGCAAATATTCTTATCTCTAAACGGGCATCGACGTGTTTTTGAGCTGCGCCCTGCCGACACGACCTGGCTGTGCCTGCTTCCGGTCTCGCAGTCTGCCACGAACTCAATCCAGGTGGACGAGCCCACCGCTGCCACGCCCCGCAAGCGCGAGATGAAGGTGCCCCCCAAGGAGTGGGTGGCCGACATGCGCACGCCGGCGCGCGACGTCGTGCTGGCGGAGTTCCGCGCCCAGGGCACGGGCAAAGAGAACGTGCTGAAGGATTCTACCAACGGCGCTGAGGGCAAGGTGCGCGGCGCTGCCGTCCGTCTCTCACCCCACCCCTTTTCCCACCCCATAAAGGTGCGCCTATCATGCGCGTCGAGGCTGAGCCACATCCGCTGACGCCCGCAGAATGGCACCGCGCCCGGCGTGGTGGAGGTGATGGTCAAGACGGAGAGGAGCTCCTCCATCCCCAAGCTCAACCCGGTCTCCTAAGCAAGGCCGCCCAGGGGTACTACTACCCAGGGAAAGGCCATGCGGACGACCCCCAAAGGGCGTCAGGAACACTTCGTTGCATGTGACGGATAAAGCTCGGAGCTGCCAGAGAAGACACGGCACGTGGCGCCGATCACTCGCCATGGCGCTCTGCGGGGACAACTACGACATAGCACCGGGCCGGGCGTGGCTGCTGGTCCGAGTTGCGCTTTTTATTCAATTCCATTACAACAATCACTACCAGGAGGAAGCGCCTGACAGGCTGAGACATGCCGGGACAGGCTAACATACCGCTGATGTTGCAGACCCTTTGCACTTTGCCGCGCACCAGGTTCTCCGCTGGCCGGTGAATGCAGAGATAGTCTCCGCCCTCGCGGCAATTAAAACCCAATCATCATGCCGGACATGCATCCTGGTTGCATGCACGCCGCAACTTTGCTCCTGAAATGAGTATCGGGTCCACCAACATATCCCTCCACAGCTTTGGTATCGAAATCGAATTACGTGCTGCTCTGCACCGCTTTAGCCGAGTTGTTCTGAGGGCCCGCCATTGGCGGCACTTGGTGACTCACTATCCGCTGACTGCCGGCCAGTGCCTCCTAGACATCCATCCCTTCCCGATACCAACAAGGTACAGCCTCCCCTTCCCCTCACCGAAGTGAGGGGGGCACGTGAATGCTGCGCAGGAGTTGCGGATGGGGTGCTGCAGCTGCGTGACCGTTTGTTGCCGAGGGTGCTATCTCAATCACATTTGGCGTCGCTGGCGAGCGCCCAACTAGCAGGCCATGGTGGTGACGGGTCACAGCGGCCCTACAGCAGCGAGCGTGCGCCCCTGTCCCAGTGCTTGGTACCCATGCGGGAGGTGCGCAGCTGGTGCGGGTTGCAGGTCTCCATGCACTCCTCCTCCGTCTCAAAGTTGTTCTCGTTGCCGCGGCAACCTGCCGTGCGGGCAGCCCGCCGGTCAGCTGATGCCGGATGGCAGCTGGCCAACGGGCGGGGGGGAAGCGGGGGGGGGGGGGGGGGGGGTACCGCCGTAGGTGAAGCGCTTGCAGGTGTTGGTGGCGGTGTCAAAGTGCCAACGGCGGATAGCCGCCCGGCAGGGGCCGGTCTCCATTGCCTGCGGCGCACAAGGCGGCGCGAGTTAATCCCATGCCATTTTCACACAATTTTTTTGGCTGTTGTCACTTTTGGAATGTTTTAGTGTGAAAAGAGGCGTACCAGCACTGCAAGTCCTTGGGGTGACATTCGGCGTTATAAACACAGGCACACAGGATAGATGTGTGTGCTTTCTTACTCAAGTGCATGAGGCTATTTTACAATTTGACCTGGATGGGGGTGCGTGCTGCGAGGGGGTTCGGAGCGGGTGGGCATGGCGGGAGGGGTGGCGCGCACCAGCTCACAAAGCGGCAGCGCCGGTACCGCACGCTGCGCAGCGTGCTGCTTCGAGGGAGGGTCGCTGTGCAGCTCCAGCTCCGCTGCGTAAGCCACGCTGCGCCGTCCGGGTGTGCAGGATAAGGGAAGCGTCAGCTCCAGCGACGACTACACGGGGCGTTTGAACCCCCCCCCCCCCCCCCCCTCCCCACTTGCCCCCGCAGTCACGCCGTTGGTGCGCCCCTACGCTACGGCTTTGTCCTGCTCGGCATGCCGAGCCCAGCACCCCGTTGGTACACCGCCAGTTACAGCGCACCTGTCGCCGGCAATGAAAACCGGACTTCGCCCACATTCACTTCGAGGACTGAATCCGGCGACGAGTGTGTTTCTACGTTGGAGAAGGGAAGTGGGAATATATATGGTGGGGGGCGCGGGGGGGGGAGCGCACCAGGCCAGCGCGGCCAGCAGCGCGGCGGCTAGTAGGAGCCCCGCGGCGCGGGTGCCGGCGTTCCGGCGTGACGTGGACATCGTGACGCTGAGGATACCAGCCGAATGACATGCGCTTGCCTGCGCTTGCTTGCTCGCGCTCGGCAGCCTTCACACGAAGTGGGTCGGGGGCGGGCGCGGGTGCGTGAACGGGGTGGAGCGGCAGCACTTCGCCAGTTCCCTCCCACCTGCGTTTTTCCCGGAAGCGCTGCCAGGCGGGCAAATAAACCGCGGGACTCGAGCATACATAGTAGCTAATCCGCGCCTTGCTACTGAGTACCGCAGTGGATGCTGTTTCGTGGGGCCACAGCATCAAATTACGGTATATTCTTTCATCGTGATACTTAATTAGGCTTAGCTAGATGCTGGCGCTTTTTCAATATCATTGTTGGACCCAGGGTACCCCGGTACCTGAATCCGCATGTTCTCGCCGTGAAATCCGCATTTTCCAGTGAAGTGCTACTGCCGTACATGTGCTTAAGATGTACGACACCCAGATGCTGCCAGAGTATGGCACTTAGACCTCTTTGACAGATTGCCTTCTTTGATGGAGCGGTGTCTGCCCTAGTCGACACCTAGCCGGCTGGTATACATTGTCAGCCTCGGCTCATGTAAATTCAGTCAACTGCTCTTCCCAGAAAATCCCGACTCACCTACTCTCTCCAGTGACAGTGCCACTCAGCCATCACTACGGCGACAGCGACGACTACCTTTCGTCCATCGCCCACAGCTCACATTAGCCCTTTGCCTTCCCAGTTTGCATCTTGCTTGGTGGCACTCGACGTGATTCGACGCGTGCACGCCGACTCTCGCCGACTCTTCCCCCATCAGTGACAGTTCCACTCAGCCATCACTTCGACAATCTCCCTCCGACGGGTTTTTGGGCCCTCTCCTTTGGTTCGACGCCTTGCCCCGTGCTCGACGCCTGCGTGAGGCTTCAATCTGCGTGTATCTCGACCCTCGACAGCTTTCGACGGTCGAAGGCGACGTGCGGCGAGATTTTTCTTCCCACCCGCCCACCCCTACAGTTATACATCTTCCAGGACAAGTGCTCCATCCTTCTATAATGTCTACCAGCATCACCACCGGCATGATGAACACCCCCCTAGTCAATCTTTCTCGGCAGAGTGCGATCAAGACGGACCCTGGCAGCGCTCCACCACCGCCTGACTGTCTTCCGTGATGATACCAATTCTGACGACGCCTTCACCATGGACGATGCATCAGACAGTGACTCAGGTGACATCCAGCATATCAAGCCGGCTGCAGTGAAGCCGACGCTCGACCTCAAGAACGTCCCCATCTGGGACGACACCATCTCTACGCGGGACAACGCTCAAGCCATCAAGATTTCTCTCGGCAGCGCCGGCTACTTGGACACCACCAAGGGCAAAGGCACCGTCAGGAACAAATGATCCTCCTGGTAGCCCTGCGCCACGCAACAACGAATTATCCCATGATGGCACTGGCCGTCGTCAACAACACCAGCATGGACTCCATGAAGTGTGGATATACAACCTGGAGGCCCCTTCTTGCTGAGCTCCAGGGCTCGGCCATGGAGGAGCGCAGCGCTTGGAGGAGGAAATCGCAGCAGGCCAGCTCCCGAATGAGCCACTTCAAGTGTATGTTCGTCGCTACCAGAACCTCTGGAATCTGTTGAACAAGGCACATGGCCAGTGGACCTTCGAGTACGTGGCCACCAACTACCTCATCCCCGGACATCGCCCGGACTACGACCATATCGTCGACACCGCCTACCATCTCGGCGGCCACTGTAAACGAGAAGATGGCAATCATCATCGGCGCCGGACAGAACATGGAGGCACGCAAGCGTCAGCGTCAGCAGCGCGTCCGCGCGTGCCCGCCAAACCTCAATTCCTACAACCCCAGGGACCCGCAGCACGCCACCAGGCCCAACGTTATCTGCAGAAGGTGTGACCGTCCGGGCCATACCCAACAGCAGTGTGTGGCCAGGCGCCATGCCAACGGCGTGCGTATCCTCGATGACACCACGCCGACCAGCACCATGAACGACCCTCGCTATGACCGCCATCAACGCGCACTTGCGGAGGTCGAGTCAACGCCAGCTATGGCCACAACCCGCGCGACAACTACAACCATCAGGCGCCGCCAGGTCAGCATTTCTACAACAGCAACCGCACCAATCAAGACAGGCTCCAGCGGCAGCAACTTTGGACCAACTAGGGCGGCAACGACGGCATGCAGCGCCATCATCAGCCGGTCGGCTTCCTCTCCCCGGCCGGACATCAGAACCAGGGGCATCAGCAGGCCAACGACAACTCCAAGCAGCGGCCGACAGGACACCATGAGGCCTAGCCGTTCGTGGGTGTGTCCCCGTCGGCACAGCACCACAACAGCCTGCCCATCATGCTCACCTGCCCCACCGCAGCCCTAGGAGGGGCGGCCACCGGAGCGCGGGAGGGGGAGGGCGAGGTCAGCGCGGAGGATGACTTACATGACCCCTGGCACGTCCCCTACTCCGACTCTGATGACGACTTCGAGTCCCCGTTCTCACACCCACGGCGTGTCCATCACTTCCGCCCTCACCCCGACACCTTCGCGATCTTCAATGCCCCCGACATCCCCCCCCACTGGAACATTTACTCCCATCCCTACCCCCTCGACCCCCCTATCCACCTATACGACATCAATTGGCAACGTCCTCACCCCGTCCCCACCTCAGTCCACCCCCTATGCCTCACCTCACCCACATTCCCGGCCTCAGCGGCGTTGGAGTCCCACATCCTTCATGCGGAGCAAGGCGCCCTGCGTGGCGACCCGCCGCCAACGCTACCGCTCCTCACCGCTGCGCCGATCCTCCAGCTGCCAACCTCTCGACCATCTCTTTTCGCCGTGCCATGGCCCGTCGGCATCTGGGGCAGAGGCTCTGGTAGAATACGGCTTTACCATCCACAAGATCACCGGCGCCGACCCATCGACCGAGGCTCGTGCTATGTGGACACATCGCCTACATGTCATCAGCAACAAGTACCCGGACCGTCTGCCCCCATAAGCTTTTCAGGACTGTCATGCCATGACCCCCATGGAGATCAACGACATCACCATCACGGAGCTGGAGAACCTGCGCCCAGTCACCCTCACAGTGTCAGTCCCACCGTGTCAACCATGGTCACGCGCGGGCTCACGCCTTGGCTGGCAGGACCATCGCTCTCATGCCTTTGCTTCCGTCATCGGTTTCATCCGTTTCTATCTGACTACACAGCCCGCACCAGTACGCTATATTGTGGAGAATGTTCCAAGCGCGCCGGACTTCCCTGAGATCCTCTCCTCACTTGGAACCGGCAACATCATGCGCGCGAGCGCCTGCGGCTCGGCAGGTCAAAGCGACACCCTCATGTGGACCAATATCCCTCCACAAACAGACATTCAGAACTATGTCAACAACATCAACGCCATCGAGCTCACCGACCCCGGCCCTTGCACGTGTGACCTCTGCCTCTCCGAGTTCTCTCTCTTTACTCCGGTGGTGGCAACCGACTACTTTCCAAAGTTCGTCGCCCGCCCCGGCTCATACGCCTTTCGCATGCAGACCAACGGTCAGCCGGGCGCTGGCATGGTATACGAACATGATGGCCCCTGGTCATGGGCAGATACGGGCAGATGGTGCGAACCCGTTGCAGGTCTACGCGCTCGCGCCATGGCCTTCACCTTGGATGATCTGCCCACATCTCACTTTCTCGAGGCGGCACTGCGCAGACTTCTCGGCGGAGTCATCGATCTCAACGTCATGCGCAACTACATCAAGGCTGTCTCGGGCGCCGCCACTGCCCCACCAGTCATCAATGTCTGCCACACATCGCACGGCACCATAAAAAGCATGCGACGGAGAGGCATGGGTGCTCATCGACTCAGGTGCATCCTCTCACGTCAACGCCCACCGCACCGACTACACCTACTACATGGATATTCCTGCAACGGAGCAATTTCTGGTGGGCGGTTTCGGGCAGCCGGCAATCGGCATCGGCACCACACTGGCACCAACCAATACTGGACATCACCGGCAAGCCACATACCATTGTGGCACGAGACTGTTACCATACTCCCAACATCATCTCCAGTGTCGGTCTCACCAACATCAGCCGCCTCCTCAGCACCCATCAACTCAGCAAAGCAGGGCTACTCCTTCTACTTCAGCCGCCTCCTCAACAGCATGAACACCCCGGATGGCGCAGTCATCCACCTTCAGCCCTACCCCGGCACCACAGGCCTATACGGCATCAAGCTCCTTTCCATCCGCGACCCCTCTCATGGGGTCATGGCGCTGCCATCTCCGACGGCTTCCTACTCCCTGTGGCATCTTCGACTTGGTCATCGTTGCGCACGCCACATGGCACTCACCCAGCAGCACGCCATCAGCATTCCGAAACTCGGCTTGGCACCAGAGGCCATCTGCCCAGCATGCATCTAGGCTAAGTCCCACCAGCAGTCGGTCAGCCGGCAGCCCTCCCCACGCGCGACATACAGCGCCATATGTGCTCGTGGTCATCGACGACTGGAAGGGACCTTGCCCGCCGGTCATTGGAGCGCAACATGTCTTCGGCGCAGTGGATTCCTACACTGGCGTGAAGGTCGCAATCACTATGTGCACCAAGGACGAGGCCGTCCGAGCCGTCCATCAACTTCATGCGGCAGTGCTCGGCATGGGTCACGCCATCCAACGCATACGTGCCGATCGCAGCGCATCTTACACCGGCTCTCCGTTTGTCAAGCATGCGCCGACCTCAACATCGCGTTGGAGTTTACCGCGTCTCACTCTCATCAGGCAGGCCTGGCGGAGCGCTCTTTCCGCACCATCGGTGAGTGTGCCCAAGCCATGCTCCTCCACGCCGGCCTCGACCACACCTTTTGGGATTGGGCGTATCTTCACGCCGTCTATCTCTGCAACCGCCAGTGGAGCTCGTCCGTCACCGCCATATCCTACACGCTGATGACCGGCGGCCGCAATCCCGACCTCACCGACTTGCATGTCTTCGGCTGCGTGGCCTGGGTCAGCATCCTTGTGACTATGAGGGCAGCCAAGGGAAAAATGAAACCTAAATCCTGGCCGGGCATCTACGTGGGCCACCATGAGGACTCCGCTGGCTAACCCGGCTGCCATGCGCGAAACAGTGACACACGATGTTGTCTTTGACGAGGTAACACGACACTTCTCCAGCACACCGGCTCTCTCTATGCCAGTCTTCCAGTTCCCCGACGATGACCACCCGCTGGACGAGCCGCAACCCTCGGACCAGCAGAAGGGGCCCCAAGCACCGCCACCCATGCCACCATCACCGGCGCTTGCCTCGGCGCAGTAGGGCCCCCACCTCCGCATCAAAACGAGCAGTATCTTCCGAGTCATCAGGAGGGGGACGCCACAGCACTACCGGCTCCTCACTTCAGCGGATCGGCGCAATTGCCTTCCCCTTATATCGACCGCAGTGACAACCACCCCACGCTAGTGGCATCCGCCATCGCGGAGGTTGTGCGCCCCTACTCAGCACAAATGGCCGCCCTCGTCCTACCAGCACCCACTGTCCGCGTGTCCAAGGCGCCGCGCAACTACAAAGGAGGCCATCTCCAGCAATCACCCCGATGACTGGAAACAGTCCATGGACCGTGAGATCGCCTCTATCACCAAGATGGAGACTTTTGTTTGGATAAGCGTCCCTGAGCTTCGACGCAACAACTCGTTGGCGATCATCATACAGACGGCGTGGGCCTTCGCGGAGAAACACGGCAAGGATGGCAACCACATGAAGCGCAAGGCCATAGTGGTCGTCCGCGGTGATCAACTCACTGCCGGCAAGAACTATGATGACACCAAGACCTATGCCCCAGTTGTCAGCTCCATCGCCTTGCGCACCACTATTGCTCTCGCAGTTCAACTCGACTGGGAGCTATACCAGTTCGACGTCACATGTGCCTTCCTCAACGCTCACCTCGATGAAGATGTCTACGTCTACCCCCCCCCCCCCCCCCCCCGGCTACAACCGCAAGGACCAGGCTTGGAAACTCGTTAAGGCACTCTACGGCCTGCCGCAGGCGCCCAAGGCATGGTTTCTGCGTTTTTCTTTCTTTCTCCGTGACTTCGGCTTCATCAGCTCCGAGTGCGATCCCGGCGTATGGACGATGCTCGCCGCCGATGGATCCATGCTGGCCAACCTGTGCGTCTACGTTGATGACATCATGCTGGCTACCTCCCCATCGTCCAACGTCCTGGAGCGTTTTCAGACTTCTACCTCTTCTCACTACATTGATGCAATAACCACTGACGGCCTATGCACCTTGCTTCTTGGCATGGCCATTGACCGCAAGCCGGGAGGCGTGATCCACCTCCATCAGGGGAAATACATCAACGACATCCTGACTACCTTCCAACATCACGGAGTGCACGCCTCGCCGCCTGCCCCGCACGCCGGATACCGATTTTCATGTCCCTATAGGCACGCCCCTCGACACCAAACTCTTTCCCTATCCCAATCTTGCTGGCAGCCTTACCTGGCTGGCTATGGCATCGCGTCCGGATATTGCTTTCGTGGTCGGCCGACTGTGCGCCTATATATATGGCGTCCCCCACCGAGCGTCACTGGCAGATCGCCATATCGGTGCTGCGCTACCTCAAGGGCACCCCCAGCCATGGCCTCATTTTTCGGAAGCAACTGGACAACGGGCACTTCATCTTTTTTTGTGGACGCTGACTGGGCGACCTTCATGCCCAAACGCCGCTCCACTACCGGTTATCTTGCCCTGGTCCACGGCACCCCGGTCGCCTATCGCGCGTAAGTTTAGAAGAGCGTGGCCATGTCTACTGCCGAGGCGGAGTTCGTGGCGCTCTGCATGCATGGCCTGCAAATGCCTGGCTTTTATTCGCGTTTTTCTGCACCAGCTCAGCCACCCCACCACTGACCCAGTGCGGGTATGCGAGGACAACCAAGCGTGCATCGTTCAGGTGAAGCATGGTATGATTACATGCGCGCAACGCCACATTGACCAAAAGTTCTAGTATGCCGCCCAACTCTGCCAAGACGGCATCATCGACGTGCACTACACGCCTACCGCAGATCAGCTGGCCGATTTCTTCAATAAAGCGCTGCCACTGACTACCTTTCTTCAGTTCCGCGCTTTCCTGATGGGGTCATCCCAGGAGCCTTCCGTTGCGCCTCTGCCGCCATCAGTCCTGCGCCCGCGGGATTCCACAGGATGAGGAGGGGTGTTGGACCCAGGGTACCCCGGTACCCTGAATCCGCATTTTTTTCTCCGTGAAATCCGCATTTTCCAGTGAAGTGCTATTGCCGTACATGTGTCTAAGATGTACGACACCCAGATGCTGCCAGAGTACGGCACTTAGACCTCTTTGACAGATTGCCTTCTTTGATGGAGCGGTGTCTGCCCTAGTCGACACCTAGCCGGCTGGTATACATTGTCAGCCTCGGCTCATGTAAATTCAGTCAACTGCTCTTCCCAGAAAATCCCGACTCACCTACTCTCTCCAGTGACAGTGCCACTCAACCATCACTACGGCGACAGCGACGACTACCTTTCGTCCATCGCCCACGGCTCACAGCAGCCCTTTGCCTTCTCAGTTTGCATCTTGCTTGCTGGCACTCGACGTGGTTCGACGTGCACGCGTGCACGCCGACTCTCGCCGACTCTCCCCCCATCAATGACAGTTCCACTCAGCCGTCACTTCGATAATCTCCCTCCGACAATCATTATTAAGATCTACCGATATATAATCCTAACATCCGCTGGACTTGCTGCTGCGCGCGCGCTGATATTATGTAGATAGCCTCCGCGCGCATAGTCGGTACCAGATAGTAGTAAGGATTAGCGACCTAGTCGCTACGTTACATGCATCGTTGTCTGTCCGCTCGGTAGAGCGGTTGCTTTGGTCTCCCGATCAGGAGGTCCCCGCCGCCGGATCGATTCCCGGCTCTGTCAATCAAGGGCAGTTCAAAAAAAGGGGCTGTGTGGTTTGCCGAAAATACGCTTTGGCCTGGGTTACAATGTTTTTTAAGGCAGGAGCCCGTCGGCAAGAACAGAAAGCACGAAGTGAGAGATGGAGGGAGGAAAGCGACCCGCCAAATGGTGGGCGGGGCGCGAAGACGGAAGATGGGGACAGAAGATAGCATGCTAAATCTTTATAAGAATTATACCTCGAGTGGGGTCGACTCACAGCGACGTGTTGGAGTTTACCGTGCTCGTTTGTACTGCAGTTTCTCTCTCAAAAAGATTCCGGGTGTTGAAGCACACTCGTACTACCGTGTTTTTAGTACGATGTACAGCTGCGTGCATTGCATGCGTGCCACATTTGTAACGTGTACGTAGGCGAGCGCACACAGTGATCGCCAGGCGGGAAAGTAAACCCCAACTACTAGTAGTAAACATTTCAAAGGGAGGGGTTTGTGTGGTTTGCTGAGCTCGATCTTGGGGCACGACGCAGGAGGGCGCCGGCCGTCCCGAGGGGCAGACGAAGGGCAGTCAAAAACCGGGGCCGGGCACCGGGCCCCAGGCCCGAAGGGGGAGCCGGAAGGCGATCACTGGCCACTTGGGAGGACCGACGCCAGCGCGCACGCCGAGGCGGCCGGGCTCGAAGAGGTCCGGGGAGGGCGGGAAGACAACCATGTCGGATGCGATTTCCGAGAGGCGCATGTGCCAGTTGCGGTCGGGCTAGTAGGTCGCGATGACGGTGGCCGCCGCGCCGGAGGTGTGGAGTTTGATGACGAGGTCGTCGATGATGCCCCGGGAAGGGTTGCACTAGGTGTGCTCACAACGCCATGCGCCATCGGAGAGGCACAGACTGTCGGTAGCCTCGCTGCAGGGGTCACGCCAGCGGGAGTTGTGGCGTGGGAGCCGCGCGTTCCCCATGGTAGCGAAGCGGTTGATGGTGTGACGCCGCCAAATGTTGTCGAGGTGCTTGAAGTGGCGTAGGTTGAACGCCCAATCGTCGTAGTCAATTTCGCGGCTGTACAGTTAACCCTGATGTTCGCCGTGGTCTTGATGTAGCGCGCACGGATGGAGATGTCGTTGGAGGCAAGGATGAACCATAGTATTCCTAGCTCTATCCTCAGTAGAAGGGAGCGGGAGGTGAGGTCGGCGAGGATGTGGACCACACCCATGTCCTTGTGGAGCCGCGCCTGTCGACCGCGCAACTCCGAGAGGAAAGTGAGCACCGCGTACCGGAAAGCCTTGAGCTCCTTGTAGGTGATGTGCATCTCGCGGTCGCAGTTGTATCTGAAACCGCGCGCCTCGGTGGTCTCGTTGAGGACGGCGCCCCACCCATAGCCGGATCTGTCGACATGCATGTAGGGCATGGGCTCTCCACGGGCTTGTACATGGAGCCGCCGTTGCTGTGGTTGGGGACCGCCACCTACCATTTGAGGTCGTTGGCGTCGGAACTGGTGCGTAATCTTGACGCGCCCGCTCCACGAGTCCTGCGTGCGGAGCGCATCGTGCGGCTCGCGCAAGTAGAGCCGCGCCGGCTTGATTGCGAGGAACATGAACTGGGCACGACCTGCCGAGGACGCGAGCTCTCGCATAGGCAGCCATCACTTTTCTCGCTTAGCACGGCGGATGAGGCCGAGGGCTGTAGCAGCGAGTGAATCAAGTTCTCGAGGGGGAGGGGCTCGAACCGTACCGCTATGTGAGTCGAACTCCATGCCGATGTGCTTTCGCCGCTGTACCGACTCCCACTGACCCTTGTCAGGGTGCCGGCTGAGACCTAGCCTTCCGAGCAAGGAGGTGAGCCGGTCGCGCACGACGTATAGGCTTGCGGCCGGGTGGATGCAAAGAACGTCAAGTCGTTCATGTAGGGGAACATCTGGCAGCCACGGAGGTGGTTGCGTAGCGCCTGACGTCGCCCCATATCCTGAGGTTGACGTGACGCTCCCCTTGGGAGGTTATTGCGAAGTCGGGGCGCCGCAGGTAGCGGTTGAATGCCGCGATGAGAGAGCAGAAGTAGTAGGGGCTCAAACTCCACCCCATGGGAAGCCCCGGCAGCCGGTAGAGCATGCCTCGGTACTCGATGGTAAAATAGTCTCGGTCCTGGGCAGCAATGCCGACGGCGTAGGTGCTGTCTTGTAGATCAATGGAGAGCATGTAGTCACCGGCTGGTTGGGCCAGCTGAGGCAGCCGCGTGAGGGTTTCGAAACTCAAGTTCCGCTCCTCGCGGCACTGGTTGAGGGGCTACATGTCGAGAATGAGCCGCCACGACTTGTTGCCACCCGGCTAAGGGACGAGGAACAGCCGAGAGACCCACCGCGAGCTGTGGCCTTCCTCCCACGCTTCACTAGCCAGGAAGCGAGCTACCAGGCCGTCCATGAAGCGTAGTTGGTCGTGAGTAGAGGCCTCCCGGCATCGAGACCCCTTGGTGACAGGGGGCGGGCGGGCCGTGCTTGAACGGAGTGCGCACGCCGTTGCGAATCATGTCAACGACCTTGCGTCCGGCGCCGATGTCCGCCCAGGCCTGCCAGGTGCGTCGCACCCGGTGGCGCATGTATTTGGAATCATGAGTGCACGAGTCCGCACTCGAGCCGGAGTCGTGAGCATGGCGCGTAGGTGCTCGTCCTCGCTCGGGAGCGACATCGACCGCGCTAGGTCACGTGCCTGTGGCGCGTCGAGGAAGGGGTAGCCGACCAGAGGCGGGAGCAGCTCGTTCGGTCACGGTAGTCGAGACGGCCACCGGCCGGATACGGAATCGCTGCCAGCCCTGGGGCAGGGGTTTGAATTGGCCAGCTAGGCCGAGGCGCCGCGCAGTCGGCGCCAAGATGGAGCGTGCCATGAAGGTGAGGGCATGCAGATGGGGCCACCAGTACCACCAACCCGCGCAACAGGCGCCGTCGAGATGAGATGCTCGAGGTCAAAGGGGGGGCGGTCTCTCAGCGCTCGCCTTTCGAAGGTACGATTTCAAAGTCGTCAGCTATCAGTAAACCGGCAGAAGTCGGCTATTCGCACCGATGAAGACGGACGCATACGGTACCGGCGGTCGGAGGACTGCGGGTCTTCACATGCGGATCGGGCGTGCAGGAAAGCCGAAGCGTCTTGCACGGGACGAACTCGCGAGCATCGACGCGGCCCGCCACATGGTAGGCGGGGCGCGAAGATGGAAGATGGGGACAGCAAATAGCCCGCTCATTTTTTACAACAATTCCACCTCAAGTTGGGTCGACTCACAGCGTCGTGCTGGAGTTGACCGTGCTCGTTTCTACGGCAGTTTCTCTCTCAGTCAGATTCCGGGTGTTGAAGCACACTCGTACTACCGTGTTTTAAGTACGATGTATGGCTGCGTGCGTTACATGCGTGCCACATTTGTATCGTAGTGTACGCAAGCGAGCGCACGCCGTGGTCGTCAGGCGTAGAAGGAAACCCCAACTACTGGTAATAAACAATATCGACCGGGCCCGCGTCCCGGGTTTACCTTGCTGATCCGTTAGCCCTTCGCGGGGTTCGAATTAGGCAACGGTCATCTAATGGCTACAAGGTATGCCAGACCTACGATTGCAATTGACGCACGAGGTCAAGCGATGGGTTTGGTTACACGAGGTAGATGAGTCGGCACCAAGTGATGGGCGGGCGGCTTCGGCCGATGACCCGGGCGACCTGTACTACTTGGTAGGGATTACCAGTAGCCCCCCACCCGTGGTAGTACCGGTGTGAATTACAAGAAGGCCAGTAACAAATCCACCGCTAGAAGTAGTATCTTCATGCTAACTAAAAGATCAACACAGCAAGCCGCCTAAAAGCGAACCGCATCCCGCACGAGGCGCGATGGATGAGTGGTGCGCACGGTTTAGAGTCCGGGTCACGCATGCATGTTGTGCAGCTTCGGCAACGGGATGGCGGGCGAATTTGCGCCGTCGGATGAGGCAGCGAGCACGCTCTCGAGCCGCCACCAAGCTAACGAATCCCGAGGAATCTCTTGTGAGTTAGGCCTCCCGGTGAGCCCGGGCGGTGCACCGAGTGCCCCACGATGAGAGGGCACCCCGATCCGCGGCCAAGCATGCGACACCACGCACAGTGCGATGCACCCCCTTGCTCACCTCATGCCCGTGTACTCTGACACGTCCAGAATGTCTCAATCAAAGAGGGCCCATCTGTCCTGGCTCCGTGTTGTGCCACGCCGCATCTTGCACTGCCAACCCCCGTTGTATGTCGCCCAACATGGAGCGCTGAAACCGATCCACAGCCGTGGCCCGGGGCGCGGCATTGTACTTGACCATGTACCAGATAGTCTTGAACAACAGTGTAGTCCGGGGATCAAAACTCCCGGTCACGACGTCGAACGACGGGATGGAGAGCTTTGCATCCGGCGCCAGGTCCTTGAGTTCATCCATGGGTATGGTGTTGCCGAGAGGCATTGCATGTTGGAACAAGTCATCCGCCTCCCGGCGTACAACGATACCCTGATCGTGAACATAGTGATCACGGAAGGCGTCTGCGCTACCGTCGTGATGTACACGCAAGTGAGCGTCTACAGGTTCCGGGAGATTCATGAGTGAGTCGCCATGGAGGTTGACAATGACGGGGCTGTGCTCTGTTGAGGGCAAAATGATCTGGTTCCCAACCACCGGGGCCAGGCAGCATAGGCTAGCCATAGAGAAGTACCCGGCAGCGACCTTCCGCAGCTCATGCGGAGTCATGACCGTCCGTGGGGATGGCACTAAAACCGGTAGAACCGATACCCCTACCTGTTAATGGGTTTGGTTACACGGGGTAGAGTCGGGCGAAGGCAAAGTACTACTACGGGCGGCAGGCGGGGGGCGCGGGGGGCAAGGCAATACATACGCTAAGTACCAGTGCCATGACCGGCGGAGCGCATGTGGAGTCCGCACCAACAGACATAGGGCCGGCGGTGTTCTCTCGGAGGTACTTCGCGAAGAACACGTACATGGCGACAGATAGTCGGGCCGTCCAGCGGCGTCCCCAAATAGCGACGATAGCAGCCGAGCGCAGGGGTTTCCAGGACGGGGCGAGCGCAATCGGCCTGACGATACGCCGCGTTCAACTAGTAAAATTCTACCTGTGCTCTCGAATCCAATGAGTTGTAAATAGACGAAAAACATTCAAGGAGTAGCGCTAATCCTTACTGTAATAAACTCCTTAGCTACGAGTATGGAGATGAGGAGTACAAGCCGCAGAAGCCTCTACCCTACAAATAGAAGCCGTATAGCGGCCGCAGCAGTAATTGGGACTGCTCATAGTGCAGTCGTGCAGAGCGGTTTCGTCTATTAACCGTAATAGTCGCTATATACGCACGTAGCGACAAATATGCTATGGGGTTTAGGTAGCCATACATGATTACATTTTGTTCTATCCCCTGTTAAAAAGTGATCATAGCCGAAAATAATTATATTTGTCCTGATAATTAGAATTTATTGTTCCCTACTGTACATTATATATAAATACCTGCCACCAGTAGAGCCACATTCCAAAAATGACCCCCCTCACATGGGCATTGAGTAGCCTTGCCAGTATATGCTTGGTGTGCGTGTGTGCGGTGATGTACCTGGCCTCAAGGCACGTGAAACACCATCAGTTCGCCCCCCACGAATACATTCAGAAGCAGCACCTGGTCGCTAGCCCGAAATAATTGTTTTTTTCCGTGATTAGTAGTATTAAGTAATTCGACGGGCGGTAGTAGTGCATATAAATTGACATTTTTACCCCTGGTCGGATCCAATGAAACTCGTCTACGGTTTTTTCAGTGGTTCGGAATTACATATATGTATTTATATACATGGTGATAACGGTAAAGTAAGGTTCGCCCCGGGTCATCTGCCGAAGCCATAATGGTATTCAAAGCATTTGTTGTAGTGGTAGTCCATGATGCACTGATGGTGTTGAACCGCCCTTCTAAGAGACCATGTATATTTATAACCATATATAGATATATCATGCCGGTATGCGGTATGGATGGTTAAAAGAAAACGCACCGCCCAAACTAACCACGCCCCTCGTCATCCCCTTGCCATGCATTAGACACTAGACAGGCCTCTTGCACGCAAAGAGACTCCCGAGACATGAGGTGCCCCACCCAAACTGCCGCCATGCCCCAGCAACTCTTCACAATAACTCACAACTTAGGATTCAGTGTGATGTTGAGCAGTGGAGAACTTGAGAACGTACATCGAAAATTAGTATCACTCCCTTATTATTATTCCCAATCCAGGGCTCTGCGGATCCAGCATGCGTTGCGATCTCTACATCCACCGCATTGCTTGACGATGACTCTGTTGCTCGGGCAGAACATCGCAGGTTTTATCCTTCACCACTTACCTACCGGTGCCGACGCACCCATGAGAACCCCTATCAATTGGGCGGGCGTGAATTCAACCTATGAGAACATTCGCAAGAGTTCCGCACTACTTCCGCTATTTTCGTCTACATTTGACCTCTGACAGGCAGGTCAGCTTCGTATTCGCAGTGCTCTTGTTCCCGCGTCGGCACCCGAACGGCCGTTCAGAGCTTTCAGCAGCAGGGGCAACGCAACAATGCAGCACCACCTCCCATCCACAACCAGTCATCCCGCAGCCGCATCCATCACATGTCACCACTGCGGATATAACCGGCGCTCACTTACAAATGACGGCATGGGCACACGTTTGTCGTTTTGCAGCCAGGCCCAGTAAATGCCTCGCCCCGCTCTGCGCACAGCGCCCTACTGTGCCCTACAGCGCTCTGCTA
Organism: Tetraselmis striata; assembly: GCA_006384855.1. Lineage (NCBI taxonomy): Eukaryota > Viridiplantae > Chlorophyta > Chlorodendrophyceae > Chlorodendrales > Chlorodendraceae > Tetraselmis > Tetraselmis striata. The sequence goes on along the minus strand of VCJN01003007.1, from coordinate 157,066 downwards.
GGCGCGAGGTCAGCTATGGGACAAGGCGGCGAGGAGGCATTTGCACAGCCCCTCCCGATAAATAGGGCGGCCCCTATAATACCCCTACCGCACAATAATTCATATGCCAAGCCATGGTCACGTGGCAGGCAGGTCGCGGACCCATGTCGAACGGAGTTCTCACCAGGGATCTACCCGCCAGGTGGGTTAGGCCCCTGAGGGGGGGGGGGGGTACCGGGGCTGCGGGCGACAGCCGCACCACAGCGACGACACCTGCAGAACTGGAGGATCCGCACAGCCGCCACGGAATCACTCAGCGCTGCCAGCGCGTGTCATCGCCATGCTGGCGGAGCGGCGGTCACGCCAGCGCGCTGCCCCCGGTCGCCCACTCCTCCAGCTTGTACTCCCACCACAGCACCCGGTCCACCACCGCGGAGTACAGGCTGTACAGGGGCATCAGCGCTGCCGGGGCATGAGACACACCAGAGCAGAGTTGTCAGTTGCCGCCAATGGCAGCGAGCGGGGATGGGGGTTTGGGGGGGGAGGGGGGGGGGGGTTGCTGGGGCCGAGCTAGAGGTGGATATGTAGTTCCTAAGGCGCTAGATATACCGGGAAATTCCGTTGGGATGTATCATGGCTCAGAGGGTACCCTCTGTTATACCCGCGTCTTTGCCGTTTTAATGGTTTTATTGCCCATCCGAGAACCGCCCGCTAAGCCGATAGGCCAGTACGGGTAGTACCTGGGTAATCGTCGAAGTAAGTAATGGTTGATTAGTAACATGTACTAATCAATAATTAATTTTGTATACATTTGTATTGCAGAAAGACGAGTCAGTACAGTAACGTAAATGCACCATAGAGAACAGCAAATGAATATTGTTACATATTTGTTATACCAATGCAGTATCATCGCTGGTGTGATACATACGATATCATTCGTAGACAGTTGATATACATGGATTCATTTGGGAGTGCTGTACGAGTGCGGGTATGTGGCTGCACTAGCACTACTAATACATGCTGATACATCTCATCCCCGCGAGTTGACGTTGAGCAGTACGACCATAATATGAGACGTTTCCATATCATGTGACATGGCACAGCTCCACTTGAAGCCGAAAAACAGAGCCCGCGATATATACTTACAGGCTGGCAAGTCCAGGACAGTCGGCTTTCAGTGATGACAGCACACTCGCTGTTCTGAATACTGAGGATTAAAACCGCAATCACCGCGTTATCCCTGGGGCCATGCGCCGGCATCGACAACCCGATTGGCACCATGACCCAGGAGCCCTCCGAGTCGAATTCGGATTGCTGGATTGCTGGCGGCTGTTGGTAGGACACAGCATCCCCAGGCTTGCGCGCCAGGGGTCTCTGGGAATAAGTGCCCATGAGTGCCGGCGCAGCCATAAGAAGCCCAGATTGGGAGAGGCGATTTTGGGGCGCTATGCCCGGTTGTTCGTGCGTCCACTGAAAGCAGACTTAACTGAAATTCATCGCGTCGACTCTACTGAATTTTCACTAAGCAAGGTAACCAGGCGTAAAGTTATGTTTGGCAACCACGGAGGGGGGAGGGGGGTAGCGCACATAGGCAGCAAACTTCCGTGGACTTCTGTTAAATTGCGTCAAATCTTGCTGGTTTCCAGGTCAAAATATCGGCATCCGGAAGCTCACGGAAGGCTACTCTCCCTCCCTCCCTCTCTCTCTCTCCCCCCCCCCCCCCCCCCCCGCCCCTTCCCCTCCTTCATGGCAGGGCGGAGACGATGTTCATAGTAATCACGGCGCTGCCTCTTGGATACGCAGACTTCCACATATTCCCCCAAGCTGTGTCACGTCACGCGTGGCCAAAAGTGCCCAAGGGTGCCGGTGTGCCTATAAGAACCCAGATTGGGGGGGACGATTGCAGGGCGCTATGCCGGGCCGTTCGTATGTTCGATTCAAATCCACTTGAAATAACTTTACTTCATCCCGTCGGCCCTAGTGAATCTCCGCTCAGCCAGGTAACTAAGGCGTCAAGTAACGTTTGACAACTACAAAGGGCCGGGGGGGGGGGGGGGGGGGGGGGGGGGTTGGCACACATAGGTAGCAAACTTGCGTGCATCTTAACTAAATTGCGTCTCATGTTGCCGGTTTCCAGGTCAAAACATCGGCATGCGGAAGCTCACGTTACGTTGATGTGCCAAACTTTACTCAGATTGCCCTACCTTACCTAAAAATCAGCGCGAACCTCGCGTAACTCGGTGCAATTACATGACCTCCAAGAGTGCCTTGAATTCCGCGGGTCACTTCCCTTGCTAATCAAGCCGGCCGAATCCAGTCGACCAACGCTGCCTCAGAGTACTTCCGCATGACCGTGGTGCTACTACGCCCCACTTTCTTAGCTCCGGCGTGCCGTTACTGTATGCCTTACTATGAAGTAAGTTGTTTTGCGTCGTGAGAATATTCCGTCTGTGCGGTGAAAAGCCAGGCGCTATCTTGGGTCGAATATGTGATTTTTTCGACAGGTCTTTGCATCGGTAGTGTAGTTGCTTTGAATGGCGGTGTTTAGGGAAGGGGGCGGGTGGGGGGCGGCGGCGCACTGGAGAGCGCGTCCGTGCCCAGCATGCGGTGCGCCTCCAGCATGGGCTTGGCGGAGTCCAGGATGTTGTACTCCGGCATCATCTGCCGGCCCAGCCCTTCGATGCACAGCACGTTGACCAGCAGTGTGACGTAGTTGGCGTCCATGCGCACGTGGTGGGTGCGCACCACGTCCAGGCAGCCGCGCACCACCTCGCCGATGTCCACCCCTGCATGCGCCGGCGGGCGGCCTCAGCGGCGGCCCCCCGCTGTCTTGATGGCGGGCAGACAGGAAGACCTGTCCGACACATCCATAATAAAGGACTTTGCTACGGTGATCCCGGGGATGCTGACACCCCTCCCTCCCCCTTTCACGATGCACCGACATATGGATTATAAGAAAATCAATGGACAGTTGTGGCAACGGTGTGTGCACCATGGACGCGGTAGCGTGTCTCCCTGCGTAGATGGATACCTGGGTTTCAATCCTCGGGGTTAGAGATAGGAACAGGGTTAGATACAAGGGTAGGGTTTATTTTACAGGTGTATTTAGAATTATGTATATAGGGTTGGGTTAGGTGCACGTTTTGCTTTAGGGTTAAATTTAGGGTTTATAGTTCGTTTTAGGATTTCAGGATACATGTTTGGGGTTTTAGGGGGATCAACACAGCGATGCCATAACAGTAAAACCCGTAATAATATATGTTTGTATGCATTCCTCAAATCAGGCTTGCACGAACTAGCGTGCATACAGACTGATAGGAATAGCGGCGTTCGCAATACTTCCGCAAATGACTCCCGTACTGTATATCCGACCATTGACAGGTAAGGCAGCTTATCCGCGTCGGCACCCGCACCGCGCATGACTGCGTACTCAGGCCACCCCCACGCATACTGGTAAGGAACTGCCAGACTGTAATTGTCTGTAACTGCAGTTATCAAACAATTGTACTCGCGCGGGCAGTAACGAAAAACAACAGTATTGAGCATTGTTAACAGGCAGATTCCTTGCCAATATATTGTCGCTATTTGTGGTGTATTCTGATATACGTATTTCCAGGTAAGCACATTTGTTTGCTTTTCGCGGGGAGGATGCACAAAAGGGTAGGGTTCAATTTACTGGTGCATTTAGGGTTATGTATGTACGGTTAGGGGTAGGTGTACGTTTAGCTTAGTGTTAATTTAGGGTTTAAAGTTGGTTTTAGGATTGTAGGGTAGAAGTTGGGGTTTTAGGGGGATCAACATGCCGGCAATCACGCGACTTCCATAACAGTAAATAATACATATGTATACATGCCTCAAATCAGGCTTGCGATAGACCCGCCGTGCATGCAGACTGCAGGAATAGCGGCATTTGCAATACTTCCGCAAACGACTCGCGTACTGTATATCCGACCATTGACAGGTAAGGCAGCTTATCCGCGTCGGCACCCGCACCGCCGCACGACTGCGTACTCAGGCCACCCCCACGCATACCGGTAAGAACTGCCAGACTGTAATTGTCTGTAACTGCAGTTGTCTAATAATTGTACTCGCGCGGGCGGTCACGAAACACAACAAAGTATTGTGCATTGTTAACAGGCAGATTCCGTGCGAATGTATAGTCGCTATTTGTGGTGTATTCTTACATATTATCAGGTAAACGTAGTTGTTTGCTCTTCGCGGGGAGGATACAAAAATATCACTCAACCGCGAGCCTAAAGTGTGGTCATGGTACACGTGCACATAACCCAGAAGCCAGTATTGCACTAATCTAGTGTTCATGATTTGCAGCTCGCCGTGTTGTCACACCCACCCACCCACACACATGCTCACTCCCGCAAAAGTGATGTTTTTGGATTTCACTTTGGGGTGGTGGTGGGGGGGAGTGGGGGGGGAGCGGGGACAGGGTGGAGCGCACCCGTGTGGTACCCCCGGCAGGCCTCCTCGAACAGCACCTGCATGTCCTGAGAGAACCCTGCGACGTCCGAGCACGTCTGGCGCTCCGCGAACCGCAGGATGTGGTGCGCCGCCTGCCGGCCAGGGGCAACCGGCGGCGGGCCTCAGCCTCGACCATGCATCGCCACTTCCCCGGCAAGGGGGGGGGGGGGGGGGGGGGCTATGAGAGAGGCGCTAACAGGAAGTGGGGGAAGGGTCCGGGAGGCAGAAGGGTGGTGTGTGGCCTTGGAGAGGGGGTGGGAACCCCGAACAAAACCGAAGCTGGTCTAATGAGGATCATCGCCCTGTAGTGATAGATGCACAGTGGTAGTCCCATACCGGAATCGCACCAGCATAGGATGGCACCCGCTTCGCCATGAGGCGCTGCGGGTAGCAACGCCGCAAATGGACCATTGCCGCCCGCTATTGCGGGCGCAGCCGCGGAGGAGTTGTACTAGAAGTGGTGCCGGTGCCGACGTGGTCATCAGAGCACCGCCAGCAGGAACCTGCCCCTCCCGCCAGAGGTCAAATGTAGACGAAACTAGACCTTAATAACTGTAACCAATGTTCTACGCTGTATGTAAGCCCTATCTATTTGGGGCTGATCATAAGGGCTGAGCCTTCCCGCCTGCTCAAAGTTGTCAACTGGCGGTAATATGTGGAAAAGTGTATGGCAGCGCTGTGTGTATGTCGCCTGCAATAAGTGCAGCAACAGTGTAGCAATATACAAGAGAGTCGGCACCTGTACTGCAGCCAGGAAACTGCAGAGAAGTCGCCCGCCGCAACGGTACAAGTAATCGCATCAACAGTCACAATGATGCAGTGCCGAGGGGCTTACCAAGCCCATTCAACACTCCGTGGTGATGTAACGCGGCGATACTAAGGTGAAAAAATGGAAGGGAGTATAAGAGCAACGGGTGCTGACGCACATATGAGAACCCTCATGATAATCCTCAGATTTGGCGTGCATGCAACCTATGAAGACATTCGATATAGCTCCCCCATGGTTTCGTCTGCATTTGACCTCTGGCAGGAGGGGCAGGTTCGTATTCGCGGCGTTATTATTACCGCAGCGGCACCCGTACTTGCGCTGTGCGCGGCAATGGTAGCGGCGCTCTCTTGATGGGGCCACCGCTTGAGAGCGCGCCCTGCGCTGGCGGCGCACCTTGTCACCGTCGCCCGACCCGAAGGCCTGGAAGAGGCCGATGAAGTTGTCCTGCTCCTCCCGATCCAGCTGCGCCACCATGCCCGCATCCACCAGCACTAGCTGCGGAATCTGGCGCCCGCCAGCGCGCAGCCGCGTCAAGTCAGGGCGGGGCGAGGCAAGGCGAGGCGAGGACGGGCAGAGCTCAGCCGCCGCACGGGGGCCCACCCCATGCAGAGCTGCAGGTAGTGCACCATTTAATATTGGGTTTATGGGTTCAAAAAGCAATGAAATGTGTGCGTCGTGCAGTCGGAATATCCGTTCTGTATTCGTACTGTAGTCTGACGTATTTCCAGATGAATATAGGTTTCCTCTCTTTGGGGGGGGGGGGGGGGTGGCGGGGGGGGGGGGGGGGGGGGTAGAAAGGATTATATACCACGACCCCAAAGCGTGCGTCCGCAAGAACAGCAGTACAGCGCAAACTGACAGCAACTAGGTGCGTTGGCCTTTTGTGTCCGCAACACCTCGCCAGCTCATAAGGACTACGGGGCCGGTACAGTCGCGGTCCAGGCGCCGTTCCGGCCGTACCTCTCCATTGGTACCATACGCAGCAGAGTGATCGATGTATCGTGACACCTCCACAAGCGCGTTATCGGTGCGATGGTGCGATGGTGCGATGGTGCGGACCGAGCCATGTCGCTTCCGCAGATGAACGCAAGGCTTGCGCCGATTCCGTGGGGGAGCGGTGCGAATGATGACGGGGGAACATCAATACTATATGGAAATTATATTTTGAGGCGCAGCGACTCCCAACTCCGCGCGCTCAAGCTGGTGCTGGGAAACCAATGACCGCGGACATGTAGTCCAACGTTAACATCAGTGGTGTATGGCCACGCGGACTTGGGTGGTAGAACTGTAGCTGTTCAAACCCCGATCTGGCCAACAACCCCCGGACGGCGTCATGTTATATAGATGAATGTACTGGTACGTACGCGGCAGTATGTGGCCTGTCGGGCAATCTCATCAAAGGGACTGGAGACCGGCACTATGTATGTGCATTGTTTGATCAGCCACTGCCCAGGGAGGCTGGGGAGCGGGAGTCGGGGGTGTTGGACGGGGCGCGCACCCCCGCCTCGGTGTACCGCAGCAGAATGTTGCCGGGGTGCAGGTCCGCGTGCATGAAGTTGTCCGCCAGCAGCATCTGGAGGTATATCTGCGTGCCCTGCAGCAGCGCATCGCCGCGCGGGGGCGATCAGGCCCCCACTTCCCAGCAGGTGTAGAGATCAGATGCTCTCTATGTCCATACAGGTAACAAGCTTTAATACTTCCGATGATTACGTTCCATGACGTACGCACAAATCCAAATCAGTCCTGCAGCCTGCGCGTCCGGATGTTTCTTGACGGGGCTGACTTATACACATGTGACAGAGCGCGCAGAGCAGAGAGAGGGGGGGGGGGGGGGGGGGGTGAGAGTATCCTTATACGCAATTAAGTCGTGGGATCGCCCCATATTGGCTGTATGTACCATACCATTGAATCAGGCTTCCGTATCCAGACAAAATCAATCCCCAGAATCGATTCGGAACGTTCATGCGGCTTTCGTAGTGTATGCTGACAGACTTGAAGGAGAATGTCTCAGTGGACGAGCAGGGAGGTCAGAAACATACATACGCATATGTGTGCCTGTGTTCGTAGAGTAGCTAGAGGACGCCCTCACATCACATCCGGTCAGGAGATGCAGTGAAATGCGCCCAGACTCAGACCCAGACCGACCGATTGGCAGACCGGCAGATTGACCGACCGACAGTGGTACAACCATATTTAGTGTGTAAGTCAATGAAGTGTGCAACCAGTAGATTGGGTAGCCTCATGGCGGCCAATCGGCTTGATCGGGGATGGCCGTCCTCGCTGCCGCGGCTCACCTGCCGCACCACATACTTCCGGACGTGGTTGTTCATGTCCGCGTTGATGCTGGCCGTCACGCTTGACGCAAACTCAAACGACTCCACGAGCACCGCCGGTGTGACGAGCGGGTAGACCGGCACGGGGAATGACACGCCGGAGCGGCCCCAGAAGAGGTGCAGGAAGCGCGTGAGGTGGCGCGCCTCCGCGTCCAGCATGACCTGGTCCGCCATCGTTGTGCTGAACTGGCCGAGCGAGGACTCCAGGTTCATCCACGCCAGCGACTCGAAGCGGGACAGGAAGGCCGCCACGGCGCCCAGCAGCACAAAGTCGTCCCGGATCTGCTGCTCCACCCCCGGGTGGCGCACCTGCGGCCCGCGCACGCAGCGGAGGAGGGGCGGCTCAACAACTGCGGTGCAGCTCCCACACAAGAGAGTGGGCCGCCCGCCCTGCCGGCCTTTTCCAACCAGGGCAAGGCTGAACACATTACCCGCGATACAGAGCGATCATGTCACCCCCAGCTACGGCTAGAGTAAAAAAATACTGTGGGCCAGGAACTGGCTTCGGATTCCAGTCGACCAGACTTTCGTCATTCAATATGTACCACAAGCGTCCATAGTACACGTGCGCTGTGGTACTTCACGAAGTTGTCACATGCCACCCAAAGGTAGGGGGTCACAGCTCGTGCGTCATTGTTCATACATGCTTGCGACAGTGGGAGGAACTGTACATCGAGATATATGTGGTTAGAGGCCATCACTGCGTCCCAGTTGGGTAAGCGGTTAAAGCCCTATGCTTGCGATTCTCATACTATGACAGTTGCAACATTTGCAAGTACGCGCTTATGCCTACAGACAGCACCCCTGAGACACCATACGTCTGTGCGCATGGGCCCACCGCAGCTGGAGAGGGTGCCGGACGCAGGGGTGAGGGCCAGCAGGTAATAGAGATCCCTCCAAGTAAGGCCATAAAATGTAAAGGGTTCATGTTTCACACCGCAACCGGCCAATACGGGACCGAAGACCGACGATGCTGTCCACCCCCCCCCCTCCCCCCTCCCGAACACCTGTCTGCTCGATAAGGCACGGCCCATCCAGAGTGGGCATCTGCCGCTTGCACCACCCCCCATCCCCATCCATATCCGCATTGCCGCCACCACATACAGGCCCATACACAGCATCATCCCCCTGTGTATCTTGCGGTCTTCCAGCGCCCCCAAAGACCACCCCCTCCAGCCCACACAGGCGCACGTGCGTGCTCGCACCTTGACGGCCACCGGCTGGCCGCGGTACGCCGCGCGGTACACCTGCGCCACGCTGCCCGACGCCACGGGGGCGCGCTCAAAGTACTCAAAGATCTCGTCAACCGGCAGCCCCAGCTCCGCCTCGATGATGGCTTCCGTGTGCCGAAAGGCGTGACATGGCGCACCTGCGGGAGGGGAGGGGACGCCGCGTCACTACCAACTCTCCCCTCCCCCCCCCTTTTGCATTCCACTGTGCGCCCAGCGCAGGTCCGTTGGCGCACCCGAGTGCAGCTTGGAGAGCGCCTCGCAGAGCTCTACGGGAAACAGGTCCGTTCGCGTGCTTGCCCACTGGCCCCACCTGCCGCCAGCCACACCTTAGCAGGCTGCCAACCACCCTAGCGAAGGCCAGGGATAGGGGTGTGTGTGTGTGTTGGGGGGGGGGGGGGGGGGGGTACTTGATGAAAGCTGCGCCGCCATGCTCCAGCGAGGCACTCAGCAGTCCGTACCAAAGGCGTTTGAGATGCTGGCTCCCGGTGAGGTACACGCAGAGGCCCAGCAGCGCCGCGGGCGCAAACAGCAGCGTGAGGAAGGTGCCGCGCCCCAGCAGGCGCAGCGCGCGCGCCACCTTGTCCATCGGCAGCAGCGACGACACAGTGCCCTCGCGGCCGTGGGAGGAGCAGACCTCCGGCAGGTTTGAGCGCCGTGCGCTCTCAGCCATCAGCCCTGCGCCCGTGGCCAACGTGCCCACGCCCGCGTACTGCAGCCAGCGGCCCGCGGCCACCACCAGCGCGGAGGTCGCGGCGGGAGTGGCGGCCACTCGTGCCAGCACCTGCGGCGGCACGGGGCAGTCAGGCCCGGCTCTGCTTAGGCACCCATGACCGCGTTTGCCCAACAGCGAGATACACAGAAGGCGGGGGGGAATGGTGCGGAGGAGTGAGGACGCAGCAGGAACAGCTGCAGAAGCAATCCGCACACTACTACTACTACTGTTTCATTTCATTTCCAATGGCGCTGCCAGGACAACCCAGGGAAGCCCTCAGCACCCATCAGCCGCTACTCCGCGACGGAGGTACGGAGACTCTGCTAGAGGGACGGATCAGGGGCTGACGGAGGGGCCGGCCCGACGCATGGCATAGAAACGAACACGTCATATATAATATTTAGTGTTGAAAGGGCGGTCGTGCGCGGCGCTCACCTGCGCGGCGGGCACGAAGGCCGCGGGGCTGGGCGCGGCGGGCACCGCGCGGCGCGGCACCTCCGAGAATGCGCGCCGCGGCGCGCCCGCACCCGCCCAGCGCGCCGCCTGACCGCCCCCGGCGGCTGTCGCCGGTCCCACCGCGAGCGCCGTCTCCGCGGCGCAGCTGCGCAGCAGCGCTCGGCAGGCGGTGGCGCCCGCGCGCCAGCTCATCGCCCCCATTGCCCACCCCCTTCCGGCTGTGAGTCCGCTCAACCCCTTGGCGAACTTTTGGCAAAACCCTCAAGCCTGCAACAACAACAAAGGTTTCAGGTGGGGACAGGGAGTGGCTACAGGCTCGGGTCGCACCCCCCGTTGGAGACCGCTGCGGCCGAGACGAGCGATAGGGGAAAGATGAGCAACTCGGCAGCAGTGCGAGTCGCCAGCGGCCGGGGGCTCGGAGCTGCAGCGCAGAGCTGCGAGCCGTGCGTTCACCAGCTGATGCTTGTTGTGTGGTGGCTTTTTACGGCCGCTCGCCGGACAGGAACTCTCGCCGGGAGGCACCTGCATTGTCTGCCGCTGGAGGATTGCTCTTTTGCGCGCGCTGCGGTGAGAATCATCAATCATGACGCGCGCGAGGGTTTCATGGCACGGCGGCGACAGCGGTCTGTTCTGCGGATTTCAGCAAGAGCTGTGGTGAAGTGGCAGCGAAATGATGTTTTTGGAAAGGGGCGGCACGGCCGCGTGCGTCGCGCGCTCACAGCTGAAGTACGCGGCGTCATCACGAATCCTACCATCCTACCCGCCAAAAATTACTAAATGCATGGGCACTGTCCCAATATTCCCTCAGGGCTTTGCTACCTGCTCGAACAGGCCATGCCTAAGGTCGACCCCGGGGGAGTAAATGTTCCTTATGAGGTCCTTAACGCTCCTTCAGATGGACATGTGCTGTGGTGGTGGCTAATTAGTGGGTGTATTATGGGCGGGCGATGAGGTGGGTCAAGTGGCACAGTAAATGATTGAATTACAAGCTCGACCGGACCGGCAGCAACACCGCTCCAGCCGTAATACCTACAATGGCCGGATGACACCCACCGACTAGCCACCCTCTATGTGTCCTGGCCCTGTAACATAGGGTCGCATGAGTCGCCTATGTACTCGAAGCATAACTCTGGCTCCGCCACACGGGGCGGTGGTGGTGCTTGTGTCGGGGCAGGTGGCGCGGTCCGTGCCGGATGCGGTCCAGCCACCGACGGCCCGCCCGCGGACGAGAGTACTGACTGTGTGGCCGCATAGCCGGCTAAAGCTTGCTTGACCTTCGGCACGGTGGAGACCTTCGCAAGGAGTGCTTCCTTCAAGCCTTTTGGGGGCGGTGCTTGGGGGTTGGAGGCTTGGATGAGGTCGCGCAGCCCGCGGCCTTCAGCTTAATTATGAAGTCATGGCCACTCAGCCATATATATGCTTCAGCAGCTCACCCGTTTGCACATGACTCTGCTGTGGTCTCCCGCCTCTTGCTCACATCTACTTGCGTGTTTGCGAAAGCTGAATCGGCCTTCCTCTTTCTCTCATCAGCTCTGGCACGGGCGTTGGCGATGGATGCATCACCAGTTGCACTCCCAACTTGGTTCCACATATCCTTCGATGATACGCGGCCTCTCTGACGGGCTGCGTCTGCTTGCTCATCCCTTGACGCAGCTTCCACTCATCACCTTGACCCACTCTCTGAGCTTCATGTTGTCTGCCAGCAGAGACTGCATGCATATCATGGAGGCGCTGTCTGTCCCAGCTGGTGCTTGCGGTTGGTCGCTCGCAGCAGGTGCGTGCTCAGCGCCAACATCGAAGTCAGCGTACAGATCGCGTGACATGGGCACGATGTCATTCTTGGCAGCCTCCACCACATCCTTGACATCAGCAGGAAGCTTCAGGGGATTGACATCACGGGGTGTTGATGAAGGTTGCTGCTGCTCCGTAGACAATCCATGAGCACGCGTGGAAACTTGGGATGCGCGCGAGGACGGGTTGCCGCTGGAGGTGCGTGTTGTCCACGATGTTGCTTGCTTGCCTCTGAACTTCCAAAGCTGATACTTGGTTAATGCGGCGCATCCCTCCAGGTCCCATCGCTTCATGTTGCGTTCTTCAGTGAAGGCATTCTTGCAGCAGAAAAGAATAGAGGCACTAGGTGCTGAAAGCCCAGCGTCAGCATCTTGCGGCCAGCCTCCCGCCTGCCACGGTTCAGCTCAATGAACTTGGCTAGCTTGGCTGGCCTCCACTCACTCTGTGTAACAATACGTTTGGAACGCACTGTCTCAGCCCCATTGCATGCAAACACATTGGCAACATGCAATAGCATTGCACATTATTGCATATTAGCATGCATTTGGGCACATGGAAAGCACACAGCAACATACCATGCAGCTTATATATGATCTAACGGCTGGGATTCCCCCCATTGGCATCATGGTTGATGCCCTCAGGGAGGCTGAAACAGGGCCCGTTGGATACTTTTGATACACCCGTTCGCAATTAGTCCCAGGGCTGCAGTTAGTAATTTTTGGCGGGTACAGGTACCGCTAGGATGGGATTTCCGATTGTCCTTTTCTGGTGATTTCCTGATATCGCCTTGTGCAGCTACCAGTACCTCATGTAAATATATGTCATTACATGTGCTAGATGCAACATTCAAGAAATCCATACAGAAATCGAGAAGGAAATCCTACCATCAGGTAAGGATTACAGATAGAGATACATGTACCACAACATTGGCGCAATTGTTGTTAGTAGTGGACGTTTTCTATTGCCTATTCGGGTGGTTTCCTGATCGCCTTTTTGCAGCTCATATTCATGTAACTATGGTTCATGTAACTATATAAACTTACGAGGTGAGTGATTACATGCATGTGCTAGACGCAACATTCAAGAAATTACGAAGGTTAGTCTATCTGTGTGTGTGAGTCTGTATGTCACCGACTTTCATAACGGTTTCGCATAGATTATTAGATAGATCGAAAATGTATCCGTGATAGTTTCCGTCAGAATTCCGCGCAGACCAAAATAACCGTTGCGCTTACTTGCTGACTACCCGTACTTGTACCGATAAGGGCCGGTCGTCGCCGTTCGTCACGTTTACGGGGCGGGCATGGCGCGAAGCGCCGAGCCCGCCGCGTGGCCCGGACCCCGACGCCGGACGCCGTCGTTCGCGTCCGTTGCCGGACGCCAGACGACCGTCGCCTGTCCGCCTCGCCGCCCATCCGTCGACGGACGCCGGGCCCCGGGTCGGCGGACGCGGGGCTGTACAATGTAGCGACTACTACGATTGATCCTTGCGGCTCTATGGATTCCACACTCATACAGCGGGTCTACATGTAATTTGACTATTTATTCATTGCCTACCGACAACTGCTGCTACATCGACAGCTGAACTAGCTGGAGAAGCGTTGCTGCCCTCCAACGGGCAACAACCGCAGGAGCGGCGGAAGAGGAAGATCAAGTGACATTAGGTCAGGCTGTATTGGGCCGCGGGGCGGGGTCGTAAGAAAATGCTCGGCTATTCCACTACAAATAGTTAGGAGGTCTGCAAGGTCCAGGTCAGCTCCGGCTATTTAATCGCTGACGAGATATCGACAAGAATGCCGTCTCGCCTCTACCCGCTCCTGCACCCTTCACCCATGGGACGAGTGTCGACTTCCATGGCCATACAACAGCAACAACGACAACGGCAAGATTCCCCAGCTGGCGAGCCAACCCATGGTGTCGGCCCAGTCGAACGTGATCGAGCGGCACTATCGGCAATTATGGAGATTGTGCGAGAGATTACTACCCGCATGGAGGTCGTCGAGCTATTGTTGGCTTGCTGGCCTCTAGCGTCCCCTGTCCGCAGCGGGGGTTACCCACCTATGAGCACCATTTATTCCTGAGCTCCGGTACCAGACGGCCCGACGCTCTCTACTACACCAGGGCGCCAGGTGACGTACCGTTTACCGTCATGCAAGACGAGTTATCTCAGGCCGCGTGTCCTCGCAGCATGGCGTCGTAGCATCAACGGTCGTTGCACGATGTGGCTTTCCCGAAATATGCGCGTAATTGGTCCGTTACAGGGATGGCGGGGCTCATGCGCCTATGTTTTGAGAGGGCTCGTCGCCCTCGCCCTAACCGTGCCGCAACAACATTTGCTGTGGTTGCGGTGGGAGGCGTCTACGCGGCTCGGGCCATCGCGTTTCCGACGTTTCATATTGCAACGTCGTCGTCACAAGGACAACGACAAACTGGAGATGCTCGCCGAGGGGCAGCTCTACCACCTGGCGTGCTCGACTTCTCGTGGTAGTGTCAGTAACTACATACCCTTATCCGACTCTGAGGTTGGAACCTCGGCGGAGGTCGCTGGTGCAACCGCGGCGGCCGCCTCGTGATTACCCTCGTCCCGACAACATTGGCGTCGTTACATACGGGCCGGCGCAGGTTGTCATAGCCTCTACGCCGACCAACCCTTTCCCGACTTCCCGACATCCCATCTCCAGGGTATCACGAGCTGCCCTCCAGGGCAGCTCCGCTACATAGCGCGACCTATGCGTTTCGTGGAGTCATCGAAAGTATGTGACTTGTGAGGTGGTCGGTATGTAGCCGTCGCTTGTGCAGCAGCGGTAAATCCCAATGGAGACACAGCCTGCTTCACGCGTCTCATGTTTGCCAAGCAGGCGCCGGCGGCCATCACGGGACTCGAAGCCCCCCCCCCCCCCCCCCCCCCCCCGCCCGGCCGGCTCCCCAAGTCCCCATTCCTCGTATTCCTCGCTATAGTGCACCACAAATAAGCGCACAAACCTCAGAACTGTCGATATTTGTGGGAGGGGGGGAGGTCGACCCGCTGGCATGTTTGTGCCACTGCATGACAGGGTCGCCGGTGCGGACGCAACACATGCATATCACGGAGCGGGCGCCGCAGCCCTTGGCAGCGCTCTCCAGCTTGCTCCACATCATCCGGGTGCGTGCCCAATCTGCTCCCCGTAGGAAAGTCGCGGACGGCAACCGGCAGGATGGAATGCTTCTAGGTATCTGCGCAGCTCACATTGCGACTCGTCGCACTGCGACCTCCCCCATGTGCGCTCCACAAACTTTGCAAGCGTCTCTACGGAATCTCGTCGTACCCGCGCAGAGACGCTCATGCAAGAGCAGCGCGATTGCACGGCCATCGGCTCCAATTGTATATGCGGCGGCCTTGTCGGCCTACACTACATCTACCGTTCTTCTTATCAAGCACTGTCTCTTGCCCGGTACCGGCCCATGTCACCGGCATGGACTGTGTCACTAGAAGGGCTGCATATGCGGGCTGGGATATTTATGTGCTTGGTCTGCATGGTACTGGTTGGCCCCGTGTTGGCCCTACTTGCCAGATCGCGCATGCCATCATGGGCGGGCCCACCGGCCACGGCGCGGAATATGTGATATGAGCTACCGGAGCGAGATGCCGAGATATGTAGAGATATGCGAGGCATCCGCACGCTTATGTATTGGATAGGCGCTTTGCAAGGGAGCGCAACCAGGCATGTGCCCATGTAAGCCAAGTTGATAACCCGTGATGGTTGACGGAGTATAGGCATGCGACAAAAAGCGGGAATGATGTTCCCCAAAAAAGTATTGATAGACAAAGTGCTCCTGGATCGGCCTTTAATAAATGGATGCTGGATTGTTAGTGATATCCGTGGCACAATTGTAGGGCGCACGGTTGCTGCCATGCTCTGGCCCACCTCATGGGACTAGATTTGGATTGCGCGCATGCTCCCATTCCTAAACACTGACTACTTTCAGAGGAGATCTCTTCTGTTTTAATCTACATCTTTTATTGGAAAGAATAAAGGGCGGAGCGGGGTAGGGCGGACGCATACCCCGCAGGGCCCGCCAACACCGAATGTCATCGCTCCAATATATATCCGCATCGAGCGGCAGCAAGTCATTGAAATACACGTCCGTAATGTAATCGACATTAGATCGTCTCTTATGCGCCAGAATACCGTATGCGAGACGAGGTGATCAAATCGATGTGCTTCGTTCCCGGGGAAGCTGTGTTCAGCGCACGCTCGCGGCGGGCATCTAAGGATGAGTCGTTTCGCTACTGCTCCTGCGACGGATTTTAGTGACTGAGGATTATATGCATTCGCGACTATTTATAATTTATGTATTCATGATGTATTTCATTCGTCGCCCGGGCGAGAACGAGCGACGGGCCCGGCGCAGCGTATCACAAGGACACTGACCGCTCCGCAGCACGTTGTCACCAGACCGCCAGCCGGGGCACGGAGAAGTCTAGTAACGATCAGCTCCATGCAGCCGAGGGAGGAGTGGACGGCCTGGAGCAAATGACACGCCGGTGAACGTGTCCTCACTTGTGTGTTCCAGGGCAGGGCAGATGAGGGACAGGCCGTCGGCTGGCGCGGAAGCACAATAATAGAATTAGCTGCATACCGGTATAAGCGGGCCCGTACGGAAACGACATAAAGTACTGCACCCGGCAACTGCTGCCGATTCGAGCGCAGCGCGGCGTCTCCTTGCTCGAGGCGGAGGAACCCAAACACAGATTCGAGTGACAGCCGCGAGGCAGCGGATCGGGGCGCCTCAGGGGTGTGGCGAGATGCCACTAGTGGGCGGCGCCCGCTCGCGGGCGGGCGGCCGCGCGCCCAGCTTGTCCCAGCAGCTGGCGGCCAAAGCGGGCAAGCGGGCGGTGCGGCCGGTGCTGGGGCTGCGTTACTACTACCGCGCGGCCGAGATGCTGCTGCGCCAGGCGGCCGTGTACCGCACCTCCGCCAACGACGAGGAGCTCTACGTTATCCTCATGCGATACGCGAGCCTTGGTGCTGGAGACGATACCGGAGCACACGGAGTTTCCAGGCTGGCGACGCGCAGTACCAGCGGCTCAAGGTGAGGGGAGCGGGATGGGGAGGGAGGGCCGCGAGATCACCGCTGAGCGAGAGCCGCGCCCGCTGAGGAGGCGAGGAAGGGGGGTTACCAAGCAGGCGGGTGACCAAGTTCCATAGTATGCAAAAGCGTAAAAGGGACAGCTGCAGCGACGGATGGATACCTCTGGTTTTGGCAGCCCTGAGTGCGAAGGAATTTGAAGCCTGCAGATCCGTTATCGGGGCAGGGGAGACAGACGGAAGGCGTCCTTTCGTCGTTGAAATTAATTATTTGAATAAGGGTGTGTATCAGTTTTGCTTTACCACGGATGGCTACGGTCTCACAGCCTGTTTAGCTTTTGAAAATACGCCGCCATGGAATGTCATTAATTCCATAAAGGATGAGGATGATAAAGGTTGCCCCTGCCTGATGGCGATGGGTTGCGCGCGGCCGCGCAGGTTACGGCGGTGCAGTGCATAGAGGAGTTGGAGCGGCTGAAGATTGTGATAGACACCAAGGAGACGGAGGCGAAGCAGGCGGCGGCGGCGCCTCCCCCGCCGCGGCCGGATGACGTGGTGCAGGTCCGCACGAGCATGCTGCCGCAGGCAGACTGGACGCTGCTGCGCCCACCCACGGCGGCGCTGTCGCGCGGAGACTCGCGTGGGGCGGCGGCGGCGGCGGCACCGCGGCCGGCAGCGGCGGCACCGGGACCGGGCACTCCACCGGCGTCGCTGGAGATGGAGCCGTACTCGCTGCCGCCGGAGCTGGCCCGCCTGGCTCGCCCCAGTGAAGCCTCCCTGCAGCGCCACTGCCTGGTGGGGCCCATCACGCAGCAGGCGCCGCCCGGCAGCGCTCCCCCCGCGATGCCGCCGCCCGGTGATTCACCCGCCAGCATGGGCGCGCTGTACAACATAGACCTGCAGGCGTCGTTGCCCATCCAGCTGGTGAGCCTCCCCCCTTCCCTCTCCCCAAACCGCCAACATGTTTAAAAGCGCGCCAAGGTTGGCCCTCGCATTCAGTTGGGGTTGTGGGTCTCAAAAGCTGTGAATTATTTTGAACGATCCGGCCAAAGAGATCCCGTGGCTTTCTGGTAGATTACCAGAAGCTGGTACTTACCAGAACTGGTAGCAACCAGTTCCTTCTTTGCGAGCAGTTGAGAAATGATATTGCGGCCGCGGTATTGCGTTTATATCTAATAAATAAAAGTAAGTTTCATATAATGTCTTATAGTGTTTTATTTGTTCGGGGAGTGACTACTTCAATTATATGCAATTCTACAAAGAAGATGTTGACATGCCGAATATCTCATTGCAGTCCCACCTGATCACCCCTCCCCCCCCCCCCCCTCCCCCCCGTTGCTGGCGCTGGCTGCTATCGCGGCGGCGCAGAGCAAGCCCGAGCCAGCGTCGGCGGAGTTCAGCGACCCTCTGGTGCAGGAACTGGCGAGCATGCAGATCCCGCAGCCCTCGGCGCCGCCCGCGACCCCGCTCATCCAGCAGCCGCAGCTGGGCCCGCAGATGATCGATGTCATCGACATGGCGCCGCCGCCCGCGATCGCCGGCCCGCTGCCGCCCAGCGATTGCTCGTGCCCACCGGACTCGGGGGGGCAGGTCGTGGTCGCGCCCGCCCCGGACAAGCCCAAGGAGAAGGTGGGGCTGAAGGACGTCCACATCAGCGTGGCGCTCATGGAGGAGTTCATGCGCTACGCCAGCCAGAACACGCGCAAGGGCATCGAGAGCTGCGGCATCCTGGCCGGGAAGCTGGACGGCAAGAGCAACACCTTCACCATCACCACGCTCATCATCCCGCACCAGGAGGGCACCCGGGACACGGTGACTGCCCTCAACGAGGAGGACATCTTCGAAGTGCAGGACTCCCGCGGGCTGTACCCCCTCGGCTGGATCCACACCCACCCGACGCAGACGTGCTTCATGTCGTCGGTGGACATCCACACGCAGGTCAGCCACCCGCGCCCGTGATCCGACCCCGTTTTCACCTAGTTTACCATAACCACGTGCTGGATTCGCTATACATGACTATTTGTAATGCAGTTGCAAAAAAGCCAAAACTACATTCATCTGGAACTCTACGACTGACCAATATGAATCCTTAGAAGCCCCCAATCAGCGGCGACCCGATAGAACATTGGCCGCAGTTTTGTGTACATGTATCATCTGGCAGGTAGGGAAGGTTCTCGTTCGCAGTGTTTTTATCACTGCGTCCGCCCGCACCCGTATCAGCCTACATCACGAACATACTCCGACTCACTTGCCCGACACGTGACCCCGCTTGAATGATACAAGTACTATGTCTCAACGTGTAGACCAATGCCGCAATGGGACTGCCTCCAGCACGGTACCTATTTTGTAGTACCTGCCACTGAGTGAGTGATGCCGCTCCCGCCAGGTCGGGTACCAGACACTGCTGGACGAGTCGGTCGCCATTGTGATGGCGCCCACCGACAAGTCCAAGCGCTGCGGCATCTTCCGCCTGTCCACCCCGGGAGGGCTGAAGCTGATCCAGCGCTGCAGCCAGCGCGGCTTCCACTCCCACCCGGACACCGAAACGGGGCAGCCCATCTACGAGCTGTGCGGCCACGTGTACCTCAACCCGCGCATCAAGATGGAGACGGTGGACCTGCGGCAGTGAGCGCACGCCGCTGTGGCCGATGTCTGCCCGCCCGCCATGTTTGCTTCAGCTTGTGTAATTGTAGAGATCCAGATAGCCGTGTAGCGGCCGCAGTGTGTAGCAATGTGCCCTACGCATTCTGCCGGGCTGCCCAAGGTCGCACCTCCATCCCACTGGCCACACTGAGCGTTGCCACCCGTTACAGTGGATGTTGTGCCTCGCGACATGGACCGCGCGCTGACAGATTGATCGCCCGGGGTACCTCAGACGTGCATGGCACTGCGCGACTCACTTCCCTACACCGGCAAGCTGACTGCTTTACAGCGCTCAACCTTGGCCGCTCCAGCCAGTCGAAAACAATATGGCAGTCGATTCCAGGACACGGTACATCCTCTAGGAGACAAAAATCATCCCGCAGGCAGCAAACTAAAGCTGGGGGGGTGGCTGCCCCCTCTGTTTGGCGCTCATTCGATCGCGTCTGTATGTCAAGACTTAGGGAGTCCTCCGCGGGGGGGCTCTTGAGATGCCATGGACCTTATGGAACCAACAGAGGGGGGGGGGGGGGGGGGGGGCGAACCATGTGTTGGCACATTTGGTGAAAGCAAGAACGGCCATTGAAAGTGACGCCAAGGCTCCCCACCTGGTGATGCGCTGGCCGCCAGGCTCCGCTTTCGCAGCAGCACCGGTGCCTGGGACCTTCCGCTTGACGGTCCTTGAATAAGTCTTCAAGGCCGCTTGGGCCTCGCGCTGCTTTTGCCGCTTCACGGGGGGCCGCTCCCCGAAGTCAGCCCTTCGCTTGCCACTCCGCCAGTGCGGCCTGCTCGGCGCGGCGCTTTTCGGCTGGCTCCGCCCGTTCTTAGGAGGCACCAGCGCCCACGTCCCGTCCTGATGCATCCATCCACGGCCAGCCAACACTTTCAAGCCACTGTGACACGATGTTAGCGGCGTGGTCAAGCTCGCCCAAGCCTCGAGGCCTCCGCTCATCGTGCTGGGCACTGAACATGAAGAGATGGCGCTCCTCAGGCTTTGCCATGGCCACCGCAGGGGCTGCGTGATAGCAGACAGGGGGCCATGTGAGGGGTGCACTCGGGAGTAGTCATTGAGCATGCCGGCGCACCGCTTGCTTCTCTGGCCACAGGTACTCCACACTGGGCTGCTCCGACCACCCGAAGCGCCCATAATGCTGCGGGTCCTTGCACAGCAGCGCCGCACGGTGGCTACATTCCGGAACACCACCACCGACGAACATCAGGAAAGCACTGGTAGGAGGAGCTGCAGGATCGGTGAGCAGCAGGCGTTGACAGGGGCCGTCAGCACTGCACTTACCAGGCGTGAAGCTTCTCCTCGCCGAGCCATGCGGGCATCTGTACCTGGCCTGCGTCCACCTGCATGCCAACCTAGATCAGGGGCTAAGTCGATACTGTATGGGAAATCATTCAAAACATGCGAAGCATACATATCGTGCGGGGGCATTTAGGATGGGCTGTATTCAGGCGACGCCGCAGCGAGGTCAAGAGGGAGGAGGGGACAGACCTCCTCGAGGACGCATTCGATGTTTCGGTGGCCGCGGCGCGCCCACTCCTTCACAGCGGCATTGTAGTACATCGCCTGCGATGGGGGAGAAACCACGCAGGGTAGACTTCAGAGGGGGGGTCCATGCAGGGTCCATGAGCTGCTGCAGGCGGTGCTGTGGCGCGCGACTCACCAGCGCTGGCTCGAAGCCCCGCCACATCCTGCAAAACCCGGCGTTTTGAAAGTTCTTGTATCGCTCTGGATTCCTGCATCCTTGTCGCATGGGAGCCGGGTGAAGCTTACGCAGGGGCAGCACAGGTCGTCACGATACCTTTACTTTACGATACTTTTACTTTACTTTTACATGCGCGGTATATTGCAAGGCACTGATAGGGAATTCTCTCTGCAATTGGCACCCATGTCGCTCGAGCGCTAGGAGGCTTTAGGTTGACGGGGAAAGGGGGGGGGGGGGGGGGGGGGGGGGGGTGTAGTTTGCTTAGCAAGTTCCCACTAATCTACGGGAAGCGCTTTGCCTCACGAAGGGGCTCACAGTCGGTTGCCCCAGTCAAAACAGCACTTGCCCAGCCGACCAGGACAGCAGCAAGTGAACTAATCGCAAGCCTCTCGCCTCTGCCTGGCAGCACTATTGCGGGGATGAGGGGCCGCGGCCGCATCCCTCTCGCACCTGAGCCACTTCAGGATGGCCTTCGCCTCCACTCGCTGCCCTCCCAGTCGCTTGTCATCGAGGATCTCCATCACCGTCTCGAATTCTGGAACTGCGAGAAGTTCAAATGGCAAGCTTTCAGCCGGCTTCGATTGCCGGTGTCCACAACGCGAGGCATGCTTCCCCTCGCAGCCGCGCCGGAGACTGCATGCCGGTCGGGGCGGGACCAGCGCGACGCTGCCGACCTGGTAAAAACGTGATCATCGTTGCTGCGGCGCCCCCTCCGCTCGCGCAGGCGTGGGCAGCTGGCTTTATGCGCGCGGACCGGCTGCTGTTGCTGGCTGTTCCAATAGGGATTTCTAAGGTTCGCTGTTTCTAATAAGTTGCGGCGGCACGACCCCCTCGCCGAGGATCTCAGAGGCCTCGCAATAACCGGTTCACTACGAATTATTTACGATTATTATTCCTTTCTGACGTCATCGACCGGCGGGCTACGTGGCGCGCGCTACAGGTATGCGTTCACTCCAAACTTCAGCATACCAAATTGCCTTCGCGGCAATATAAATCCTCATGGGCGGGCCTTCGCGGCAATTTGGATGAATGGAAATCGGAATGATACGTCAGCATTGGCGCGACACGTCGGCCCGTACCCCCCCGAGTAGGACTAACTCGATTAGGCTGATCCATATAGTACTCGAATTCCCGCTCGAATTGGAACGAGCGAAGATGAAATGCTGGAGAGAACATTGGAGTAAAGAATTATCCGGTGATTTAGCTCTGAAGTGAAGCAAATTATGCAGCCGCGGACACGGCACGGGCGACCTCTACCCGTACCTGCATGGGCGACCCTAACCATTTCGAACTACCCACCCACTGGCAGCCCAAGCTCTCTCCATTAGCACCCTCCCGCCTCTCGGCTAGGTTGCAGCCATGTCAGAAGCGAATGATAAGGATGCGGGGGAGTTAAACTATCGGCGAAGCAGTGGAAGCGGCGGTGGGATAGGGACCCGCGCTGGATCTGCCTTGCTACACGCCGCCAACCACGCACGTGTCCTCCAGCTTTGGAACAATGGAACTGGCCCAACAATTTCGGGCTGAAGGGTCGCTTTCGCGAGAGGTTGAAGGCTGAGATGCGGCGCATCAGTGTTGCTGCACACGGCGACAAGCTTCCCGACGGGCGGCAGCTCCAAGAGCGTTTGGAGGTTGCTTGAGGAGGATCAGTCTGGCGACGATGACCGCCGGCCGGGCGAGCACTCTCTCAAGGGTCTTCGGGGGGAGAAGCGTAACATGATCTTGTCGATCATCGTGCACATCACAACAAAGCCGGTAAACTAAGGAAGTGTTACAATGTGGCATAAATTATGAACATGAAAATCACACCACGTCTTGCAGAAAGAAGGGGCATGGCGGGGGGGAGGAGCTCACATCGTGTTCGTAGCGCGGAAAGCAAGTCTGCAAACTGACATTGATGCATACTTCACTATCGACAGCCGTTGCTTACGCTGCTTGCTTTGCAACACCGTGGCGCCCGCCAACAGGCTGCGGCCCAACAGAAGCGGAGGATTTTGCATGGGAGCCGCCGGCATGGCGACACCACCCCCATCTCTACGTGGTGGGCGCTAGTAATCCCTAAGCTTCGTGCGACAATGTATCCTTGGGTGGGCGCCAACTGCGTGCGCAGCAACCCCCTCCCTCCGCCACCCCCGCTGCTGCCCCCGGCACCAACGCCACACCTGCCGCCCCCCCCCCTCCGTGAGCACCCCGGCCACTGCCGCCGCTGCCGCCACCGCCCCCTTTCCTGTCACCGCCATCACACCGGCTCTGGCCACCGGCATCGCTGCTGCCACCCAGCCTCCGGCCGCTGCGGCTCAGGCCGGGACACCAGAAGTCGCGGTTGGCGTCAGCATGGATAGCCTCCGCATGCTCACCGCCTACCTGATGAGCCTTCCGGCCGCCCAGGTCCCTACTGTCCCCGCTGCGCCCGCGGCCACCAGTGCTAAGCGAGGACGGAAGAAGCGCACAGCTGATGGCCACGTGGCAGGCGACGCAGGGAGCCTGCAGTCCAGTCAGCTTTCCGCGGCGACAGCGGCCACGGCCACTTGCCTAGCAGCCACCAGCGCTCCAAACAGGGGCCGGCAGAAGCGCACCGCCCAGGCGGCAGGTGCAAAAAAACTGTTAACACAGTCTTGCAACTAGTTGCTGATGCTTGTACCGGTCAAAAACGAGCAGGGAGCCAGAAGGCTTCCACACACCCGCGGGGAGGGGCCGGGGGGCAGGACGGCATCCGTGAAGGGTTGCTAGTGCCTCCCCCCCTCCCCCCCCCCCCCCCCCTCCAATCCGTATTTTCTCCAGTTGCTGGCGTCTTGTCGTTTTATATCCTCTCATTCATCGCCATTTACCATGTCCTATCACCCCGCTGTACACACTGCATTTGGTGTCAGGCACATACGAAGGTTCATCGGCTGTTTGTGCAATGAGGGGCTGGGCCTGGCCCGCTGTGGAAATGTCTTCGCATGGATCTAGAAATCTGATGGATTGTAATGACTGCCCTATCAACGTGTCTCTCCAGTTTCCTATCACCGTGTGGGCCCCGCGGTACGTAATTTTAGTCCAGTGGGAAGACTGCCACCGTGTGTGTGATTACGCAATGGAGAAATGCGTAATGTTGACGCCAACCGTCCATGAATCAGCCAGCCAGGCTATGGCCACTGTGCACTGAAACTACTTTGCATGTATGTTGTGCATCTTCTATTGAATATTATGTATGCCACCTTTGATGATTACTTAATCATGAAATCATGTATGCGAAAGTGATATTCATTATTTGATATGAAGCCGCCTTTTTTTGTTTTGTGATGGACGGTCCATGAATACCTAGAGCTATGTATATATCACAGGCCCTATATCTCAGCTTCATGTGAAGCTGTGCCCTGTCACCTTATGCATTTAAAACGTATAAATAAAACATCCTTTATAAAATATCCTATGATTGTAATATCGACGCCAGCTCGCGCGGAGATGGGCGGCCACATCCCTTTACTTGCACAGTATTCCCAAATAAATCCATAGCAGTTTCAGCATGATATTGTGAACACCAATAATGCATCAGTAATGTTGCTTGCGATCATCATTCGATTGCCGTACGGGTACTAACGATCATGTACTGCCGGTACCGGGTATCATACCAAAGGTTATCTAGCGTCAAATAAGATGCAGACCCCTAGGGGAAAAATATCATCACTCACTTCCAAACTTCTGCAGTCGTCAGATTCCCCTGCTGCATGGATAACCAATACACTGAGTCGGAGGGGCTTCCTTTGGAAGTTGCTCTACACGTACCAACTATGCGCTGGATTGCACTAGCGAAATGTCGTGTGTCCCTGGGAGTTTGGCTCCTTCATTCCATCAGGCAGTACAAGTGGCTGTGGCTGCATGAGCGCATGGCGAAGGCAGCGCCCGTGAGGCTGCAGTCCTTTAAGGCGATGTGATGGTCTCCAGGCGGAGCTGCAGGTGCTAATGGGTCCCTGCTTATCCTTCCAGTGACTTACATTTATATGGTTCTCCCTGTGTCCGCTTGTTGTACGGTAATGATACTGCCGCACGAAAACAGCGAATAATGCGCACCATTCTGATGGGGGCTGCAGTAGCTGCAGTATGTCTTCTTGCTAGGCAGAGAAGGTAGACAAGCTATCACATATGGCACAAGCCAGCCAGGTCCCTATCGAACGTGTAAAGCTTGAGCGTGCGCACACTGCACACCAGCAACGGCGTGGGTTCGCGATTCCTGGGCTGCCCGCGTGCCCAATTGTCCAGATCCAGATGTCATCCAACTCACTGCGCCGCTGAGCAACCCTCCTTACAAAACATCTGCATGCGCCTCCTCCGCTTGCTGCTGCTGCTGCTGCGATTCACCCGCCAGTTTGCTCGTCAGGTACTCTTCTATGGTCTCCGCCTGCCAGTTGTCGATCCGGATGGACTCGCCAGTCTTGCCGTCGGCAGTCTTCATGACGATCTGCGGGAACGCTCCAAACTTGTACTTCACCTGCACGCGCTTACCGTACTTCTTCTTGGCCGCCTTGATGAAATCGTTGACGTGCGTGTAGGCCGGCAGGCGCTGCTTGCATATTTCCAGCACCGCCTTGGCGTACCTGGTGTCCGCGTCGCTCTCCTTGGCGCAGCAGCTCAGGCACTCCGCCACCAGGCGCTCGTCGCGGACGTACTCTCCCAGCAGCTTGCAGTCAGAGCACAGCACGAGCGTGCTGAAGCCCAGCTCCTCGCAGTCCGGCTTCGCCTGATTCTCCTTGGCGGATGCTGCCAGCTGCGGCTGCAGGCAGCAAAGGGCGGCTAGAACGGCGGCGCCCCAGTGAGACCTCCGCTGCCACATTTCCGCTGCAGGCGCGGCCGGCCGCCCGTTCGCTCGCGTAACCTCCTGCGTGAGCTCTCTGGCACCGCCCAACCTGCCGCGCCTGTGCCGGGGGCCTTAGATCCGCTGGTGCTGAATGAGCTGCCTTATGCTAGTCGCTACCGGCAGGAAAGGAGTTGGCTGCTGTGTAGTGCCCCCGAGGGTGCGCAATTTAGCTGTCGGAAGAGGACGAACGGCGGTGATGACAGATGACGAGAATGAACGGATATCGGCGCGGGCGCGCGCGCTTACAACCAACACAACCATATCTATATACAGTACTGTCTTCTGACGATGCGCGGACGGCGCATGAACGAATCCTTCGAGTTCGACGACGCGAGTTTCGCGATTATTGATTAATTTATTATTCGTATTAAAACTACCGGTACTACCACTCGTCGTATGTAGTCGCGTATTCTCGCCTTATATTGGTTATTTATTTTTTCCCCCGCCCCGAGCAGCAGGACAGGACTGCTGGCAACAGTGAAAACCTTGCAGCATACCCACGACGGCTGTTGAGGCAGCGATCCAGTTATACGGGAAGCTCGTCTGGATGCCCGCCCAAGCCATGGGCGACAACAGGATTCGGGTTAGGGTCGGGTACAATACTTTGTTATAATTATCATATTTTATATGCCCGAGTAGCATAATACAGCACTCCACTTAAGTCTTTGCACAGAGAAATCCGTGCGTATTCTCGCCTTGGTGCCCAAGCTATGGGGCTACGGGCCCTACGAAACATCGAGTTTCAATGCATGCAAGCCTCCTGCGCCAAGGAGGCAGCGGTTTCGTCCGACAAGTTGTGAAAATGTTTTCCGGCAACAATTGCGTTTCGTTGTTTGGCACAAGGCTATATAGTACGAAAAGGATGATTCATCGCTAGCGACTACTACTCGTGTTTCGTTGTAAAATTTGTCGAATAGTATTCGAAATATAGCGACTACGGATTCCTTACTCATCGTACCATCAGTAGTTGCAACGATCTGGAGCGACATACTGATGATTATATATGGCGATCCGACCATATTTATAAATATACTTCGAATCCTCACTATCAACACGGGTACACATATTATATCAACACGGGTGTGGAGACGCTATATTAGCGAGAAAGGATACAGTAGCGACACAGGATCTAGATATATAAGGATTATATACGCTATAGTAGTGACAGAGGAGACGCTATCATATTAGCGACAGCCGCAGTCGCGCCAAAATCGTCGTCGCGCGCCATCGATGATTGTGATGAGTCGATGCGTCGATGAGCACGTCGTGACGCAGTGACCTCGCGGGGTCAGCACCGCACCAGAAAAGATATTTCAATACAACGGACGCCAGGTGCTGGTGGCACGAGTCGCATCCCGTCAGCCGGCAGAGCTCCACCCGGACTAACGAGGCCGGGGCACCATCAGCAAGCCGCCAAATTGCAGCTGTACACTGCACCGCGGCGGTCGCTGGGTGCCGGCCTCCACGGCGGGTGTCCGCGCACTGTTGCCATATTCCGATCCGAACGCAACCGAATTTTTACCTGTGTGCTTAGCTTTGGGCTGACATCGGCGCGCGGGTGGGCGGGATGGGCCGACCCGACGGCGTGTGGCTGCCGCCCTCACCGGCGCCCCAGCAACCCGAAGCAGAAGCTGCCGCTTCGGGCGAGGACACCGAGGAGGTCTGCGTGGTGGAGCTAGCCACCAACTTCGGTCGCATCTGGCACTCGAAGCCGCAGCCGAAGGCTGACGGGCTGCTATCGGTGTTGCGCAACCCCAAACGCGCGCCCGGCGGCCGGGGCGGTGCCCTGGCGCCCACCGCCTTCACCGCCGTGGCGCTCAGTCCGCTCGCGGACACGCTGGCCACGGTGGACAACTACGGCAACGTGTTCCTGTTTCGCATCAAACAGTGAGTGGCGGCGTCCCTCCATCAGGGTGTCGGGCGGCAGCCAAACCCCCCCCCCCCCCCCCCCCCCCGCCCCCGGCCCCCGAGTCCAATCAAAAGAATGACCCCCTGCTCAAAGATGAAGGAGCAATCTCACCCAACTGCGCCCCGCCTCCCGCCCCAGGAATCGCTACGCCCGGCTGGACCGAACCTGTCACGCCGGGACGGCGCTGCTGTTCGCTCCCGGGAGTCGCAGCGAGCTGTACGCCGCGTTTGCGGTGCCTCCCCCCCCCCCGCGCATGCGCTGCCACCCAGCGCGCCTGGCAACGCCTCAAAGTCCCGGCGCTGGGTCGCCACGGCATTCGTTGAGATACCTTCCCCCTTTCCTCGCAGGACAACACGTTGCGCGTCTATAGCACCCAGTCCGAGGCGCGCGCCCACCTGGCGACCCTGAGAGGGCACCGATGGTACTCGTGCAGCTGCCATGCCCGCTTGTGTATGACCGCTGAGGACTCACCGCGAAGGTCGACACGCTGCATTTGAGGCCATCCTGATGGTCGCTGCCTGTCTGCCTGCCTGTTTGCTGGCTACGCAGGCCAGTGAGCTCGATTTCCATTAGCAGGAAGGGGGATCGCCTACTCACCACCTCCCCCGAGTGCATCAACATCTGGGACACAAAGGTGCGGCCGCAGTGGCTAGGGTGACGCACCGCGGCGCTGCTTGCTGCACCACGCGCCAGCCAGCCCACTGACATCTCTATTTGGGGGCGTCGTAGACCCGCACTCTGCTGCACTGCCTTGGCAGCGGACCGCACGGAGCACTGCAGGCGGCGTATACGCAGGACGCTGACTCCATCCTGACCGCATTCAAGGTACAGCACCCCCATTTGTCTAGCCCAGCGTCACTCTGCCCAGCATCCGCCTCCCTACCCTCCCATCTGACCGGATTTCTGCTGCTTTGGGCGCAGGACAACTCGCTGTGGGTGTGGGACGCCCAGGATTGCAGCCACCGCATGCGCCTTGCGCTTCCAGGCAGCCCTGTCGCCGCATCTCGCTCGCCTGTGCTGGCGTGCTTTGCAGCCAGCCCAGATCAGGGGCTGCTGGTGGCGGGTGGCGCAACAACGCTGCTATTTTGCTGGGACCTGGCGGCGCTGAGGCTCACCTGCGCGCTGGCGCTGCCAATGCCCGCGGCGCAGTTTGGCATTCGGCAGCTGCACTTCATGCCGGACAACCGCACGGTGGCAGGTGCTGCCGACAGGGCGCATTCGTACTTCTGCCCTGGGTCATGCTGCTGCGCTTCCACTCCGGCTGAGTGGATCACTCTCTGACATCGGAGCCCTGTGCGCGTGCTGTGCGGCTGCGCTTGGCAGTGCTGACTGCCGACGGCGCGCTCTGCTTCATCGACGTGCTGGACGGAGCGCTGACGGGCACGTTGGAGCGGGAGGACGCTGCGCAGCCGGCAGACCACTTTGCGATCGACGCTGCCGGGGACCATGCGGGGCTCGTCTCCAAGGAGGGCGAGGTGAGCCCGGGCAGCGGCCCTGTCCCCCCCCCCCCCCCCCCTTCTCTCTCCTTCAGTGCATTCCCCGGACATGGCCTAACACATAAACCCTAAACGGGTGCTGCCACGGCCATGCAGATCCGGCTCTACTGCCTGAGCGCACTGCGGGAGTCTGCAAGCGCCGCTGCCGCATGCCAGCTCAGGAGGCTCAGCCCAGCAGAGCTGGCTCAGCCGATGGACGCCTTTGCGCTGGCCAGCCAGGAGTCCCCGGCCATCGCCCAGGAGGAGGTAAGCGGCGCCGCGCTTGCTTGCTGTCAATGGAAGCCCTCCCTTTCTCATCCCTGATCAGCCAAGGATGCCGTCCAGACCCTGCCAACGTACTTTGGACAACCATGGAAGCTTACCTACGTGCCCACCCGCTGACTCGCCCACCGGCACAGCTGATCAGTGGCTGACTCCTACGCTGCCTGTGAATCCACAGAGATTTCAGCAGTATAGCCTGCCCATCGGTGTGGCCCATCTGGCAGGCCACGCGCCAGGCCAGCTGCTTGCAGCGAACAGCGCCACTGAGGCCCCGATCTGGCGTCACGTGTCATCCAGCCCCGCGGCACGCAACCCAACCCCCAAGGTGCCTCACGCCCTGCAACCCCCCCCCCCCCCCCCAACACACACACACACACACACACACTGCCAAACCACACACACACACACACACACACACACACACACACACACTGCCAAACCACACACACACACACACACCCTCATAGGCACAAACTCCGGCCCTGACCCCGGCGGTCGTCTCTGGGGCTGGCGTGGGCGTGGAGCTGACGCATGTGTATTCACTACATCACTGTTTCACACCCATAGGCACTACATGGGGCGCGCAAGGCCATAGGCCCGTCCCCCCAAGGAAAAGGTAAGGGCGCCGCTGGCAGGACCGGGCCGCCCAAAGGCCGCGGCAACGCCTTGAGCCGGAAGCGCCTGCGAGCCATGCTGGACGCATACGGCGCGTACCCCGAGCAGTACCGCCTCCAGATATGGTGCGTGCCCCCTCCAATGTGCGGCATGGTGGTGGTCTATCCCTAGCCTGCCCTATTGTGTGACGGTCTTTCCTCTGCTGCTTCTGGCTGTGCAGGCAGTATCTGCTACAATTGCCTGGAAACCACGAGGCGCAAGGCACGCTGCGGTCGAAGGGCATCCATGCCGCGTTTCAGGACCTGGGCAAGACGTACCCTGTGCAGAGCCGCGCGCTGCTGTCCCGGCTACAGCGCGTCCTGTCATGCCTAGCCTACTGGACACCTGTTCTGGGTGAGCGGCACTGTTTCTGCTGTATCTGCTTGCGCCACCCGCTGTGTTAAAGACCCCCCTTTCACTTACTCGGTGGCACGTGGCCGTGAGCGCCCACTGATGGGACTGGCCTGTCGGTGCAGGCGAGGTGGATTACTTGCCGGCGATGGCCTTCCCCTTTATGAAGCTGTTCCGGACGAACGAGGCGGCCTGTTTCGAAACTCTCTCCACGCTGATCATGAACTGGGCGGCCCAGTGGTTCCAGCTGTTCCCGCACCCGCCGCTCCCGCTCCTGGCGCAAGTGGAGGCTCTGCTGCGGCACTGGGACCCCCAGCTTGCCGCTGTCATGGAGTCATGCATGGACGGTGGCTGCCAGTCTGCTGCCTGGGGGTGCATGCAGACGCTCTTTTCGGAGATTTTAACCAAGGAAGAGTGGCTCAAGGTTGACCCACACCTGCCACGAGGGTGTCTGAGTCCTAATCTACGTCATGTGGTGCTGCATGTTGTCGTCTGGCATTATCCCGCTGATCCATGGCTGACCCCACGCCCTTCCTTTCTCTGCTTGGCCATGTCTTGCCGCCACAGGTCTGGGATCACATCATCACCAATGACACCTCCTTCCTATACTATCTCATCGTCGCCATCTTTCGCCGTCTGCGGCATCCAGTGCTGTGTGCGGGGAAGGACGGCAAGGCCGAGCTGCTCGTGGGCTTCTTCCGCCGCCAGCAGCCCTTCGATGTGAACAAGGTGCTGCGCGAAAAAGCTCACTGGTCGCTCCGTTGCTTTCTGCCTGCTGATGCCGCTGTAGCACTTAATCGTGAGCTTGATTCCCTGCCGCACAGGCTATTCGCTTGGCGTATGAAATGAGGAGGCAGACACCTGTCGCAGTACAACCAGAGAATGCCGTTTTGCAGCCACTGCCGCCTGGTGATGGGTACCCCCTCTTCCAGGCGTGCAGTCTCAAGGTGGTAAACCATCAGATAGCAGAGCGGCAGCGCCTTGAGACTGAGGAGCAGGCACTGCTGCGCCGCCGACAGGTAAGCACGCAGTGTCGCGCTACCTGCAGCTGATGGCCAGTCATCTCTATATGAGTAGCAGGTGGTGCTCATGGGGTGCGCACCTCACTAAATGGCATGTGCACTTTGCTATGTGCCTGCTGCGCAGCTTGTGAACGACCTGCAGCGGCGAACGCAGTCCATGGCTTCCCAGGAGGCAACATGGGCGGCGGAGAAGATGCGGCTTGCTGCCCTGGAGAGGGAGAGGATGAACGCCATCCGCCAGCAGGAGGATCAGCTGCGCGCCGAGATGGCAAAGTTGGATGACAAGTCAAAGGAGGTTTGACAGAATTCCTGCCATAGTGAACTTGCTATGCTGTGGTCGATGCGGGCCTCACTCTGTACCAGAGGTATAAGACAGCTCGCTGACTGAGTCCCTCCCACGCTGTGGGCCTGCCAACCGCAGGAGCGCCTCAGGCAGATTGACATCATTGAGTCAACTTTCCGCAAGAACATGGATTCCATGCAAGAGCAATGGGCGCGCGAACTGGAGCGCATCACGGTAGATGTTGAGCGCAAGAAGGCTGAGTCTCAGGTGTGGAGTGCTGTGTAAGTTTTTGTTGGCAAGTTTCTGCAGCCCACCGATAATGCAGCAATCTGCCATGGCATTACCAGGCTCCAAAACAAGGAATGCACTGCTGAAATGTGATGTGTATGCGGCTGCAGACGGCAATTCAGCGGCGCATGGAGGATGAAGCCATTAAGGCGCTGGAGTTCCAGGCCTCGCAGCGAATGTGGGCCATGCAGGAGGAGGAGCAGAGGAATGCAATCGCAGAGCGGCTCCAGCATGAGGTGAGCGGATGGATTTTGATTGCCATGAACTACAAGTTTGCTAGCAACTGGTAGGCAGAGGGACACTAAACATTGATGGTCGCCAGCCTACCGTGAGGTCATAGCGAGCAGTCTGTCTGAAAGTATACTTTATAGGATTGAAGAAGTCTTGGTATTACCCCGCTATGGTGTCCAGGTGGCCGCACGCTCGATGGTGGCGGACATGGAGTATCAGAAGCATGTCACTTGTTGGGAAGGAGAGGACAAGCAGCGCATCATCAAGCAGCAGCACGAAGCAGCTCGACGGGCACGCATGGCATCGGCCAAGGAGGAGGCCCGCCTGCAGCAGGCGGTGGACACGGAGCTGTTTCGCAGCGAACTTGAGCGCGACCTTGGCGCCAAGAAGGTTGGAACGGCCCGTCTTACGGCCTTTGCGGCACTTTTCTAATTATGGGGCTAAATTACTCTCCAATGATCGCCAACTGTATTATGCATGCAACATAAGGGACTCTAGCGAAAGGAGCGATCCTGGGGTAGATATATCGTGTGTAGTAGATATAATTCCGCTGCAAGGTGAGGCCTAATACTCGTGCTCGTACGATGAATTTGTTTGTCAGGTGGAAATGGAGCGAAGGCTGCGCCAGGCTGCAGAGCAAGAGGCTGCCCGCACGGCGGAGGCCCTGGAGGCCGACCGCCTGCGCGAGGAGGCTCGGCGCGCGGAGGAGCTCGCGCTCGTGTCGGCCCGGGCGGCAGAGGACCAGGCATGGTTCGACAGGGAGGCTCTGCAGCGCTCGGACAGGCTAGCGAGAGAGGAGGCCGCTCGACGGCGCGAGGTACGCACCACGTAGCGCCAGTCGGAAGACTAGGAATTCGCGGCCGACTGCTCTCAGTCGACTGAGCTTTGCTCCCGTCGACCGCCGACTGAGTTCTGTTACCACCACCACCAGAGGAACTGAAGGATTGACGGTTCTCTACCCCGCAGATTGCGGAGCGCACCACCATGCTGAACGAGGTGGAAAACGCTGGTCGGGTTCGCGAGGCTGAGAACCAGCTGCTGGAGCGGCGCCGGATGCTGGAGCGCCAAAATCTCGCAGAGCGGCGCGAGGTGGCACGAATGCTGGACATGCTGCAGGACGAGCGAGGCAAGGACCGCCAGCTTTTGGATGACCTGCGTCGAAGCGAGACGGAGCTGGAGGCGAGTACCCCTGCCTCGCTCGGCTGGCCAGGGGCAGGTGTACTGTTTATTTCTTGCTGTCGAGGAGCGGCGTTGATCTCGGAATTTATTGGAGCTGGCGGTGGTGCTCCGAAACCAGCAAGAGCCGACCCGCTACTACTGGCGGGCGGGGCGGCCACCGTACTCGTCGTCGTGCGCGCTCCGCGCGCACCGATGCGATTTCATATACATTTCCAACAAAGAATAATATGTGTTCGCTGCTACGAGTCCTTACTCTTCCTTTCTGACGGCCATCTGTCGCCCTGTGTCCTCTACCCCCAGAGCCGTCTCCTGTACGCTCGCCGCGTCGCTACCGAGCAGCACCAAGCGGAGGAGGAAGAGCGCAGCCAGTTCGACGCGCTTCGAGGTGCGCTCGCGATGCGGAAGGCGGAAGCGGAGGCGGAGCAGGCGGCGCGGCACCAGCGGTTGATGGCGCAGCTGACGGTGGAGCGCGAGCGTGCGCTGCTGGAGCTGGACGGTACCTGGCGCAAGGCGGTCGCGCGCGGAGAGATGGCCCGTCTGCAGGAAGAGAGCGCTACTTTTGCGCTGGAGCGCACGCACCTTGAGGCGGCCGCCGTGGCGGAGGAGAAGCAGACGGCGCGAGAGGTGGCGCGGCTGCGCCGGCGCGCGGTGGCAGCCAAGGTCGCCTCCGACCCGCTGGGCGCCGCAGCAGCGGCCGCCGCCGGTGCAGGCCTCGTGGATAGCACCTCGCAGTCTACGGTCACCTCCCCCACTAACAGCTCCGTGTCCTCCGAGGCCTGCGACGACGACCAGGCGGGCGCAGGGGCGCCGCCTCCGGCTCCTGAGACCTACTCAGCAGCTGACGACTTTGCCTCGGCGCAACGCGGGTCCGACACCCCGGGTCTGGCGGCAGAAGACTCGTCCACAACCGCAGCAGCGGAAACCACGACAACGGAGGAACCACTTGCTAATGATGATGGCAGCGATGGCTCATCCTCCGAGGCGCTTCTTTCGCATCGACTGACAGGTATGGGGCATCTTATTAGTTAGTTTGCCGACCATTTTACAAGGCCAGGTGCTTCCAAGTAAGAATTAGGGTCGCTAACCAAGACTGGACCACTTTGTGTCGCAGATGTGGTGGCAGCAGCGGACGACGCGCGAGGAACTTTTCTACGTGACACATCTGGCGGCTCGTCCGAGGAACGCGGCGGAAGGCCCAGCCTATCCAGGCACGCGGAGCACGAAGCTTCGCCGGAGTATCTCATGCTGTACCAGTCCGAGACGGAGCGCTTCTCTAGCGCCTCCCGCCATGGCGGTAGCTCGGCCGGTCAGCGGATACCTCACACCAGCACTACCCGGCATGGGTCGCAACGGCAATGGTCCACCGCAAGTGGCTCCACTTCATACGCGCCGACCCCAGGCGGTGCGTCCTCGGTGACACTTACGCCCAGCCTGGGTGCAGCCGCTCGGTACGCACATGAGGCGCTGGCGGCTCTCGGCGCCGCGAGCACCCCCGGGCTGAGCGACGCCGGCGCGAGCCCGTCCATAGGCAGCCCTCGCCTGGAGGACCTCGCCGCACGCCTCGCCGCACTCGGCATTGGTCCGGACGGCGAGCTGCTGCACTCTCCATCGCAGTCCAGCGGGCAGGCGTCGCCAAGCCCCCTTATGCCTCCCCGCCGCCAGCACCCACCGCCCCTGCCGCCCCGCACTCCAAGCACTATTAGCGCGGGCGGGGCGTCCTCGCTCACCGCAACACCGGGTGGAAACACAGGCTATCATTCTTCGAGTGACTATGGTGCGTTAAACCCCCCCCCCCCCCCCCCCCCCCCCCCCGTCCTCGGCATGACCGAGTGACGGTTATTGTTTCGAGAACTCGCTGCAAATCGGAGGCCGCAGCTCCTCTGAGTGATATTGGCACTCGTTTCACTCGGTAGAGCAATGGCATATATATTTGTCGTAACTTTGTTGCGCCCCCAGAATCCGTGACGACTTGTCAGTGCTTGCTCGCCCAGGTGGAGGGACGATGACAAGCGTCGCGGACCTCACGTTCAGCGCGCTCGGCGCAGCGGCTGGCGGCGCTGCTCCTGGCAACGCACTGTCCGCCTCCTCGCTGTCGGCGGATCTCGGTGGCGCTGCGGCGCGACGCTCTTCCACGTCGCGCTACTTTGAGCAGTCGTCTATCCGGTCATCCACTGTGATCTCAGAGCTGGAGCGCCGCTACTACTCGACCAGCGAGGCCGGAAGCGCAAGTACGCCTATCAGGCGCCCTGGCTACCCGCAAGGCGCGGCCGGCTCGTCCAGTGTCAGGACTGCGGATGTTATCACGACAGATGTGCCTTCGACGGACTCGCACGGCAGAGGAATGGGCGACTCAACATCCGCTCCCTCATCAAGGGGGTAGCTTGACGACACCTGAGTGTTGACACCGCAAATGGTCCATCCAAGTCGTGAAGGAGGCAGGCGCCCCAACTGCGGTCTGATGGCTGACCTGATCGGATGATAATACGCACCTGATCGGATGGCTCACTATGATGAATGTGCTGCACCGCCGTCTGTTGCTATTGTGCGCGCGTTGTTCCTCCTTAGTGATCCCCAGAAATGCTGGAATGCCACTGCTGAAATGCCCCCGAACCAAAAGGATACCATAATTATGCTGCAATTATTGCCTCTGCTTGATTCATTTGTGTATGTGTAATTTACCGTGTTTTTTTTGTGCCAGACAGCCGAACCATCAGTGCACCGCGCATGCAGCCTCACATCTGCCCGCTGGTTGTTGGTATAACATAATGTACAGTGTATACATTGTCTTGTCTCCCCTTCACCCCTTGCTCCTAGTGCACAGCAAGTTTGTGTATTTTGATTATGGGGACTGTTTTGAATAAGCCGTTCTTCAGTATCACAACACCTTGATGATATTGTAAGCAGGAACATAGTACGCTGCATCAGTAATAATTGTAGAATTATTCTCATTTTCTGTATCTCTTCCGCAGTCCGCTACTTTTACCATGCTGTCACTCACATGGCAAAGGTGGGTTCTCTGCCCGGGGACGGCCCACGTTGCCGCAGAGCGCGTCCAGCCAGATGGTGTAGTGTTCAGGACATTCCGCGCGAAGGCCGTCGAACGCAAAGACCGACTACACCTCAGAGCTAGACTCCGCCCCTATGCCGCCGAGCTGAAGCCCGAATGGCACTGTCTGCCTATCTAGCCCCCCAGGCCCCACCGCCCGCCGACCCTACAAATCCCGACCCCCTACTGTCACCCGCCCCCCCCCCCCACACACACACACACCACCACCACCACCACCACCACACAACTGAACCTCCCTCCCCCCCCACACACCCCCCAGATCCCCGGCGACCCTCACAATCTTCACCCTCTATGACATACACACATGTCTGCCCACGGACTGCCCGCGGACATAGTGATACTCACAGAAACAAAACGTCTGAACCTCGGCCAGAAATTGGCGCCTCCTTCCCGGATACAAAATGTTTACGGGACCATGCCTCATCTCACAGGAAGGCCATAGGGCGGCAGGACTCGTGATAGCGGTCCGCAAGGGCGCCTACACCAGCACGGAGGCACTTCCAGTCCCGGCCCACCTTATCCCGTACGTCCTTGTCCTTCGCCTAACCGCCACAAACAACCGGACCACATACTTGACGGGGACCTTCCTCCCGCAGCTCTGCACGACGCCCGAGAAGTCCAAATACGACAAAGTAATCCGTTGCATCGTCTCCACCAACGAGACTGCCACGAAGGATGACTCCCCGCACGTCATAGGAAGAGACTTCCAACTCTCGATCACAGCCACGCACCCCAACCAAAAACATATATAGCCCCTGGCGGACGCCGGCATGACGCAATGGTACCACAAAGTGCCCACGTTCATTCCAGCGAACACGCCCATAGACCATTGCCTCATTGGGGGCGCGTTCCCACACCCCACCCGCCTCACAGCAGAAACCTTTGAACCGGACTTCTGCTGCGACCGCAAAAGGCCTGACGATCAGCCCCCCAGGCGCCCTTCTTCATCTCAAGCCGCCTGTGGCACACCCGCCACGGGATAGACCACGCCCAAATATCAATTTACGCTCCCGCTAACCCCCCAGGCAGCAGCGGCGTACCAACATGGCACTGCCGAAACCGATTAAACTCGCCCAGCAATTCACGAAATCCTGGTCGGGGGCGTCAACGGATCACACCACAACAGATATCGATGACATGGCGGCCGACCTATGGCCCTCCTTAACCTACACCTCTACCACGCAGCAGCAATCTGGCCCGCGAAGCCAACCCTGGACATCCGCCACCCCTAAACCGCGCTCCGCGGCAGATGCCTCCCCATCTATCTCCCCGTCAAGCACAAGCGCGTCATCTGGCGCCTCCGCAGACTCATCCGAGACGCGCGCGACGCCTCATGGCTCCGAAACCAGGCACCCCGGACGCCGTGATCAACGCCAGATGGGTTTCGGTGCGCGACAGAACCCAGGGCAGCATTCCCAGCCCGACAGCGGAGACACGCCCCTCACGCTCGACGCCATACTTACCGCGTGTCACAAACGTACGAACTGCGAGGTAAAAATCACTACAAGAAAGTACGACGCGTAGTCGCGTACCGAAGAAATATAAACAAGAAAACACGACGCTAACCCCTGTATGTTCCATAGCCGCCTCAAAGGAGTCAAAGCACGAGCCCAAGGACAGAAGAGCATCACCCCCGGGTGACGCAAATAGACACCCCAACAGCCAAAGGCCTCACAGCCGACCCGGCGAGGGCTGCCATAGAAAGCCACTAAGCCGCACAACTCGCCAAAGCCACCCCCGGCACCCTAGGGACACCCCTTTGGAACTTCCAACCAACGCCGACCCATTCACGATCGAACGGAAGGGCGACCCCAACGTCCGTCTCTCCTCCCAATTCTCCCGCACCCTTTTACACGAGACAAATGGTTTCCTCAGTTCCGGAAAATCACCAGGCCCAAACTCAATCCCGAACGAAATCCCGAAGTGGCTGCCGGAAAGCACCACCTCAGCCCTCCATGTCCTCTTTCAGCACATGGCTAGCCACTTGTACACCCCCTCAACTTGGTGCGCGAGCGTCATATGTCTGCTATACAAACGGAGCTCCACGGCCGAATGTGGCAACTATCGACCCATTGCCCTCATGAACTGCGTGCTGAAGCTGTGGACAGCCTGCGTACACAAGGTTGGTGCTTCGTACGCGGGGGAACACGGCATTCGATGCGGCACGAACGATGGCTTCGTCCAGCTACAGCTATTCGATGGCATACAGCTGCACGATGGTCTCCCTACAATATCCTGACCGCATATGTTGACGCAAAGGAACACCACAAGTAAGGACATATACACGGTATATGTAGACTTCAAAGGCGCCTTTGACTCCACCGAGCACGAGATACTCTTCAAAACCACTACGAACATGGGCATGCCCACGGAGTACATCGCTGTATGCATGGGCATATGTTTCGAAACGGCCACCTCACATTACACGCACCGCATGGGAGGATACAACAAAGGTCGAAGTGAACAGAGGCACCATGCAAGGATACTCGCTATCCCCCTTCATGTTCACACTCTTTCTGGAACC
The DNA here is from genome assembly GCA_006384855.1 of Tetraselmis striata. Lineage (NCBI taxonomy): Eukaryota > Viridiplantae > Chlorophyta > Chlorodendrophyceae > Chlorodendrales > Chlorodendraceae > Tetraselmis > Tetraselmis striata. Next base: position 117,792 of record VCJN01003007.1, on the reverse strand, counting down.
CCCCTTGCAATGGCTCCGGGTTTGTAGCCGGGGCTACCCTCTCCACTGCATGCGGGAGGACACCCACCCTTGTCGACGAACCTACGCCGGCCACTGCTTTGCGGACGACATAAGCATTACCACATCCACAATATCGGACATGAAACTCCAACTAATAAAACCCCCCGAATTTAGCGAATACACAAAATGTCAGTAGAAGCCTCCAAATGCATGCAAGGCCACTGGAGCCCTATGGAGCATATCAAAACACCTCACCCTCGCGAACCGGGCGGCCCTCTCCCAACAACTTTCCCACATGCGCCTCCTCGGAGTATCGGGCCATCTCGAACCCATAGACCGCCTCCCCCCGGACCAACCGTACAAAATCCGAGGGGTCCCCTCCACAATGACACTTAACTAGTCAACTTTGCGGCACACCACTCCGCTCTGCTCCGTGAACCCCGGCCCATTGTCCAGGCTATCTCCACACTGCGCCTCTCCTCCAACAGACCGACCCGTATATATAGTCGAGTCCCTCATGAAGGTTGGAGTCCCTTACTACCGCGCGACCCGCATCCCGATAAAAACGCGATGCACTCGCCCCGCGCGGGCAGATTTCCCCGCGTAGGGGCCCAGAACGAGGGGAGCGGAGCCAGACCTGGTGTATCGGTCGCTCGATGTCGTCAAGGTGCGGCGCTCCAAGCAGCAGGCGGGTAGAGCAGCGGCGGCCATGTCGTTGGAGGATCGTTGTGCCCTCTCCATTCCATTTGGTATGCAGAACGTTAGCGGTTGCTTCCTGGCGGGACAATCGCAGGATGACGGACCCAATGGTAGTGGGGAGCTTGGTGCGTGCGGAGTCGAACCCAACAACCCCGGTTGGTCGCTCTCGCCGAGTTCGTCACCGAGTTGTAGCAGGCCTCACTCTCGGCGTCTCTCAAAACACACCGAGCAAACATTCAATATAGTGTTGTTCGCGTTGACGGCCTCAGGAGCACCCACGGTACACAACTTGACCGCGCCGCACGCACAATACGTACACCGCACCAGCACCTCCGGATAATCGACGTTCATGTGTTCGTCGGGTGTCTTTGCGCGGATACAACATGTGGACACCGGACGGGCGGCTATCAACCCGTTCCCGTCCTTGATCAGGAGCAGAATAAGACCGTGTGACTTGTGGTTGCCGCAGTGCGCGCTATACCGGACGCCGTCGGTGCGCGAGGACAATCCTGCGGTGCGCCGCATCGTGCCGTCAGTAGGCCATTGCCCAATATACGTACTAAAAAGTTGTCGTATAGCGCCACATAGCGTGACTAGTCCGCTGAGTTCAGCGCCACTAGCTGCTCTCGGCCCACGAGGTGGCGTGCCAATATAGTTTGCTCCTTGCTGCCGCCGTCGGATTGTTGCTTACAAAAGATCCTTGTGTACTTCCGCAACGCTTTATTGCAGGCGGCGCAGCCAATCAATCATAATGTGTCGGTCTAGTCCAACATTGTGCAGCTCAACCACCAGCTTTGGCTGGGGCGGTTCCAAGGTGACTGTCCCCCTCAGCCCTTGTCGGACGACTCGCGATGGGAACCATGATGCGAACGGGCAGGGGTGATGGAAGCAAGAGGGGGTGGAGGCGAGACGGGAGTCTTGTCGAAACATCTAAGCAATTACAAAGCCGGCACTGAGCCGGATCATGGGACCTCCTACCTATTGCAGTGGGATAGCCGAGGCTCCAACGGCCCATTACACCCTGACCTATAGTGCCGGTTGCTCTTCCTCCTCCGATGTTGCTGCGGTTGCTGCCCGTCGGTTGTTGCCTAACGCTTCAGTTGCTTCAGTTGGGCGCCCGCCGCCAACCAGCGGCCTACAGAATGGGAGGAATATGGATGCGGCATGCCAGGCGGCACCACCCCCGCCACCTCCGCGTGGTGGGCGCCGGTGACCCCTAAGACCCGTGACTGGCTTGGTGCGCGGCAGGGTGCTGAGCGGGGTGCTGGCCGGTTGGTGCGGGTCCTCGGATCCTGCGACGACCATGGAGTAGCCCTACGGGGGCTTTGCACGAACACTCGCTCGTAGTCCAGGTAGCGCCTGCTGGCGCCGCCGGGCAAGAGCTATGTACGGGAGGCTGCTAGAAATAATTCCTTTACGACCTCCGTCTTGCGTCGGCCTCTCCAAGATCCGCCTACGGGTGGGGAGGGGGTCTGTACGACTCGGTCGAGGGCAGCCTACTCGCTGGGCCTGTTAGAAATAGATCTTGTTTTCGTACTTTGTGCGACCTGCCCGGTACGGGGCCGTTACAACACTCGGCACAGCCTTGCACGGTGGCGGCTGTAATACATCTAACCGTACACGGGGCCCTGGAAGCCGCCCTCGGGCGGTGACCTCGGCCAGGAGCGTGGGCAGGTGTCTGCCGCGCGTCGGGTACTCGGGTGAGCCGGCATAGTTGGTGTGCCGCACAATATATATATATGATCGGAGAGCGTATGGCCAGTGGTGCCGGGGGTGTTTCCCCCGCCTTCACCTCCGAGCTCCGAGGACGTCCGGGGGCACCGCTGGCAGGAACTCAAGGCGGGGACTGATCTCAGCAGCGCGACGGCCGAGCGGCCTTGTTGCTTGCCGTGGCCGGTGGAGCGTTGCGCTGGAGCATGCTGCGACTTCCCGAAACAATAAACGGCGGGAACATTCGCATATACCTACGGCGCAATCACGTGATCACGGGTTTGTGCGGCCGGGCTAGCGAGTACATTCCTGGCGCCCTTGTACGAGCGTAAAACCCCGTATGACTCACGTGTAGTGTACCTTACCATCGATGCTATATTTAGTACATGTAATGCAACATAGCCACGTGGCCTACAGAGGCGGCCCTGCCGTAATCGCTTTAATCAAAGCGGACCCTATGCGGGCTGGGTTAGGTGCGGGCCCTTCCCTGATGCTGAGAAAGACAACTTATCAAGACGAAAGCTTGATTGAGTTGTAAGGAGTAACAAATTTCAAATTGCTTCAGTTGTAGCTGCATCTGTCGGTAGGCGTTGAATAATTAATTCAATTATTCAAACGCCGATATTGCCAAGCGGATAGCGCGCGTTGCGCGCCACCGTTCCGCACCGTAAAAAATAACATCATCATTTCGCGCCGCAGCTCCGAAGTCATCGGCGAAATGTTAGCAATACCGCCCGGTGCCAGTCCTGTCCAGCCCCGCCCGGGGCCGGGGAAAAAACGCAGATTACCCGTACCGTACCAGAGGATGTCTTGCGCCCTGGTACCTGTAGTTGCGTGCGGGCGCGCCCGCCACAATCGGCGCCCACAGCACGTCTGGGCAGCACAGACAGCCTGTCACCGTCACCTGCTCCATCCTACGCGCGCCCTGCGAACTGACCCGCACGCGCCGGCGGGCGTCGTTCCGGAAACATTCCGACACCGCCTACCCCGCCTCCGCCAGCACAGCTGCAGTTGCAGGAAGCCGACCATCGGATCGAAGCACCGCCGTCTTTAAGCAATATACTGACCCCACTCGTTACGCGTAGCTTTATCACAGGCGCGCCGGTGGAGCGGAGCGAAACGCCGCGGACGGGCCTTCCCCTTGGGCCATCGCCGTAACACGCAGCACGTGCCGATGCCGTTGTCGTCGACGATCCCCGGCGCCGCCGGGCGGCTGCTCACGCGGCAACCCGGCCCCGGACGCATCCCCTGTCGACGACCCAATGCGGCGGGGCGACTTGGGCTGCAGGTGGTAGCTAGCTCTCGGGAGCGCCGCCCTTTCGCGCGGCCGGAGCAGATGAACAACGGGTGCGGTCCCGCCGGGCGGAAAGTACTCGTAGTCGGAACAAACCCCTAAATAATCAACTCCTCGCGCCGCCTCCTACCCTCCCGTGGCCCTCCGGTCGGGAAGACGGTCGGGCGTACTGAAGCTCTCTCGGCCCGGTCGCGCCGCCTGGCGCGCAGGAACTCCGGACTGCCGACGTCGCTGTTCATGCCCTTCACGGGCGAGCTGCCGGAGGATGGCCAGGTGCCCCCCCCCCCCCCCCCCTCCGCGCGGCTATGCCGCCAGGCCCGGCGATATCTCCTCCCTCCCCCGCGGAATCCTCTGGCCCGGCGCCTGATTCCGTTTCTGCCTTGGACTTTCCCCAGTTTCTCACCGAAGCGGAGGCCAACTGTAACGAGATGGAGAAGTTCTGCGGGGTAAACCCCCCCCCCCCCCCCCCTTCGACCCTTGACCCTTTACCCGGCCATCCCTAGCATTCAGTCCCCCAGTGCTGATGGCCGCAATGCCGCTCCTTGCCCGTCTTAGGACCCCTACTACGTCTACGAGTCATCCTGCCATCCCTGCTACGGCACCGGCACCGTGCGCTCCGCGGTGGGCGGCCGCGCGCGTGCTCGGCGGGTCCTGGTCGAGTGTCCGCACTGCAACGGCCTCGGTGAGCTCCCCCACCGCCCCCCCCCCCCCCCCCCCCCAACCCCCCTCCCCCCCCCCCCAACCCCCCTCCCCCCCCCCCCCCCCACATTTCCTTGCTTCTCTGTCTTCGGGTATTTGGCCGCTGCAGCATGCCTGCGCCCCACCCAGCGGACACATTGCCAACTTGCAACCGCGGTGATGCGAACTAGGGCAGAGTCCGCAGCCAGAAGAGATTGAGCTGCGGTGGCAGGTGTGTGTGTGTGTGTGTGTGTGTGTGTGTGTGTGTGTGTGTGTGTGTGTGTGTGCGCGTGTGACAAGGGGCCAGCAGGGAGTCCGGGGGGGGGGGGTGGGGGGGGCTTGTTGGCACGTACACTCATGATATAACAGCCCTCCGCCGCTTGAAGTATTGCATGGGTAGAAGTGGGGCATTAGCGGGCAAGTTTTGACGCTTGCATGGCACCGCGTAGATGTCACCCTTATCCGCAGACTACAGACTGGCGTGTTCCCGCATTGTAACGTCGATGACGCTGCAAGCCCCGGCAATGGACACACGCATGGAATGGCGGATGGACCAGCAAATTGGTTGTGTAGCACGCACATTCACATGCATATGCCCTCTAGCTACCTACAGTTCCGTGTAAGCCTTTCTCTTTCGCGCTCTCTCTCTCTCTCTCTCTCTCTCTCTATATATATATATATATATATATATATGTATGTATACATATATACATATCGAGGGTATATACATATACATATATATATTTATACATACAGAGTATATATGCATACATATACAGAGAAACAGCAACCCTAGGCAGCTGGCCAGGGGCGGGGGGGGAGGGGGGGGGCACAAGGTGGTAGAAGGGCATTACCCCAGGCCAATGCGGTATCTGGCTGCAACCCCCTCTCACTGCTGCATCGTTGCAACCCATGAGTTGCACGTCTCATGGGTTGAAGCATGGGTGTGTGGGTAGGGCGCATGGACCCGCGCTGGGCGTGCGCCACGGGGCTGGTTGTGTGCACACCCTAATTAGAGGCACCGTCAAAACCCTAAGCCGCCTCATGCCAGCACGGGGTATTGCTGTCCGCCGGACTCAACACACAGCGCAATCACTCTCTCGGATGCCACTCCCTGCCTCTTTTCTACTGTTCGCTGGGTTCGTTCTGGTGCCCTGCTCGTAGTCTTCCGGGGTGGTTTAGCCCCACGCCCTGTGGGTAGGTCTTGGCAGCTGCACCTGGGGGGGGGGGGGGGGGGGGGGGCTAACACGCTCTGCCCGGGGGATTCTGCCGGCAGGCGTGGTGCGGCGCGTGACGACGCGCTTCTTCCCAATGGACGCGGACGGGGAGGAGGTGCTCACGCTGGCGCGCAAGGACGAGTACCGCACCCACCTCGCCAGGCGCGGGCCGGGCGGCGCGTTTTCGGAGGGCGGCCCGGACGCCAAGAAGCCCGCCGCCAAGCCCAAGAGCAACCCCACGCTCACGCGCAAGCCGCCCTCGTACTACAAGTCGCGCAAGAAGGCGCCAAAGGGCGGCGGCGGCAACGGGAGCACGCCGGTGGTGGGGGGGCAGGGGGCCGGCAGCGCAGCGCCCGGGGACACGCCAGCGCCGCCTCGAGCCGAGGGCGCGCGGCAGTAGATATTAGCCATTACCGGAGACATAGATGCGGGGCAGAGGAAGGCAGCCCGGGGGGGTGGGGGTGTGGGGGGGGGGGGGGGGGGGGGCAACAACGGGTTGCGAGCGGGCGGGCGGGAGCGCAGCAGCAGTGACACTGACTGAAAAAAATTTGAAATGTCTCACAACTTTCTTCCTGGGAGTTAAACCGAACGGGCCAGCTGCCTCACGGCCCGAGAACACAAAAGAGGTTGGCACCTGGCGGAGCCTTGCACCCACGAACCTGGGTTGGCTGGTTGGATGAGCCCGTAGCATGTACTCCTTTGAAGGCCAGGTGAGTAAGAAGTAAGAGTGCGCAGGGGTGACGGCAGTGCGGTTACACCGACACACCAAGGAAGCGCATCTCGTCATCACCCGACAGCCCCTCCCTCCCCTACCCCAACTCCTGCCCCAGCCGCCACAGCGTGCTGCGCGTGCAGGCGGTGGCTCCGGAACAGCGACCGCCGGCGTGTTACGTGATGCGACATAGTCCCGGGCAGCGCAGCCTGAGCATTGTGAGGAGTGATGCGACACGACATGCCGCGCCGCTGTGCCATCGGGCAGTCCATGCGAATCCTGAAAAATTGGCCGACATTTCCTCCGTGCCGGCTCGCCGTCTCCTGCCCGCTTGCCTGCGGGGTGTCCCTGCAAGGTGGGGAGGGGGGGGGAGTGGGGGGCAGCAACCACAATCCCGCAAACCCCATCCGGGTGTCAGCGTGATTGTGAGCACTGCGGAAAAGAACCCGCCCTGCCTGCCAGAGGTCAGCTGTCGACGAAACAATACCAGAGCTAGATCGAATGTTCTTCTTCTTCGTTGCATGCCCGCCCAAATTTGAAATTTGTTTCGACTTTGTTCATGGGCGGAGCAGGCCAGCTGTCTTATGATGCGACTACATGACTCGCATGGGGTTGTGCCCGCAGCATGCAGTCCCCTGAAGACCAAGTCGGTTACTCCCACTCAGTCCCCTGCCTGCGTAGATAGGGAATTGCTCAGTTCGAACCTGGTATGTGACATAGCGGACCATATGCCAGCTGCTAGAAGGAGGGGATAAGGGAACTGACCGCCAGAGGGCCCTCACGCTACACACTTAAACTAATGGATCCAGTGCGAGTTTGTTAGGCCGGGCAGTGAGACAGCTGGCCTGCGCTGCATCAAAGACTGAGCAGGAATAAAGCTGTAAGAAATATCAATTTCGAATTAGGGAATTGCGGCTGAGGTCTGCAGGCTCCGGCCCGGTCCGGGCCTGTCCTTCTGCAGCACAGGCCTGCCCAATTTATTTGGCTCAGCAGGCTTACTATAGCCTTGTACTTACTATGGGTGCGTTGGCTCCCGCGTACATATATGTCGGCAAACGCATGCACAGCAGGATGGCGAGGCGCAGCAGACACACCACCACGTCATTGGCAACATCATGCGCAGTGCAAGTATTCTGGTATACTGGGCTCCCTGAGCAACGGCCATCGTTGCTACTGTATAAGGGGTATGCGGCTTCCCGCGTAATGCTGTACAAACAGAAACAATCCATGGATGGATATTATTGTCTTTACCCCCTCCACTTAACGAAGAGGATAACAACTACATCGAGTCGGTGAAATAATCAAGAACTTGCCTCAAATAACACAGGGAATCCCGGACACAAAACTGCAAGACGGTGTGTTGTTTTCTATTGGGCCCGCGGACCGATATAATCAAGCCTGCGTTATGTGATGCGAGCTGTTTGTTGCCAGGCCACGTCTGCGTTAGGTGCTGTCCTGGTCTGATTGCTCTCATATGATGCTATACTCTTACTTCGCTGCGGGTAAAGTGTTGGGTCTGCACCTAGTACCAGCGGCAATGCAGTAGTAGTCCATCATCTGTAGGTAGTCCTCCTTAGGGGCCCCTGTTCCAGGTCCGATTAGGGGTGTGACCTAACGACACTATGGGGTGCCGCCTTGGGTCTGGGGACACTGCGATGTCCCCGCCTCCGTACACCTCACCAGTAACGATACACTTTGCCACAATTCCAACCGCCCAAAGGGAAGCAGCAGCTGTACACTTCGCCAGTGTGTCCTAAACTTTGACACAAACTTCAGCAAAGGCTTGGCCGTATGTCTCCTCGTGCCCTGCCTAGGGATGTAAATAGGTGATTAAACCCTATCCTACCAGTTGCTCTATCTGGGGTTTCACAGGGTATGAAACCCTATTGGACCAAGTAGGTCATTGACTGTCTCGGTCGTTGTGATGCGCCCGCGGATATGGCAGACGCTACGGCAGTGCAACAAATGCCGCAGTGCTACGGTACAGGCATTGGAAGGCTTGAAGGCTACAACGCGATGACACCGATGTTGCAAAGAGGCGGAGGTGATCACCGACTGCGCTGCCCTCTGCCTGGCGGAGCCGCTTGCGTGATACATGGGATGCAAAGCAGGATCCTCCCAGCGTGAGCATTGCTTGACTGCCTCGGTGGTGCCCCGTACAGGATTATTATGGGAAGCGCGGCCTTGAGAAAGGGGTATATGGCGGGGAGAGGGGGTGAGGAGGGGCAGAATGCACTCCACCACCGCATCGAAAACAACACGCTCATCGCAAGAATTCTGGTGCTTGGCTCCCTGAGCAACGGGTTTCGTTCCTGCTGCTGTATATGGGGTATGCGGCTTCCCTGCGTAATGCTGTGCACACAGAAACCATCCGTGCATGGATATTGTTTTCAACTCCCCCATCCCCACACAATATGTCGCTACTCTTTTAGATGTTTCTATGTAACGGGATGCAGGGGCGGAGGGGGTGGGATTCCTCCGCGCCATGCAAACAGAGGGGCGATGCCCCTCATCACGACTTTCCCACACGCACCGGTGGATGGGCGCCCATAGCAGGCACACAATACTGTAGGAGGGGCTTTGCCCACGAGGAATCCCCATGCCAGCTGCGGGAAGGGGGGGACTAGAGACTCGGCCTTCACATGGATGCACTTTAATTAGTGGACCCTATGCGGGCTTCGTGCTACCGGACCGAAAGATAGCCTGCCTGTTCAGCATAAAAAACTGAACGGAAATAAAGTTGTAATAAATTTCAAATAACCTCCCTCCCCTACGGATAGATAGGACACGTCCATTGAATCGGTGAAACAATCAACAGCTTGTCACAAATACCACACGGAATCCCCGACGCGAAGCGGCAAACCAATTGAGCCTTTTCTAGTGGGCCCACGTACCGATATTGAGTCTACGGCATGTGATGCGGGCTGTTTGTTGATTTACGCATGTGGTTTCGGAGCCTTTGTGCAAACGCCAGCTTGGGGAGCAAGATATTTATTCTGGGTGGAGCCTCTTGTCACCTAAAAACCGGGCCAACGGTATTTTTCTGTGCTCTCTAGTGCAGTGGCCCTGACAACGCAAGGTAGTCATCCTCGTCACTCACGGGTGTTGAACCCGCACGGCCGCTTTTGGCTAGCCCTAGCAAGTCGGGCCGCGTTGTGGCTCCCCCGATGCCTGCCGACTGTCTTTCGCCGCGTTGCGCGAACCCGGTACCATGTGCCCCGCCCCGACCCCTATTGCATCTACGAACCGTCAATTGAGCCAGCGACGGAAGTAAGCTTTAGCAACAACGAAGAGTTGGCTTGAAAGTACGGCAGGGCGGGAGCGCTGCCTGTCTGTTGTACTGACGCCCGCGTGGGCGAGAGGAGGCGATGCGCATTTGGGGAAGGGGGGGGTGTTGACTCCGCCCACCACAGCATGCCTAGAGATGATCAGATAGAATATGTACGGAGTACATAGGGCAGGGACAACAAAAAGGTACGATTGTGCGTGCGTTGTGTGTCTGCATGCAGATAGCGTATTAATGCTGTAGATGATGCTGATAATACATCGGCGGCTTTGGGTGCAGGCAAGTACTACTTCGGAGTATGCCGTCTAGACGCCTCTTTCTGCGTCGGTTACGCAGGCGGCGTGCACATGGTGGCGATGGACGCAGCGCAGGGAAAGACTTCCAACGATCACTATGAACCTATCATTGCTTACTGCGGGGATGGTCAGAATGGTCGGCGGGGCGGGAGAGAATGGTCGGCGGGCCTGAGCGCTGCAACATATATAACGGCCGGACCCGGCGTCACATGCATGAGATGCAATGCTACGGGACGTGGCTGCCCGGACATACATTATATCGGATGCGTGAAACATGCGGATCCCGGATGCTGTCGTACCGTGTCCACAGCGCCGTCATTGTAGGATGGGGTGAGACCAGGAGGACATCGCCAACGAGAGTCATATGGTGAACACTGCTGCCGCCGCCGCGGGTTAGTCAGTTTGCCGTCGAGGTAGAGCGCGACGTGCCAAGCTCGGCTTTTGGCATCAGCCGGCGGCCGGTTGATTGGAGTTTGGTAAGGGGGGGTTAGTTGGGGCGGGCGCGATGCGCGTTGCTATTTGTCGTTGTACTCGTTGACGGCGGCGACGCGGGTGGCGATGCTGCTCATGGCGGCGATGACCTCGTCCACCGCGCACTTGCCAAACACCAGGCGCCCCATGGCGCGCGTGTCCAGCACGAGCCGCATGTCCGGCTGCGCCGCCCAGCCGCCCGCCTCCTCCATCTTCATGTTGAGCATGGCGCCGTACGGCACCACGATGCGCTCCTTCCCGGGCCGGTCGAACATGGCGAAGGATTTGCAGGTGTAGAGCACGCCGCGGTTGTACCACAGCCCGCCGCTGATGATGCGCGTGCACTCCAGCGAGTGGAAGATCTCCTCGCCGCTGGGCAGCTTGAGCGTCTTGGCCCCCTCCGTGGCCACCTCGCCGCGCAGGCTGCGGTCCAGCGTGGTGCCGCTGCCGGACACCGCCTCCGCCACGCACGCGTAGATGTCCTCCCGCGCCGCAAACACCTTCTGCCCCGCGCCGAAGGGGTGGTACGTCTTGTCGTGCATCGTGAAGCTGAGGCACTGCACGTGGCTGAGCACAATTAGGGTGCACGCCCGGATTGGGGGGGCGGGGGGGGCTCAGCGCCTGCCCGCAGCCCACAACATCGATGGCAGTCAAGCCAAAGTCGAATGATCGTCACCCCGCCCAGAAATGGAAGGGGGCGTTATAGTGCAGCCACTTATATCTCATACCCCGGGAACATGGATACCAAGTACAGATGGTGCGGGTGTCGGCGTGGCCTGAAGAGTTTCACGAGTTGGAAAGTGGTCGCCGGTTGTATTGGGCCCGGGTCTCGGCGTTGCAAGCACAGTACCGGAACACAATTTCCGACAGCCCGGTCAACGGGTGCGTACAACCTCCTGCGCCCACTTTCCTGCTTTCGCGCCAACCCCCGCACTGTGATATAATTAACCCGCGGCACTGCAATTTGGGAGAGACCGGCTAGATAGGCCACCGCGGCTGGGAGGCAGCCGACCGCACGCCGCGCTCTGGCTGCAGACAACGACAGACGACGCCATCGCCGATCAGCCATCATTCGCGCGCTAGGAACGGGTCCATGAACACGGCAGGCGCCAGCGGGGTTGGGTTTTAGGGTTTCTAGGGTTGGATTGGGTTGGGTAGGGTTGGATTGGGTACTGTGCAGGTGGGTGGGTTGGGGAGGGGGGTCACTTCTCGTAGGAGCGGTCCATGCGCGTGACCTGCGCCAGCGGCAGCAGCAAGGACTCGTCGCCGATGCCGGAGGCGCCGGGCCGGATGGTGGTGAAGCCGACGAAGCGCAGGGAGACGCAGAGGATGCCCGCCTGCTGCTGCCGCGCGAGCATCACGGGCCACTTGCCCAGCATCGGCTCGTCCCATTTGCCAAAGATGACCTGCGGGTCGAAAACAATAACACAACACGGCCACAACAGAGACGAGCCGCTGCCACCTCAGTCCACGGCGGAACTGGGAATGGTGAACTAACTGGGAATGGTGAACCGACAGCAACTCGCTTAGACGACGATGGGTATGCTCGATAAACATCTTAGCTAGCACACATAAGTATCGTCGTCATGCCGTAGTACCGACATGGGTATTGCCGATAGATATCAGGGCGATGACATGCAATGACTGCCATTGTTATACTATCAACTGGGAGACGCAGCCTTGTATAGAGTGATCGCCGCCCGTCGATATCAATGTACCTACTATGCACGGGCGCGTGCACCCACACACATATACTGGATTACCCAATGCGCTACTTGTCTCATCTTCTTCGGACATTCTGAACAACAAAGCAATGCGCCGCCTCGCCCCCACCTGCATCGGGAACTCCCCGGCGTCCCTCAGCAGCTTGTTCAGTAGGTCCACGGCCGCTGGCTCGTGGGGCCGCTGCCGCAGCAGCCGGATGAGGTGGATCATGGAGACGCCGTTGGAGACGTCCGCCCGGAAGCGCGACTCGAAGGAGGACACCAGGCCGGGCTGGGCGCCGCTGGCATCGCCGCCGGTCTTCGTCCACCCAGAGGGCGGCGCGCCCTGGGGCCGGCAACACACCCCGTCAGGAGACTTGGCCCTTGCCCGCCGTGATTGCAGAGCCCAAGGCACGCTTGCTACACAGCGGAGCAGACGGAGGCCGCGGGTTCCGCGCGTGGGAATCACCAAACTGAAAGCAGCGCGACGGCCGAGCGGCCTAGCCGCTTTGCCGTGGCCTGTGAAGTGCAGCGCTGGGGCAAGCTGCGACTTCCGGGGGACAATAAACGGCGGGAACATGAGCATGTACGGCGTTCATGTGATCACGGGTTTCTGCGGCCAGGCTAACGAGTACATGCTGGCGCCCCAATACGAGCGTAAGAAACCCGCGTATGACTCACGTGTAGAGTACTGTAAAAATGATGCAAATTCAGTACCTATACTGCAACATAGCCTTGTGGCCTACAGAGGCCTCGCCTTACGCGCTTTAACTAGCGGACCCTATGCGGGTTGGTGAGGGTGGGTAAAGACAGCTTATCAAAGCAAAAGAGCTTCATTCAGTTGTAGCAAATTTCAAATTCACACCGACCTCAGCACCTTCACATGCCCTCGCTGCATTCAAGACTCCCAGCACACACACAGAAACACACACACACAGACACACACAGACACACACAGACACACAGACACACACACAGACACACACACTGCTTTATGTTTACTAGCGAGCGTTAGGCTAGCGAGCGTTAGGCAAATTGGAGCATTCACTTCCCCTGTCAAGGAAGCGATGACAGCCGTCCACGGTGTCCGTGCTAGTCGCGAGGGCCTTTTGGAACGGCCGGTTCCGCCGCATCGGGAGCGGGCGCCTTGACGCGCGGCCGCCATACAGCAGCGACTGAAACAACAGGACGTGTACCTGTTTCCGCCGGAGCTCCTCCTTCCCGCCGTGCGCCACCCAGAGCTCATCGTACTTGAGCTCCAGGGCAGACACCGGCTCGACGTGCAGCTTCAGCAGCTCCTGCAGCGTGCGCCAGCCGGCCACGAATGAGCGCCCACTCACGACTCATTCACTTAACCGTATCCCTTCCCGGCTGTAGGGTTTTAGGTTTTTATTTTAGGGTATCTGAAACCCCAAAATACAAACGTAAACCTAAAGGCCCCAAAACCTAAACCGAAACCTAAAAAACCTGAACTCCGTCTACGCCCCGTGCGGATCAAACGGGCTTCGCAAAGACCACATGATGCGCGTTTTAGCGCCACATACAAATCACAACACGCCGCGATGTGCTTGGACACGGACATGATGGTGTTGAGACATGTCATCTGGCAGTCATGTGAAGCGATCCAAAGGCGAGTGATGGCATGTCGGCATGGTGGATGCGCCTGAGAGGATACCGGACTCAGTGATGGTGCTTGGGCGCCGGGGGTCGTGCACGCACCATCAGCCGGCTGGCGGCGCTCTGGAGGTCCTCCTTGGGCAGGCCGTCGCCGTCGCTGTGGAACCAGGCAGTGGCGGCCTCCAGGAGCTTCGAGATGATGCGCCCCTCGCGAGCGGTGAGGGGGCGCCACCAGCCCGAGTTGCCCAGCACCAGGCTCTCCATGGCCGAGACGAGCGAGCACCAGGTTGAGGTCATCACGGTCCGGGACACGCTGGGCACCATATGCGACGCCAGCAAGTTGATTTCCCTGGTTGGGCGGCACGGCAGGGCAGCAGTGAGGCGAGGCGCAGCGGGGTAATCGCATGGCATCGGATGCCGAGGAGAGGCTATGCATGAGGTCCTCAGTCCCCGGCGTGCCTTCCGAGGGCAGGCGGACACGGCTGTCCAGCGGGGAGTTGGTCAGGAGTTGGGCAGCTCACACGTCCAGCAGGCGCTGCATGAAGATGTCGAGGTCCACTTCCTTGAGGAAGGCGGCCGCGTGCTCGGGGCTGATGTGATGCTTGGCGCTGGACGGCCGCAGGCTCTTTAGGGTCAGGTCAAACGCGGAGGTGCGCCTGCGGCCGACGGCACAGCAGGGGGTGTGAGGGCCGTGCCGGGTCGGTTTTCTCAGCAGAGCTGATCGAGTAGGTTGAGGTAGAACTATCACGCATTCGCAGTCGCACACTGCCTCTCCCACTACTCAGTCGCCTCTACCCACTACTAGTCGCCTCTTAGGTGTAATGTTGGCAATTATAAATATAATATAATAGGATACAGTATGTGTCGATACTCGGATTATTTGAAAGAAAACATCTTGTCAGTCGCATTGCAAATCGACTTCGGAAAAACTTTTGACATCGTTTGAGTTTGTATATCTATTCAGGAATAGTGTACGTGCATTGTTTAAATTACATAGCGATACAGGAATGCGGACCGATGCACAATGGTAAGACAATGTTAATCACACTGGCAACACTACGCGCTATATTTCAACCCGTCAGGTAATCCTTATAACCAAACGCGCATTCGATGCGTATGGGTTTTTACCTATGGTAAGGATTGCCTAGCGCGTTTGGAAAGGCTGTTACAGATCTGAAGGAGATATTGCAGCAATATTACAGGCATGAAGGATTACGTAATTCCTTATTATAGCGTCAAACCAGTACACTACGATTTAACTTGAGCAATAATAAGGGAAAAATGGAAAAATATCAGAATAGAAAATCAATACACCATAAACGCTAGAAAGGTGGCAAAACACACCCAGGCACCGCCGTTTAAGTTATTGCCACCTACGCGCTAGTAGGATATATGACGCAAGGGTTGACTTGGGCAAGTCATTGGCGCTGTTGCGGACTGCGAGGATTCGAAGCTAAGAGGGAAAGGACTGGACTAGGACTGCATGGTTAGTTAGGGCTGCCAGCTTGGGACACCCTAGGTGCCAGAGTGTCGCATTTGCCGCTTTTGTGGGGCAAGGAACATACGATTTCAGTCACTGCTCAGCAGCAGCAATCACTCAGAAGCCAGCAGATAACTGTCCGCGGGTCGCTTTGGGCAGCAGCGGGCGCGGCGATGGGGGGGGGGCGCACTTTTTGGGCACAGCGCCCTCCGCGACCGAGTCCAGCATCTGCGCGCGCATCTCCTCGGCCCGCAGGAGCCGGATGACCTCCAGCAGCAGCTTGGCCTGCAGCGTGTCCGCCATGCAGTTGATGCAGTTGGAGACGGAGGTGCCCAGGACGCGCGTGTTGGCGTGGCAGTATTTCTGCCAGGCGCGCAGCCGCTGCTGCGGCATGCCCTCCACCTCCCTCGACGCCACGGCGACGCGCTGCAGCCCGGGCTCGCCGCCTTCCTGGAAGTCCGCGCCACCCGCCAGGTCGCCCTCCAGCGCTGCCAGCTTGCCGCCCAGCTGCTCCTGCGGCTGCTCCGTGTCGAGCTCGTCCGACATGAAGCTCAGCTCGCTCAGGGAGTCGTCGAAGTCCTCGTCGCCGGGGACGGTGTCCTCCATGGCGGTGCCCAGCTTCTCGCGCGCCAGCTTCTCCCCGCACACCACCTCCAGCATGCGTTTCTGGCCACGCACACACAATACACGCCGTGAAAGGGGAGACTCAGCCATTGAGTGGTGAAATGAGTCGCCGCCACAAGCTCACCAATCGGTTGCCAATTCAGTATGGACTCCTTCTGGGCAAAATCTATACTGGCCTCGCAGCGACAAGCACTGTGCGAGCAGACGCAATTGCATGGTGTCGGAACATTCCACCATTGGCACAGTCCACCACTGGGGATCGTCCCTAATTGACAGCCCCCCCCCCCCCCCCCCGCCCCCAACCCCCTTCTCCGTCCTGTTCGCGTCCCTGTTGCTGACAGGCGGCGGGCCAGGACGCAGGCCGCACGTTGACCATCGGGATGTTGTCCTGCAGCGCGTGGAGGTTGCTGAGGAGCACGCACAGCTGGCGGTTGACGCACGGGTCCTCGGCGGGCGCGTCCATGCCGCCGTCACTGTCGGCCGTCGTGGTGTGCAGCAACCTGAGGATGGTGCTGGGGTGGGCACGCTGCGACTCCTCCTGCAGCTCCATGTGCCTGAGGGTGCCGGGAGCCACAGCGCGGAGGAATGTAAAAGAAAATGGGACGGAGGCGGAGTACAAACACAAGGTGACGGTAGACACACAATTGACACAAAGGTGCTACGTTGACAATTGTGGGAATGTCGAGCAGCACTGAACATAGTATACATCTCAAGTGCAATCAGATCAAGGCACCTCTCCCGCCGGGCTTTGTTCAGGCCCGCGATGCAGAGCTCCTCCAGGCTCTCCGCGTAGTGGCGCAGCACGTAGTGGATGCTGGCCTGCAGGCGCTCATAGATGTCCGAGTGCAGCGTCGCCTGCTCCGACATCGGCGGCATGCGCTCCCGCGCCTTCTCCGCGACCTGCGCAGGGTGCATCATCGCGGCGGCAAACCTCACAGCGTGGGGCACTCCTACATGGCGCCAAAGGGAGGGCTGCGCAAAGCGCGACCTCAGCCGCTAATACAATCACAGGCAAGCGGATGGATGAATGACCACTCAGCTGGCGAACACTCCCCGTGGGCTCATGATGAGGGAGCCGACTGGTTTCGTGCTAATCGATGAGTTGATGCAATCGTGTGTGGAAGCGGAGGAGGCTCAATGCCCCACAGTGTCTAGTGTATCTGCCCCGCTTTTAAGTGGAGCGGTGTATCGCGCAGGAGACTAATCGTTCACACCGATCCGTGGAGTGCCGTGGTGGCGCGCGTGAGCAGGCACGCACGTCCTGGAAGATGCGCAGCAGGTCCACGACGGACGTGGAATAGAATATACGGACCGCCTATTGGCGTCCATGACGCCGTCTGGTCGACTCGCACTGCGTTGTCGACCCACTCCTTCATGTTCAGGCTGCAAACAGCATCGAATGCCACTCAGCGCCGCATGGCATACGATGCAGCGGGAAGGGCTGGCAAGGGCATGGCTGCCATAGCGATGGATAGACGGATGGATGGATGGACAGGGCACCCCGTCGGAGCCGGGTTGGCGCCCCATACGTACCCGATGTCGCGGATCCACTTGAGCAGGCTGCGGCCAAATATCTTGTGCAAGTTGAGCAGGGCGAATGTGTGCGGCGCCAGGCTGGCTTCCGGACAAGAAGTGCACCGACACACCGGCGTCAATCATGAGCTGATGCAGCTCGTACATGCCATCTTGCACGCCCTGTCCGGCCACACGCAGCAGGCTCTGTTCAGCCAGTAGAGGCGCCCCAAGACCGCCTTCCCAACTTTGAGGGCAAGCACAAAGGGCGGACACACACCAGTAGCAAAACAGTGCCTGTCTAAAGTTGTGTATGCACCTGTTCACTGCTTACCAGTGAACATGTTGGCGCTTTGAAGTGTTATTTCGTAACGAGCGATGGAAGCCATGTGAGGCGCCCGGCTGGGGAAAACAAGTGCAGGCGGAACAAGGAGGGTGTGTGTGGCGGGTGCTACCTACCATCACGAGGTGGTCATACGCCACAACGCCCGGGCCGGTGAAGATGTGCAGCATGTGGTCCGACAGTTTCTTGTACCGCAGCCGCGCGGTGAAGTGCGGCAGGTCCAGGGCTTCGGGGAAGGCGCCCGCCAGCTCCAGGTCACGGCGCAGTGATGTGGTGGCTAGCTCAATGGCCTCGCGCAGGGCTGCCAAATAGCCGTCCCGCTTCTGCCACCACAGCAGCATGGCAGTGCCGCCGGAGGTCAGAAGTGTGCACACGGCCAAGCCAGCCGCTGACATGGCGCAACAGGGTGTGTGCCCTCCGGCAGCAGCTTGCCGGCTCAGGGGGAATCGCATCTTGAGCACAGAGGCGTATCAAACAAGGCAGCAGGAGCACGCCGTTCCCGGCGGTGTGCGAGGGTACGAATCCCTGGATTCTTAGATTGGGTGTTGGCATGATAGATGGAGTGTTATGATGCCCAGACGATCAAGGGAATACAATGCTGCAACAGAGTGATGCTGGTGCTGCCATTCATGGTTCATAGCGGTGGCAGGATTGGTTTGTAGACTCTGATGGATTCGCTGTGTGTAGGAGTGGATGGGTGGGTCGGTGGGTTCAACACTTGATGGTTGGCGGCTGAGGAGACGGGGCAGGGGAGCATTGCACCATGGGCCCCCGCGGCAAGGCCTTCCTAACACGGCGTCGGACAGCGCGGTCAATGTGGATCTTCAGCGGCTCCACCAGCGCGTCCAAGTGGCTGTCGTAACGGATCGCCAGGCAGGTGAGCTCCAGTAGGCGGCGCAGCCCCAGCACGGTGCTGCCCACGCTGCAGCGGTCGCCAAAGGCGACGTGGTAGAACTCGATGGCACGGATGCTGTGCCGCACGATGAGCTGCGTGCAGCCCACGTGCAGCAGCCCTTCCCGCCTGCATCCCGTCGCCGCCACAGGTCAAAGCGGCCGACTGTCAGAACATGAATGCAACATCAGCCTGATGCCTGATGGGGACGTCCGGTATTTCCCTCCCCTCGGTACCAAACATGACGCTGGTCAACGACATACTTACAGAACCAACGGGAATGCGGTTTACCGCAGGGCAGGTCATTTCTGAGACATTGCGCTCGGGCCTTTGCATCCATTAGCAGCATCTAGTCCAATTTGGGAGGGGGTGGGGAGAAAGGTTACCTGGTGCACTTGCCGTCCCGTGCCACCGCCACGATGGGCTTCCACAGCACCAGCAGGGCCTCCAGGTAGT
This sequence comes from Tetraselmis striata, assembly GCA_006384855.1. Lineage (NCBI taxonomy): Eukaryota > Viridiplantae > Chlorophyta > Chlorodendrophyceae > Chlorodendrales > Chlorodendraceae > Tetraselmis > Tetraselmis striata. The sequence goes on along the minus strand of VCJN01003007.1, from coordinate 98,802 downwards.
CAGGCTTTCAGCATCGCCAGGGGCATGCAAAGGCGGCGACAGACATCATGTCAGCGGGTGAGGCCACACCTCTGCGCTGAGCGTGGGCTGAGCAGCGCGAAAGAGTGTAAAGAGTGGAGAGCGCAGTGCAATGGGGGCATTGGGTTCCTGGGCGCGACACCTCGAGGCGCCAGGATTGCAGCAGCCGCTTGACCATCAGCAGCTGGTGCCAGGTGGTGCGGACGCGGTACAGCTTGGCCGCAGCTGCGAGGACGTCCGTCCAGGGCGCGCCGGGGCAATACCTGGAGAGGGCTCGCGCGCTCTCACTGGCATTTGCCGTGCAATCCTTAGCAGCTGTGCCTGAAGGACCTAGGTTGGGAGGGGGGGGGGGGGGGGAGCAGGCGGGTGTGAGACCGTCCGCATCCAGCCGGTGAACCCCATTGAATAACACAGGCTGCCAGTGAGAGGGGCCTTGGGAGGGGGCATACCCTCCAGCTGGAGCGGAGCGCCTGCTTTTGCGCTGCTGCTGGCGCCCTGCCCCTGGGACCAGCTGCCCTTGGCGGCGGCCTTGGTCAGCGTCTGCCGAGCGGAGGCCGATGGCTTTCCGCTCAGGTCGGGGGCGGTCACGCTCTGCGGGGGGCGGGACACCGGGGCAGCTGCATCAGACAAATTGATGGTCCCTGTCCGCGCCAAGATGTTGGCCCAAGGCAGCATGGAGCATGGCGCGCACCCGGCCTGTCAGCCCAAACGTGTGCCCGTCCTCCCGCACGCTGATGTCCTTCGACCAGCAGTCCCACAGCCGCATCATGAGCGCTGCGTACAGTCGGGCTCCTTCATCCGTGGACATCGGGGCGGGGGCGTCCACCTGCGCCGCCGCCACAAAGCAGCACATCCAGGGTGCGAAGCGTTGGGGTAAGCGGGGATAAGAGAGTGCAGCGGATAAGGTCCACCGTGTAAACTCCAGGCAGTGTTGGTATTGTTGGCAGTGCCGCGCCCGCATCGCAGATACCCATACTTGCACTTGTCGTATCTACAGTCCATGTATAGTCAGTGTCTCACCCCTAATCATTGCCATCACTACCCTGGCAAGGGCACCTTCAGTACGGTGGCTCTCATGACAACCATCACAACATATGGCGGGTGTTGTGAGGTGTCCCATGATGGTTTCCATGCGTGCGAGTATATGTCGTGTAAAGCATCTCGAATACATGTAAGGGTGAAGAAGTGAGCTATCCCGGCGCCGTGAAATGAACAGACACCTACACAAGTACGGACTGGGAGATTCGAAAGCTGCTTCATGTGCTCGTTTATGCCACCATGTAAGGTCTCCAGTGTGGCCTTCACACTAACCAACCTCCTCTGGTATATGCAATCATTCATTCTAAAAGCCAAGCCAGCCCCCCCCTCCCCCCGGGGAACGTCCAAGGAGGCAAATGGGTGTTGGACTGCCGCCGCAGGGGTATGGTGAACATGGGCATGCATACCGCGGGGCCGCCTCCTGCCGTGTCTGCCAGCTTCCGGCAGACCTCTGCCGCCACACTTGGGGGCGGCGCATGGCTGCCCTTCCTGGCGGCCTGCTGCAGGCTCTTGGCGATGTCCCGAATCTCGGAGGAGCCAGGGGATGCGGAGCGCGTCTCGGGAACGTACCTGGAGGCACAGTGGAGATTAGCACCGGCTGACGCACGGCGCCACCCCCCCCCCCTCCTCCCCCTCCCCGCCCGCGCTGCTAGACTCTGGTGTGGTGTGCTCAGGCATTGGACTCGTGCCGGCAGTGTGTCACGCGGCACACCTCATCACAATCTGCACCTCCCCCATCTCCGTCCACCCCTTGTGCCCCTTGCGCTGCGGGCCCTCCTCTTCCTCGGGCCGCAGCGGCGGCAGGTCATTCTGCGGCGCTAGGCACGGGCCAAACGCCTGCGAAGCGGGCGCACAGACCTCAGAGACCTGTCCAAGTGAGTGGAGACCTTAAGGATGAGAAAAATGCCATGTGCGCAGTGCTGATGGGAGAACAGTGGCAGCAACGGACATCCCTACATCTTCCCGGGTATACTCTATGCGATCTGTGCATGCTGAATTTGTGCCACAGCCATACTCATGTACTTAGAGTATGCGAGTGAAGCACGAGTGTTGCAGCCTGTAGCTGCGATGCTGCGTACCTCAGGGCTGGGAGACAGAGAGGGGAGAGAGAGGGATGGGGGGGAGTTGAGGGACGCAGCGCACCCCGCGGCTCTTGCGCAGGATGGGGACTGTGCGCGTCACTGGCAGCAGGTAGCTGGTCTCTGGCTCCAGGTTGTCGCGCCTCAGCGCGATGCGGCACCAGCCGATGGTGTGCTGGCCGAGGGAGGAGAAGGTGTCCTGCGGTGCGCGCAGCAGGTGGTCAGGCGCCGCGATAGCCTGCAGTTTTCTCTCCTCGGTAGCAGCATTGTGGCCTTTCCTGCCACGGGTAGCCGGCGAGTTTCTGGGGGAAGGAGGGGGGTTTCGGGGGGGGGGGCGGGGTGACAAGCAGCGGGCTGACCGCACTCCGCACTCACCACTGGCATGGACGACATCAGCGGCAACACGTTGCGCACCGCCTTGGCCTCGCGCGACTGGTCCTCGAAAAAACCGCTGGTGCACACCTGCATGCGCATCGTGGCGGGCGCCTGCTGCAGGTGCATCGGACTGGCCTTGGAGTCCCACTGCGGGCTGTTCCCCCTGCGGCGGTACAATGCAGGCGGCCGGCTGTCAGCACCTGAGATCCCCCCCCTCCCCACCCCCTTTACCCTCCCTGCTGCATCCTGAGCACCCTGCGGTTTGGCGCAGTCATGCCGGAAAGACCAACCAGCGGAACAGGACGCCACCAGGATACACACCCCTCCCTGAGGAGGAGACAGCGGTGGGCAATTGAGGGAGAGGGGGAAGGAGGGGGAGGGGGTAACACCTTGCAAGGTCGGTGCGCAACGGAGCAGGGCGAGCGGCGGTGTGCGTGCTCCCATGAGGAGAGCCCGGGACAACGGGCTGCTGCAGCAGGTCGATCACCACAAAGTGGTCCGTCACGACGTGCGGCGCCAGGCACGCAAAGCGCCGAGCGGCTGCCTTGCTCTTCAGATCAGTGCCCTGCAGAACGGTCCGCAAAGGCAGGGGGCAAAGGGGGGAAGGGGCAAAGGGGGGGGGGGGGGGGGGGGGGGTTTAAGCCACCTGGGGTGAGGGGCATTGCGACGCAGCATCACCCGTTGCGCAGAAGGCCGATACCGGTGCTGTCATGCAGCGGAACTGCCAACGCAGCATTGTGCCGACTTCTGCGGCTCAGCGCTCGAACCTCAGCCTGCCCTCAGCGCAGGCCAAACGGCCACCCTTAGTGGAACTGAACCACGGGGGGGGAGGACCGCATGTCAGGCCGCCATGCCCCTGAGACCTCATGCAACACAGAGCCCCCTGTCCCCCGCCCCAGAGCGTGCACCAACCCCCGCTTCCATCGGCCGGTTCTGCCGCACTTGTTGTAACTACATTCAGATTGAACTTGGCGGCATGAGTTGCAGCCTGGATGCATGCAGCTAGCCGCGGGATTATGAAACCAGACCTGACCTGTTCTTGCATGCCACTGATCCCCCCCTCCCCCGCCCCCCTGGCGTGGTAACCCCCCAGCTGTTGCAGGGCACTGTCCCTGATGACACCCCCCCCCCCCCCCGCCACACACACACACACACACACACACACACACACATGACGTTCACATGCAGTGCGATTGTGTTGAGGCCCTGGCAGCCCGAGGTCCACCTTAATGACAGCGACCTCGAGCATGGCGTTCAAGGCGGGCAGCTGGAGCTGCTGGCGCAGCAGGCGGCGCAGCTCCGTCAGCTCTGCCTCCTCCCACTCCTCCGCCGCCTGCTTCTCCGGGAAGTCCTCCGTCACTCGCTCCTCCAGGTCGTCAATGCGCGCTGCGAGCTCGTCCGCCGCGCGGCCGTTATCGCGCAGCGCATGGCGCAGCACCTGCAGGTGCTCCGCTTTGCCCTTGCCAAAGGCCAGCCGCAGAACGTCCGCCAGCTGCAACCGCTCCACCAGCGAGCCTGGCGCATCCTGTCGCAAGAGGAGCCAGCGGCGCGGCTCAGCCGCCAGCCCGGGGCAGTTTGCCATCCCACCGGTGTTGGCAGTATCAGGGAAGAGCGGACTCGGGGGGGCGCTGCTTGCCGCCGGCCCGCACCTCCCAGGCCAGCAAGATGGAGCGGACGGCCATGTAGTATGCCTCGTCAACCTCCACCGTCGAAGCGAAATGGCTCAGCGGCGAGCCGGACGAGCCGTCCTCGTACCCAAGGTCACCAAACACCTCGAGACCGGGGCTGCCGTTGCCTGTGAGATGGGGTGCTCGCCATCAGGGCGGCGGCCAGGGGTGCGCATGGAGCTGAACCTGCTACTGCTACCCACTGGTACACCCCAGCGTGGAGGGCGGGGGAGAAGGGAACATACCTCCGCTGGCGCTGGAGGCATTGGAGTCTATGCGGTGGTAGTCTACCTTGAGCGGCGCCAGCGCGATGTCATCCAGCGCGATGGTGACACTAGACGGGGAGCTGCCGGGAGTGGCGGGGCTATCGGGGGCCCCCTCACCCGCCCGCGGCGTCTCGTCATAGAACGCCAAGCCGACGTCCCCCGGTGTATCAGGGCCCAGCACACCCCGCGCGCCCAGCCCCAGCTGCGCGCAATACCCAGCGATCAAGAGGCAAAGGGGATAAATATGTCAGATGATGTGAAGACATTGCTGGGCATACTTGCCTACCTGTTTCCCCAGCAATGCTGCCACCGGTGATCCCTTGTGAGCTGGTCCTTCCCCCATCAGCTGTTGTTCTCTGCTTGACTATCGAATCGCGTATGTGCTCGGAGCAGTGCCCCCCCCCCCCCCCCCCCCCCCCCCCCCGCCGCCCACTCCCCTGCCCCTATTATTGCACTCATCCCCCCCCCCCCCCCCCCACCCCCCCCCCAAAGGGGAGCCGATGAGCCGTACGTTGATCTGCACCCGCGCGAGGTTGCGGCTGGCCACGCGGCTGAGCCCGCTCTCCTCCACCTCCCGCTCGGCCTCCTGCTCCTCCTGAAACTCCTCCTCGATGGCGGGGCCCGCGGTGCTGCTGTTGGAGAGCAGCTTTGTGAGACGATCGGCGCCCACCAGGCTGGCGCGCGCGCGGAGGATCTCCGCCACCGCGGCGCCGTCCGCGCTCCCCACGTCCAGCCGCTCGTCCGACGCGCCGAGCTGCTTGAAGCTGGTCTTTCGGTCATTATACTGCCTGGACCCCAGTCGGGGTGCCCCGCTCGGCGGCGCCATCCTGTCCGCGCCACCAGCAGAGTCCGGACAGCCGCCGTCGCTTCGTCGTCGGCGCGTCGTTTCTTGTCTTTCCGCCCCACTGCTGATCGTCGCCATAATTTGGCGCGCGATCGTCGGCGGCCCAGAGCAGCAGGGCAACTACCCCGTAGGCCCGTACCAGGTGTGAAAGGGCGGATTCGACGACATGTTGCGCGTGTGGAACGCGCTACTGAGTCAGCACTCTGCTCCCGCGCGGGTTTATAGCGCGCCATTGCTTCTCATCAGTTTTCCGGGCGTGTATGTAGTAGTGTATTACAGCATGCAAATGAAACGTAAGTGGCAGATTGCCCTTTGCTCGCCAGCAGGTGCCGTGTGCTTCCGCCGTGCCGCGGTGGCAGATGCGCGCCAAGCACCGGAAATTTTGCAAAGATTTGCCAGCATGTCAAATAATTTCCTCTTTATCGCCCCCTGCTTGCGCCACGTCAAGCGCGGCCACCGAATCTTGGGCCTGGGCAGCGCTTGTCTGGCCAGGGCGCGCCTGAGGAGTTCACGGCGGCCAAAATTCCGTACACCCCGAGCGCCACGCCGGCCTGCCCCGCCGGGGACCGGAAGCCCGCCGAACGGCACGGTGGCCGACGAGCCTGGCCACATAGCCTTGCCATCCACCCTTTCTCCTCGCAACAACTCGAAGATTTTTTTCTACATGAAGTTAGCAAAAGCTTCCTTCCGAGTTATTACAAGTCTCCCAACCGCTTCCGAACTGCTGTAATCGCTGCGCCCTGTTACACCGTCGGCGCGCACGCGTCCGTCTGTCTCAACAACTTTTCTCGAATACACTATGGCGGCCGCCCTTGCGATGCGCTCCAGCGCCTGCCTCAGCAGCCGGTGCCTCGGCAGGCGACAGCTGGCCCGCGGCCAACCAACCACGCGCCCCTCTATACTCGCCTCGCGTGCCGCGCGCCGCAAGGCGCCTCTGGCGCCTCGCGCGGTAGCCGCGCCGCAGATTGCCGAGCCTGAGGTGTCCACCAGCGAGCCGTCGCCGTCGCCGCCGCCTTCCGCCTCAAAGCGCACCGTGGCGGTATCAGAGAAGTCTCTTCGCAGCACCTGGGAGCACCGCGCTTGGGTGTGGGGCACCAGCGCGCTGCTGGCAAAGCCCCTCCTGCAAGCGCTTCTGGCAGCTTCGCACGACAGCGCCGACGCGGTGACCGTCGCTGTCGCGGTTGCGGCGTCGTACTTCGCCTCTGGTGAGCACACGAGCACTGCCACTCCTCCCGCCTCGTCCTCGCCCGCATGCCTTGCGTGTAATCTCACAGCGGGTGAACTGATTGCATGATGTGCCATCTCCTGCCCCTTTCACCCTCGATACAGATTTCGGCACGGGCGTGTACCACTGGTCTGTCGATAACTACGGTAGTGGAGAAACTCCGATCGTCGGCGGACAAATTGCCGCTTTCCAGGTAATACTCCACCCCACGCCGTGCCTTCCTGCCCTGTTAACCCGGCACTTGCCTGCTTAGCCCGCCCCGGTGCGGCCCCACCTGCTGATGCCCTTGATGCACCACTTAACATGGCACTGTGGAAGTAAGAGTGAGAAATTGCCAGCCTGGTGGAGTGATATACTGCCAGCCTGGTTTGTCAACTGGCGCTGAGAGTTCTCCGCTGGTGCAGGGCCATCACGTGCGCCCCTGGACGATAACCCAGCGTGAGTTCTGCAACAATGTGCACCAAGTGTTCCAGCCCGCGATGGCGCCTGCTGCGCTGCTAGCGCTCACGGCCAGTGACGACTCCGTCTTCAGCAATGTCTTCTTTTCCACTTTCATCTTCTTTGTGTGCATGAGCCAGCAGTTCCATGCGTGGAGCCACATGAAGAAGTCAGAGCTCCCTGCCGCTATCGTGGCGCTGCAAGATGCCGGGTTGCTTATTTCGCGCAAGGCGCATGGTGCCCACCATCGTGCGCCCTTTGAGGGGAACTACTGTATTGTCAGCGGTTTCTGGAACCCTATTCTCGACCGCGACGGCGCCCCTGATAACTTCTTCCGCCGGCTGGAGGTTGTGGTAGCGGATGCCACAGGCGTGGAGCCGCGATGCTGGCATGAGCCGCAGTACGATTGGCTGCCAGAGGAGGAGATGCCCTGAGCATCCTGGGCCTGAGCATACTAGTATACGTATCCTTCCTATTTTCCACTGTAGAACACTGGCCACGTAGAGCAACCCCATGCTGGCAACGTCAGCCCTGTAACAATACTGAAGTAAAAATATCATATAGCTTGTTGGTGTGCGGTTTGCGCAGTCACTAATTTTGCACCATCTAAGAGATCGTGTGCTTGCTGCAGCGGAATGAGGTATGTCGGCGGCCGGTTGTGTTCTTTGTCATGCAGCTCGGCCAGTGTCGTTACTGCGTGTCAGTGGTGAGGTTGATGCAACACCAGGCCTGCGGTGCATCCCATTATTACTGAAAGGTGAAGAGCATGCAGTTGCAGCTCTCCGGACCCGCAGTTATGCATGCTTGAAGGGCTAGTCTGCGGCAGGGTTCAAGGGCCTCCCAGCTAATATCGGCAAACCAATAAGCTAATGCATGCAGCCAATGGCAAGCGTAGAAAGCAGTGAGCCAACATTCCACAAGTCACTTTCCGGAGGGATGGGCCGGTCACTGCTTCAGCTCCAGCCTACAAGGCAAATCTTGTCAATATCCATACCCATGGCGAGGCACAGGAATCAGGTCTGTCACATGTCCCATCCTATTTCTTCTAGAACATGCTTTTGCCTGCCCGGCATGATGGGTGTGATGCCACATGCAGGTCGGGCATATCGGGTCAAAGACGAGCTCCGGGCAGTGGTACCAAAGTAGACACAGCCCATTGCAGACAGGGAGAGGGGCGCCGCTGCTGGTGGCGATCTCTGGCGATCAACATGTGCACATGCGGCTGGTGGCATTTGGCTGTTGTCTTAAAGTAATGGTGCACAGGGTGGACCGAGAGGGCACCGCAGCTGTGCGGTTGGCAGCGTGAGCAGAAAGCCATGCAACTCCTGAGATCGGCACATGTGCCGTGCCTCAAATACATGTAGGCATCAGATCTGTCACACACTCGTGCTCCTCCATGCCGGCGCCAAGGCACACAAAGGGCGCGTCTACCACCCCAAAAGATGCAGGGGTGGCACGGCGCAGCAGCGAGTGAGAAGATTGTAGTTCGTGATAACTATGCATGTGGCATCTCCCAATGCATGCGCAGCCGCTACTGGCCGCCGCTGCCGGCAGACTGCTTGGCGGCGCGCATCTTGGCAGCCTGCCGCTTCAGGAACTCCGCCTTCAGGCGCTGCCGGTTGCGCTGCAGCTGATCCGTGCGCGCCTGCTTCAGCTGCTCCGCCTTGTCGCGACCGCTCTCGGTCTCGCGCGCCAGCTCCGAGATGACCTGCCGTAGCGCGGATCGGGGGCAGGCGGTCGTGCAGGATCAGGGGCAGGACTAGGAGCTTGGCTCCCTCCAGCAGCAGCAGCAGCAGCAGCGGCGGCAGCAGACATTCTTCTCTCCGCCTCCAGGTGTCCGTCAAGTCTGGGCAGGCCCCGGCAGCAAGCCCCCCCCCCCCCCCCCCTCCCCCCCCTCCCCCTCCCTTTGCCCGTTCGCTTGATCCCACCTGTATCCGCTCCTTGCGACCCGCCACGGCGTTGTGGCCCCAGCCGCTATCATCCTCCGCCGCTGTGTCCCTAGCTGCAGCCTCGCCATCTGCAACTCCAGAGCACACGTCGGCAGTGATGAGGACGGCGAGCTGAGGTGTAACAAAGGGGGGGGGGGGGGGGGAGGCTTGCGGCCATCACACCCTTGGTATCGTCGCTGTCTGAGCGCGCGTCTGGCTGCCCGCCCAGCGTGGCCGCCAGGAAGCTTTCCGCCCGCCCCCGCAGCACCTCCTCCTCCTGCTCCAGTGTCCCCTTCTGCAGAAAGTCCACCTGGTAGACATCCTCCCGGTCGGGCGCCTCCCCGCGCACTGCGCACCCGAGCATCCCCGGCACCCTCAGTGCGCCCAGCACCAGGCCTCGACGATCTGTCACCCGCATCCCCCGTACCCAACACAACCCGCCTCCCGAGCAGTAGCTAGCAGCAGCCCACCTATCTGCTCATAAAGCTTGGCCTTGCGCTCCAGCGCGGCGTAGCACTCTCCGATGCGGTCCTTCGCCCTCTGCGCAGCAGCCACAGCCCGACTCTGCCTTAGCATGCGCACCTCCGCCGCCGCCCGGTCGCCGCCCACACTGGCATTCCCGCAGGGCCCCCTGGCCTCACCTGCACCTCCTCCATGTCGCGCTCGTTGCGCGCGTCCACGCCCGCGTTACGCCGGTTGAATCGCGTGACGTCAACGCCCACCCTCCGCCGCGTGGTCGAGTCGGTGGGGTCCAGTACCCCCTCTGCGCGCAGCCGTGCCTGCCAGCAGCGTCGGCGGGGGGCGCGCTCAGCAGCAGGGACGGGAGCACTGAGGCGGTGCACCCTGGGGAGCCAACGCGCACCTCCTCCTGCCCGCGGTACAGCTGCGCCTTGAGGTCCACAATACTGCTGGCACCGACACCCTCGATATCCTTACGCTTGCGCGGCTGCACGGAGCTCTGCGCCAGCCAGCCCAGCGACTCCTGCTCCCGCTGCAGCGGCTGCTTGCCTTTGGCGCCAGCTGTGTAAGGCAGGCCGAGCGAGGGCGCCACCCGCAAAAGAGCAGTCAGCGTTGCAGCCCAGCATTGATGGTGGCGCCCGCAATGTGGCTGCTCCTCCACATGCCAGGAAGCTTCTCCGCGGCAGAGCGGCTGCCTGCACCACCAGCTGCCATTGCTCTGCACGCTCCGCAACGCTGGAGCGAGTGTGTCTTCCCGGGCGGGGGGGGGGGGGGGGGGGTTACTGTCCCTCACCTGCATCCCCCCCTCCGGCCGGCTTCGAGCTGCCCGCCCCATCCTTGCCCGAGCCAGCCCGGTCCATGGCCCTAGCCTCGCGGAGTGGCGGAAGTGCCTGCGTACGGTCGCTGCTCGCGCGCGGCGGTCTCCTCGGCGGGGGCAGCGGCCCCTATCGCGCTGTTGTCTGCGGTACGCGGGGAAAAAATGTAACGCACCTGGGCTGGCAGCACTGCGCCGTCGACCTCGGGAGATAGAGGCCGTCACGGCGAATACGGTTCGGACGGCCGCCACCTATGCGCGCACAAACGCTGCCTTGTAGGGTTGTAGCTGTATGATCGGGTCGTGGCGGTGGTAGTGGTACGAGCCGTGGAGCACGCCAGGGAAGACACGCCGTGGGGATACTACCTGTACTGTTATCGGTCATCTGTGTGCGTGCCCTCGTGTCCGGCATCAAGCGTCGGGGATCCTTCACTACTAATTCAATCTATTATTATTACATCGGGGCTTTCACAAAAGCGCACTATACTTAAAACTGTTTTTAATCCCTTGTCCGCTCGGTTGAGCGGTCGTCTCGTACGCAAGAAGTCCCGGGATCGACTCCTGGCTGGCCGATGTGTTTTATATTTTGGCGATAACGTCCCGGCGTGTCCCGGGTTTACCGGGTTGATGCATTAGCCCCTCGGGGTTCGAATGGCTCAAGTCCACTCAGCTCGAATCCCTGATGGAGCTGTTTTTCCAGGGCCAGGCTCTCAAATTGCGAGGAAGCCCCTTGAGCCCCCGCTCCCACCCTCCAGCACAACACTGGGGGTTCCGAGAGGTTGAGCAGCTCGGGTATGGGCACAACGCGGGAGAGGGGCACGGAGATACACTTCCGTGCAGCGCCTGGTTCCCCAAATACCAGTGCCACCCCAGGATCGGGCCACACGCAGCCAAGCCCCTCCACCTAAGGCCGAGTGTAGAGCCGTGCCTGGCTATGACACGCAATATGCTCGGAGGGGAAGGTTCAGAGACTAGACGGGAGCCGGTGCGGCGGGGCACCGCTGTGCTCAAGATATAGTCCCTCACCACCCGAGAGGGTGCCTGTAGTGAGCTCCCCAGGGAGGGGTGAGCTACAGGGGCTGGGCCGTTCCCAGCTATGTGAGATCGTATAATATGGAGCTAGTATGGGAGTGAGCTCCGCGGCTCGGGGGTTGGTGGAACGGCATGCCGCCCTCGTGACTGCCCATGTTTGTAAATATATGATCTCGAGGCATGTAGGGAACGGATCTTGTTCAACCAGCTCGACGCGGCGTCAGGCATGTGGACAGTGGCCATCCCCACCGCACGGACAGCCATGACTCCGCATGAGCTGCGGGAGGTCGCTGCCGGGTACTTCTTTCTGCCTAGCCCGTGCTTGGCCCCGGTGGTTGGGTGCCAGATTATTCTGCCCTCGACGGAGCACAACCCCGTCATTGTTGATCTATACGGCGACGCGCTCATGAACCTCCCGGCGCCTGGAGACGCTCACTGGCGTGTACAGCACGACGCTATCGCAGATGCCTTCCGCGATCACTGTGTTCACGACCTAGGTATCGCGGTACGGCGGGAGGTGGATGACTTGTTCCAGCAGGCAGTGCCTCTCGGCAACACCGTACCCCGGGATGAACTCAAGGACCTAGTGCCCGACGCAGAGCTCTCCCTTCCGGCGTTCAACGTCGTGACCGGGAGCTATGATCCCCGGAGCTTGAAGTCCACGCTGTTGGAGTTCAAGACTATGCGGTACGGGGTCAAGTACACTTCATTGCCCCGGGCCACAGCTGTGGATCGGTTTGAGCGCTCCCTGTTGGGCGACATACAACGGGGGTTGGCTGCGCGGGACGCGGCGTGGCACAACACAGAGCCCGGACACAAGGGTCCTCTTCGAGACATCCTGGATATGTCGGAGTACACGGGCATGGTCTTCGGCACAGTGGGTGAGGTGAGCAAGGGGGTGCACCGCACAGTGCGTGGTATCGCATGCTTGGCTGCGGATCGGGGTGCCCTCTCATCGCGGGGCACTCGGTGCATCACCCGGGCTCACCAGGAGGCCTTGCTCGCAAGAGATTTCCTCGGGGTCCTGAGCTTGGTGGCCGCTCGAGAGCGTGCTCGCTGCCTCATCAGACGGCGCAGATTCGTCTCCCATCCCGTTGCTGAAGCTGCACAGCACGTCCGAGGATCACCCACACACACACGTGCTCGCGTGGCCCGGACTCTGAACCGTGTGCGCATCACTCATCCATCCCGCCTTATGCGGGATGCGGGCCGCTTTTAGGCGGCTTGCTGTGTTGATTTTCTAATTCTGGGGAACTGCCCTTTTTGTAATTCACACCAGTCCTGTCCCGGGGTTCGAATGAGGCAACGGTCCACGGGCTATGCGCCCTTGACTGCACTTGGCGCAAGACGTCAAGTGCTGGGGCGGCTTCGGCCGGTGTCCGGGGGTTCCTCTTGCTTTCACTTAAAATCTGCTGCGTCAATGTACGCTTCACAGCGCCCAAAAATAACAATTATTATCCGAGAAAATTTTGAACGCGGCCAAAACTCGCACAACCCTCCGGTGAAGTGTTTGACCTTTCAAAAACATTTGGGAATCTGCCATTACAAGGCAATTTGGACATTTCCTCATCCCGCCCCACGACTTCGCAAGGCGAAGTATTGTGTACTACGCACCCATGTTCTCCGGGCATAACACTTCCGCCCGTTGAATTTTCGCGAAAATTTCTGTGGCTTCCGCATGCCTGAAAGTGTCGAAACATACCCACCGGACAGAATGTTGATTGGATGTGTATCATTTATTACGCAATGCAAGGACTTTTAGTGCGCTGTGCTGTGTAGTAGCAACTGCTGCTATATGGAAGCCACAGCGCATCACTGACCGAGGCATCCTGGGGCATCACCAGCAGTTCAGACAGTACAGTGTTCCTGCGCTTCGAAATAATTTACAACACGTCCAACTTCCCTCTGCCCTAGCAATTATGGACCCGCCTGGCGCGTAGCGGCTCTTGAGCCGCCTATTGATTCACACCAAGAAATAAACAAATCCTCCGTGCTGCATAGCAGCCTCTGCTTGTAGTCTTCCCGTCGCGGTGAAACGCAGCGCCCAGCGCTCCGCCTCATAGGTCGACCATGCTTGACTCTACCAGGATGCTCGTCGCCATGGCGGCCAGATACAGGCCGACAAGGCAGGCACCCCAGGCCTTGGTGATCTTGTAGTCCATCAGCGCAACCGCAACTGCGCTGCTTATTAGCGCGATGAACAGAAACCCGAAGGAGACCGGCACATTGGGGTCGTAGTGGAGTCCTGCAAGGAAAGAGGGATGATGGGCGCCGGCACACGGGTAAATAGTGCCAGTCAGGTAGACTAACGCATACCATAACCAGTAGCGATTGAGAACGATGAAACAGCGGTCCGAGAATTGCCCGAAACAGACAGGAAGGCCTTGCTCACGAGCAAGACAAATCAGTAGCTCCCGAGGAGCATGCAGCAAAGCCACATGTCCTGACGTATGGTGTTAGACTGTCTGGCAGAGTCCCCGCGAGATTCGAGTCTAGTAATAAGATAGTGCAATGTGAGAGGTGCTGCATACCGTAGGGCTGGGGATACATGAAGGCTGTCTTGATCGTCAGCGCGAGGCCGAGGCCGATGAGCATGTTGAACATGGGCCCCGCGTAGCATCCTGCTAGCGCCACAACAGGCTCGCCAGCACGCGCGAGCGCCACGTCCGCTACGAGGTCGCCGATGGAGTTGCCCCAGGCCAGGACTGTCACGCCCATGATGGCCGGCGACAGGCCCATGATGTGGCCGAGGGTGGACAGGCAGGACAGCAGCTCCTATCAGGGGAAACACACCAAGTGCTGTAAGCCTCAGCATTGCCTGCAATGCTCCAGCAGGCCATTGCCAGCCCAGCAGGCCACTGCCATCTAAGACCTGTGATTCCTTAGATGTCACAAACACATGTGAATGGGTGGATAAAGGCGGGCAAAGGGGATGACGCGATGTCGCGCACGCGTTGGTGGGGGGGGGGGGGGGGGAGGGGGGGGGGGGATTGCCTGCGCGATCATGGATATCCAGGCAATGGAGCACACAAAGGCAGCTCCCAGCGCGACATGTTCCATCCAACGCGGCCGCCGCTTGTTGGCCAGGATGACCCACTGCGCGGCTGCTAGCAAGGAGCTCTGCAGGCCGACAATCGACCACAGCGGGACGGTGCCCTCCCCAAACACGCCCACTGGCATGTCAAAGTCGATAAAGTCGTTGAAGAAGAGAAGCAGCAGCAGCGGGCAGAGCATCGTGTTGAGGGCGCCCATGAGCCGGTCGTGCGCCATAACGTCCGGCACCGTCATGCGTCGCGCCAAAATCAATGGCTGGAGCACCAGGGCCAGCATCTGCTCGTAGGGATCAAGCCCCTGCGAGTGCCGCCATGTTACCTTCATAAACACTGCAGGCACGCATGTGTTGATGCAATCCAATATGATTGGGGCAATTGCGGGAATCCACATGCGCCATCGCGCGCAAGCTGCCTCACCTTCCAGTCGTCCCACCAGGCACCCACGCTTCGTGTGGTATGGCGCCACAGCGACAGCACTCCAGCCGCCCCTGCCTCCGCTCCGACATCGCCTCTTACCACATTGTCGCCAGATCCCGCGCCGCTCTGCTCTAAGTCCACCGCCACTGCCCCCAGCCGCCCCTCGGCGCCGTCTGGCTCCCGGCCTGCCAGCTGCCGCGACGAAAGCCCTGGCTGGCTTCTGCCGCGCGAAGCACCGTGCTCCGTGGCGCCGCTAGCCACCATGGGCCCCCCAGCCTCAGCGTTTACTGCCTTGGCCGCCTTGGCCTTGCGTGCTTGCAACAAGCTGTCAATCCAAACCTGCACGGATCAGCCATCCACATCGCTCCTCAGCTGCTGCGGCAACTGCACACGCCATGCACACGCTGTCAATGGGGATGGCTAGCCTACCACATAGACGACAAACACGCAGTAGTAGATCACCAACCCGACCGCCTGCCACAGGTGGATGTGGCCACTGGCGAAGACTGCAAAGACAAGCAGCACCGCCACAAAGTAGAACGCCACGTCGCGCAGGTACCTGCACATGCGTGCGTCGTGCACTTTAAATGCCACCCCTCCCCTCTCCCCATATTCGGGCAGCCCTCTGCCCCGCACAGGCTCTACCAATGGGGAAGCTGGTTAGCAGCCCCCACCCGTCGTAGACAGCGAAGGGTGCCGCAGCGAGCGCGACCGCGCCCACCACGAAGGCGCTCACAAAGCTGCCGGCCGATACAATTGCGCCCAGTCCGATCTTCCCGTCGCCCTCCACGAAGGCCGCCAGGCTTGAGAAGACGTCGGGCGCACCATTGCCAAAGGCGAGGAAGGTGACCCCCGCCGTGTTGGGCGCCAGATCCAGCACCTCGGTCAATTTCTTGACCACGGGGCAGAAGTATTCCTCCGCGGTCTCCCCCAGAAGGTAGAATGCAAGCAGCACGACCAGGCTGAGTGTCGCGAAGGAGAGCAGGAAATTGCCAGCCATGGTGCAGTGGTGGAAAACAGTGAAGTTGAGCAGCCCCTCGCCGTCGTCGAGACAGTGCTCGCGTACGTAGGCACACGCATCCTGCACGCAGCGGCGGAGTTCTCAACGGCTTAGATAATTGATGTTGGTCAATCGCCCCCCCCCCCCCCCCCCCCCCTGGGCTGCCCCTCGTCCTGACCACCGTGCGGTGCATTGTCTCAGTGAACACACCTGCTGCTGGTTGATGATGGATCCGCACTTGTCCACCTCGTCGTCTAGCACCGGGATGCTGGACAGCTCATCATAGCTAGTCTCCGCCTGCAGCAGGCCCCGCCCACCACCTGCACCCCCGCTGCTCCCCTCGCTCCCACGCAGCACGATGGCGCAACCCATAGTGACGGCGCAGCCGACCGCGCGCACCGCCGTTGCCACAAGTCGCCGCCGCCGCCTCAAGCGGGCGCTATCTGCGCTGCCCATGGGCGGCATCGAGCCTCCTTCCCCCCTCCCCCCCCCCCCTCTTCCCCCCTCCAGGTCAAGGGGGCCGGTCTGTGTTCCAGTAGAGTCGTACGCGCCGGCGGTCCAACGGGGCAGTCAACGGGCGCCCTTCGGCCGGCGAGGACGATCTAGCCAGCGGCGGAGTGCGACCTACCGCAGCCCGGCAGCCACGCTGTTACAACGGTCGGGCCTGCTGGCTGGTACAGACCTCAGCTAGCCCGGCCGCGCGCCGGAGACTGCCTTCTTTGCGAGCAAGCGGCAAGCTGATTGGGACAACGACACCATCAACTTATGTGCGGTATGTAATAAGGAAGTCGCACAGGAGTCCGTAATACCTAAAGGAAGTCGCTATTCCAAGAGCAGTACAGCACAGAGTCGTCATCCCTGATGTACTTTGTGTACCCCTGCGCTCCCGCCGGAGCGGCAGTAGTCGCTAACTACCTTGGGATTTCTCCTTCTGGCATTATTCTAAATTCCTGGAACCTCCGTGACTTTGTATCAGTTTCGGGTTGGGCGTCCTCCGCAGTCCGGTGACGGGTGACAGTGTACATGCAGGTGTCTTTCCGGACGATTTTCTCCTGATGCAACCAACGTCTGAATAACACCGTGCAATCCCTTTTTGCCGAACCTGGATATTTTCCTAATTCCGAAATAAATCCAATTTGTTTCTGATATAATGCTGGTAGATGCTTCAGCTGCCACGATTCACTCCAGTTTCAGTGATCAATCCCCAAAAGTTTATCTTGAACTTAGTTCCTCCAGCGCCTCTGCGCAGCCTGATAAATCTTGGATTTATTCTCATCCGTATCTAGTGGTGCTCCCCACAAGTTCCGGGCTCTTTAGCCCTTCCTAGGGTCATCATACCCTCGCTCCCCTCAACTTTTGCTTCTCACCGCCTAGGCCATTGCTATGTAGCCCTCAAAGCGCGATGGGGTTCTGTAGCCTATTCACTGATGCTATTGACTTTGTTGAAATACACATTATCTTCCCAATTACGTCCCAATTCAGACATATGGCGCCCTGCTACACCGTCCTGTCCGTCACGCCTCTGCTCCGTCCGGACTCGGTCATACCGAATCGTGGGGCGAGCCGGGTGATGCATCGATGCCGTCGCCGCCGCCATCGCCCCCGCCTCCCTCTCCGCCGCTTCCGTCTCCCCGAAACGAATCAGCGAGCCCCGCACTACCCAGCGGCGGGGAGGGGCGTTAGGTATCGTCTGATGGTGGCATGGGAGCAAGCATGGCAGCGCATGAGATTGCATTGCCTTCTGCGGGGATGCCCACTTGCAGCTGTCCAGCGTTGATATGGAGGCAGTGGAGGCCGGCGCATGGCGCGTCGTACCCACGATAGCCGGCACTTCGGGCATGTCTCCATTTGGGCGTTGGGTGCTGTATATGACCTATTATGATTGCTGGCCGCTGCCGATAGCACATGCACTAGTGCTAGGGGCAGTCAGGGACTTTTGGGAGTATGCCGGCACCCTGAAGGTTAGTGATCATTTACATCACTGTTGCTGCCCGCCAGTGGTTCCTGCCGCAAGGTGCGTTGCTTACATGTGTGTGCCCTCACAGGATATGCGGCCCAAGATGAAGAAGATGGACAGGCGGATGGCGCTGGTCGCCCTAACTTGTGACTTTGGCATGCCAGTCCGGCCGATGCTGCCGTCAGTCGGCACTAGCGGTGTGGTGTGTGCCAACTGGACATGCTTGGACTTCCTGCACTTCGCGGAGACTGTTGTGGCAGTGCTAGTCCTTGGGTGAGGGCTGCTATTGCTAGGAGTAACACAGCCCAGCTCCGCTGTAGTGGGGTGCTGTCTCAGTACGTGACATGCGCGGCAATTGCTGCATGGATATGTTTGACAACGCAGAGCATCAACACCTGGCAGTCGTGTGGCACATGTTACAAGGAGCGGTCATCCACTACCTGAGGGACTGCGAGGAGTGTGACGCTCCTGCTGACAGTGAGGAGTGCCAGCGTGTCAACGAGTACATCAAAAAGCAGCGAGAGGAGGGCTTCAACTGCTTGCTGACCTATGCGCAGATGTGCATCATGTATATGTCTGATGAGATGATGAAACTGAACCTACGCAATCTGGTCTGCCGAGTCAGAGCTTAGGAGGCGGCCAGGAGCAGCACTGCCCGCGACTCAGAGCTCTGGATGGAGCCTACCGTGCGCCCCCCCCCCCGGCCTTTTGCCCTCATACGCATTGTGTCTAGGATGTTGCCATGTGAATACATGTCCTATGTCATGTGCATATGCGGGACGTGAAGTGCGTGGCCAGAGCCAGTGGCACCACTGACACGGAGCATGCATACGGGCGGCAGTTCTTACTTGAGGCACGCATCAAGTTCATGCGTGCATGCCTGGACCAAGACTTCCCTAGCATGCCTCTGTGGCGGCCATGCTTTGTGGGACAGTGGGAGGCCGCTGGCGAAGACGATGCGGTGGATATGTTGTTAGAGGGCACGGGACCGGGCTGCAAGGGCGCTGCTGTGGAGCCATGCACCTCATGCGCCCCCGCCACTTGGGAGGAATGCGAGCCCGCACTGGCTAAGTACTGTATGTGAAGGAACAAGCACACTAGCCACTACCGGGCGGCATGGAACGACGAATATTATGCAAGGGGGCTCGACCCCCATGACATCAAGCAACACCCTCCCCCCCCCCCCCCCCCCCCCGCCCCCACCCCGGCCCCATGCCGCCCTCTACTACCTCCAAATTAGCTGGAATCGTAACGCATGTCATAGGTCATAATCTGAACGCAGCATGTTCCGGGCTTTAGGGTTTCCTCTCAACTCAACTTCCTACTACCATGTGAACCGCCTATTTACTACATGGCATGTTGCGCGTTGCTACCCTGCTGCGCGCTGGCGCCCCGCTGCCCCGGCCTTGCTAGCAAAGGAAATGCGGTTTGTGAAATCGACGGACATGAGTCGATTTCACTCTTAGCTGCGGTCAATAATGATTTATTCCGATTGTTGATTATGATTAATGACGTTGTTGCACTATCCCGCAGGTACAACCTGTATCACCCGAGCAAGATAGGGGAAGGGACATCATTCCTGGCTACCTCTGTATCGTGCACCATGACACAAGGCCGGGAGCGCAACTACTGGATAAAGGCACCCCTCCCCCCACGCCTGACTCCAAACTGCCTACATAGTGTCGCCCTACTGAGTTCTGGTATACACACACATGCATGTGCACGAGAAGCCCGAGACAAGGAGGCATATGGTGTTCAAGCACCAGTCATGGGACGAGCAATGGGTGCCCACTGATGAGCACGGCAAGCATGCCATACTGCGAGACAGGCGTGCCGAGGGGGAGCAGCATGACAACGACGTGCATGTTGGGGAAGTGTTGTACTTCCTGGAGGTGACCCACACCAGCCCTTTGGTGCCGGACCTCACCCTCGCTGTGTGCCGACTGCACGCAGCTGAGCGCATGGTGATAGCCCCCCCCGCCCCCCTCGGTATTGGTGTGTGGCAGAGCAAGGCGCCCCTTCGGCCACACATTCGCAAGGGGCATAACGCCTTCTATGTTGCGCTGAAGCACATCGAAAAGAAATTGCGTTGCTTCTATGCTGATCCGGACATAGTGACAGACTAGCCCTAATCCCGGTTTGGCTTGTCCTCACATGATGTGGGGCAGTATGTGTGGTGCACATATAACACAATGACCCTGCACTACTAGCTGAATTTCCGGATAGCTGGTAAATGTAATCGATCAAAGTTATGCTGCCCAGCAATTTCACCGCGCATCGCCCCGGCGCGGGCGCTGCCATGCGCATCCATCACCCACCGCCCAAAACCTAGCCCCCTTGCGAGTATGATCAGCGGCAGCTGCGAGGTCTCCACCACCCGAAGCTACCTGCTGCAAATCGGCTGGGTACAACGTGGGACTGCCAGGGGAGGTGACACAATTGGGACAGTCGTATGGGTAGAGCTCGTCATATTGTTACACATGCTAAAACTACAACACTATCGCATGTTGATACTCGCTACTTTACTCGATGCGAACCGCTCTAGAACGTTGTAGAGCGTAGACCGGTGAAAGGTAGTCATACTCGTTGTATAACGGCGGGGGGGTGGGGCAGGGGTCGGGCAAGGCAGCAGGAGGCGTCGCAAGATCACCTCGTTTGTAAGTAGGCACATATGGTCGCTGGTTCCATGCTGTATGTGACATGAACCCGCCAAATTCTTCAGAAGCTTGTGTTCTCTTGGAGGGGCAGCCAATCCTTGGACCATCACGCGCGGCTCACAATCCTTCGATGGAGCCATTCCTTTAGGGCGCCAAACACTACGGGGGAGCTGTCAGCGGCAATTTCCTGAATGTTCGCCCACACATCCTCATGTAGATCGTCCAACGGGCTATGCAGCATCTCGCCGGGTACGGGCGCGGGGGCTAACATTTCCCCCAACGACTCGATCGTCGGGTTCGGGTCCGGGGGCTGCCTCGTTTCGCCACGGGCTCGATCGTGGCTTCACGTCCGGGGTTGCATCCATCGCGCGCAGTTGGACAATACTCGTGTTGTTATGACCTACCCCACTGTCGGCAGCCCTGACGTAGCCAGCCGCTTGTCTCACTGTTTGGCCTTGTGCAGACGCGTAAAGTCGATTTAAAAGCGGAGTACGCCAGATAGATGTCGCGACCCTTCCCCGCTTGAGGGGTACATACGGCCGAATTGGGATTTTGTGGAAAGTGTGTGTCAAATGTGTCCTCATGTAAACGCTAAATACGGTATATATATGAGACACTACGTGATGGCTACGCAACAAGCCGGAGTGCGCTATATAACAGCGGAGCGCGATGAGAAGTCGTCTAGGCGCGGCGCCGGACTTGGTTTTTTTGGAAGCAGCAGCTGCGCCCACCTGACGCACACTCGCACCCGCTAGACTGTACCGTAGCTGCTCGTCGCCCAGCACGCACCATCCATCATGGCCACCCACGCCAGCAAGCTAATTCCAAAGCACCCCCTACGGCAAAGCTGTGAGGCGTGCGGGCATGACCATACCACTCGGTGCTCTGGGCAGCACCGGCCGCATCGTTGATGAGGACGTGCGGTATGCATTGTTCCGCGGCCAAGCGACCAACAGCAACGCGTTCACCCAAGGCGACCCCAGGGCCAAGACGCGTTCGGCTATGCTTTCGCGGACATACTGAACGACTGCGTTGAGCCAAAGCAGTACGACGCAGCCGGGAAGAAGCTCTTGCTTGAGGCAGGTTTTCAAGTGTCCGATTCGGGTGTCGTCACGTTGTATTTTATACCTCGTGCGTACCCGACGCGACGCTTGCCTAGATCTTGAACCCAGCACCCGAGGCGCCGCCCCCCCCCTCCAGGATCTCACATGGGCACTGGTGTTAAGAACGCCTCCGTCGACGGTCCATCACACACTGTCACTACGAGCCGGGGGCTGGAGTCCACCCTGAAAGGTACACTGAGTCGGCGGGTGGCTGACATATGACTGCTGCGTGGCGGATTTAAATTCCACAGGCGTTGACCGCCCTGGGCCGCGTTTTTGATGTTGCTCCTGCAACCAAGGACAAGTAAGGCGGTTCAATCGGGTGTCTTTGACGAATGCTGGCCGCGCAACACTCAGACGGGGATCCCTTACCCTCTGAAGAAGACGTCGAGGTTTCCCATCGCCGCGCCCCCGTACATCGAGCGGATCTGCTATGCTACCTTCAACTATCGTGCTGGCTACACAGCCGCAAACCACATTTACGCCACGGAGACTGTCTTGGCCGCGTTCCGAGAGTACACCTCCTCCCCCTTCCTCCCAGCCCCGTTTCGACCATCCGTGTGGGTTGTGCTGACGGTGCACTTTGTGATGGACAAGAAGTAGGGGAACGTGAGGAACTACCTCGCTCGGTACTACTTCCAGGATGAGGGCAAGGACGGCCAAGGAGGTAGGAAGAAGGGGCCATTGCCGAGCGAGGACCGACTCACGAAGGCCCTCGACCTTGCAGAGGCTTGGCAGCAAAGCCAATTGGGGACGTACTACCAAGCCGGCAAGTGCCCCCTTTAAACGTGGAGTTCAAGGACGGGGAAGAGGTCTGCGAGGTGACGCCGCACTCGGAATAAGCCGCAGGTGAGTTGCGTTTGTTTTCGCACTTGTTCGATTACACAGCCACCGCCGCCCGACAAGCAATCAATACGCATATCGACTTTCGCATTTGCTGGGTCAGACCCCCCCCCCCCCCCCCCCCCCACTAGTCCCTACGTTTGGCGGTAAGCCAACCGTATCGAGTGTTCAACGCGACAAGGTCGTGTCGCTGCCGCTGGCGGGCACCGCTGCGTCGCCAAAGCTCCACAACTTGGTGGACGTGCTGGCGCAGCAGCAGAAGAGGGCGGGCGGCATTATCAAGCACGACACCAACGCGGTCGTGAACCTCGCCGCCACGCAAGCCGTCCCCGGCGACAACGTCGACGAGGGCAGTTGCCCGGAGCCCCCGGCCAAGAAGGCCAAGCAGCCCGCCAAGTTGGCAGCTGGAGTGCCGGCCCGGGGCCGGGGTGGTGCCGGGGCCAGGGCGGGCAGTGGGACGTTCGGGTCGCGCGGGCTGGCCGCAAGGCCGCCGTAGCCGCTGCCTCCACCCGCGAGCAACAGGCCGGCCGCCGTGGCGATCCCGGCCGAAACCGGATGTAAATGATTTATTTCGCCCGCCCACTGCCGCGCGCCCGCTCACTGGCCCACTGCCGCGTGCCCGCTCACTGGCACTGCTGCCGCGCGCGCTATCGCGGATTAGGCAAGAGCGCAGCGAGGTTGTCGGGCTTCTAGAGTGAGATGCAAAAATAGTTCACCGCGGATATAGCGTCGTGATGATGAGTGATGTGCGCCTAATGCAGTTTATTACGAGTACGTCACGGAATGACTACAGACGAGTGTCATGCTACTGGAAAGATGACAAGATAAGTACATGGTATGGTATTACAGTAAAATTACGAAGTCGTGCGGGAGCCTAGTGGTCTGCGCTGTGGCTGGGGGTGGGTGGTTCTGATACTTTCGGTGACCTCTGCTGTGGAGTGCGCCGTCTTGAGTCCCAATTCTTGTGCCTTTACGTCTAGTGCGCCGATCTTGCTCCGATCTGGCGACTCTGCTACGAGAACGTATAAGAACTCTAGTATGGTAACGAGCATGTATCGCACTTGGTGTAGTCTTGCCGGCTCTCGCCCTCTCCTATTAATGTGGGAGTGGGCCGGTCCTGGAGTGGGGGACATTCCTGTTTTCAAGCGTTGTGTTTGTGTTTGCCCCATGCCTCGGGGTGACGGTAGCCATTACATACTTATGCAATTTCATACATCACGAAAACTAGCGCAGTACATTTTCGCCGATTCGCGTTTGTGTCATTCCAGCAGCAGCTACTTATGGAACGAGTACCTATTACTCGTAGTAGTATTGATTCTGTTAGCTTTATTTCTTGTTTGTCCTGCAATAGTGTAGTGCAGTTGTGGAGCATTAGTACGGGTACCGGTAGGCGAGTACGGGTAGAAGCAAGCAACACTGCAGAAGTATTTTTTCTTCCATCAGTCCTTTAACATATGCGCACTAAAAGCAGAACTAAAAACCAGTTGTGAGAGGTCGCCAGCAAAATAGAGACATAAGCTGAAACCAAGGGTCAACCAGCAGGAGGCCGGCAGGGAGCAAAGAACCAAGGAAGAGCCACCAAGCGGTCACCAAAGAACCAAAGGGTTCAGGGAAACATTGAAAGCCAAGGAACGACTAGAAACACCGGAATGAAGACATGAAACCAATGGGGAGCAACGCCCAGGGGTGGGCCATCATCCGTGGCCCGTAGAGGTCGAGGCTAACACCCCAAATGCCGGCGAGCGTTGAAAACGCGGCGGTGTTTGCATCTTTGAGGAAGGACGTAATATTATCGCCATATCCCTCAGAGCGACCCAAGCCCCGAGGCGTGGAGCGGAGGTGGTGGCCGAAACGGCGGCCGCAAACTTGCAACAAACGAGTAGCGGTGTGGGAGTAAAAGTGGTCGGCCAAACCGATAAGTCGGGAGCCAAATTGGTGAGAATTGGCGACCGTTTTGTCCAACAGCTCCCGGGCGAAAGCAGCCGAGCCTACAGGGGCACCAAGTACGTTGATCCCGGACAAGGAGGCTGCAAACCCAAACAACAGATGCCGAAAAGGAAGGGCGCCGAACGGAGACGAGGAGCCAAGCTGACCATACGTCTGTCGTTTGCGAATGGTGACGCTTAACCAAACGGCGGCAAAAGCGGACAGGGCCGCTCACGTGGCAAGCGCAAGCCCGTCACCGGTGCCGACTAGGTTGGGGTCGTCAAAGACGGCTGCCGACACCGAGCGAGTGGCTGGGGGCAGCCGCGGCGATGCACGCATACACCCGGGCAGGGACGGCGCGCGAACATGACGGGGCCGAGGACGCAACCCTGGCGGACCCCTCAACGGCTAGGAATCCGGACAGAGGGGCCGGGTGGGAGCCGTCGAAAACATGCAGATTGGACTCCTGACCGTAATGCGTGATCGCCGGGCCCTCGAGCAGAGGCAACATAGGCTGCCAAACCGGGTCCTCGAGCAGTGTGCGGAACATTTCGGAACGGTATAAAGAATTGAACGCGTTCTCGGCGTCGAGTTGCACCAAGACGAGGGATGGGTCAGAGTCTAGGAGGCATCGCACAAGGAATTGAACTAATTCCACGCCACCCTTAGCGCCAAAATCGAACTCGCGGCAAGCCATTGAGCGATGGGCTCGCCATGAGCGCGCAAGAGGACGTGCATAGCGTACCGGACGAGCACGCTGCCGATGAGCCAATGAGCCGAACGGACCCCTTCATGTCCCCAGCACCAAGTTCCAACGCATTGCGCTCCGTAGCAGTAGAGGACATAGCGCGCATGAGCGTGCTTGCGGCGCGGCGCGCGCGGCCATACCCGTTCCTCGTCGCGGGTACCAACAGTACCATTACTTGTATTTGGCGTGTATATTTCACTTTTGTTGCGGTACGGCGGTGGATGATCCGGATGCCCTACGATATTGATCTATACCAGTTTATGGGGTTTCCTCCCTTCCTACCTACCGCTTTTCCGGCTACCGATGCTGCTAAGTGGTACGGGTTAAGGAATTCACCCGTCGATGTGCCCTTTTGTATGCAGCTCAAGTAGACATACACGCAGGCGCAACAATTGAGCGTGCAATCTTCCAGTTTCGTTGTGTTACACAGAACGATTAACTGTCTCGTAACCTGTTGCGAGCAAGATCACAACCCGTTTCAAGAATACACCCGGCTCACCATCCGTGTGTATAATTACCATCCGTACGTCCGTGCGTCACCATGCTAGATGGAGAAGAGCCCGTCACCTAGCCTACGCTCGAATTGTTGCAAGCACACATGCATACATGCCCAGTCTACATTATTGATGCTCGAGCTCACATCGTCGTTGGGCCAATTGACGGCTCGGAACGTGGTGCTGATGGATACGGAGCACATATGGTTCTGGGTCCGGGTAGCCCGTAGTTGCGGGAGAACCGACAAGCAGCGGGGGAGCCGCAGCGCGGCCCGACTTGCTAGAGCTAGCCCAGAGCGGCCGTGTTGGAGAAAATCCGTGAGTGACGAGGACGACTACCTCGCGGTGCCAGAGCTACCGCAACGAGCAGAGTGGTTACAAGGACGTTCGACCGGTCAGCTGAGTGCCTAGGCTTTTCCCTTTGCGTACCGACGTGACGAACGACTACCTCAAGCAGGATGATTGACCGGCGTCTGCCGGCCTAGGAGGATTACATTTGGATACGTGTTTTGGGGCCCACATGGCTGCTCTTTTTGTGGCCCTTGCTGACGATTTGCTACCTTAAGTCCCTGCTGCTAATCAAGACTTCAACCCCTAGCTTGCGCGCGCCATGAATCACGCCGAGGCCATCGACAAGGTTTTTCGCTTTCGTCTAGCCTTCCTTCGGAGGCTTAACAAGATCAAGCGTGTGCACAGTGACCAAGGCTTGATGGACGTGCTGCGGGCTCAGCATTTTCAGCCTGCAGCCGGGCATTTGGGCCCTGCAATTCTAGGGGACGTAATGAAGGACTACGAGCGTCGGATCTTCGAGGTGACGGTCGCCGGCAGCGCGAATGTTACCGCCACTGCTCTGGTGATGGCAACGCTCAGATGACGCGGGCGTGGACGTGGACGTGGCGGCGGTCGCGCGCGGGCGTGGCCGCGAAGGTGAGCACAAGTGGTGGCGTGGGGCGCCCTTCGTCGGAGCTGCTGGCGCTTTGCTAAATTGAAATTGAAATCTGATGCTAATCTGATTGCTAATCTGATGCTGCCACTGGCTCAGACTGAGTTGTTTTTACGGCCTGCTATCTCTAACCACGGTAGGGAACACTAGGTGTAATTACAGCTCAAGCTACCGGCCGTCCTCTTGTGTGTCCAAGCCCCTCCTCCTTCCAGCGGGATGTAGCTAGGACAGCAGCGCCCCCATGCTGTCCCTACCTAAGTCAGGCCTATCCCATTCAGAGCTCAGCAAGTAAGCTTAGGCAGCCGAAGCGTCCCGCCTACAGCTACTACGGTGAGATAGGGGAAGGGGGCTGACCGGATTAGCTAAGTGTTGCTCAGTATTTACCCACCGCTGAGCCGGCCAGTAGGATTATTAGTGGGGCTGCGATGCCCTACCTCCTTCACGAGAGTGAGTATTTGTTGTATGTGGCATGTTGTGGTAATCAGCGATGGGGATGTTCTGCGTTTTGGGCGGTGATGTCATGATTGTGTGATATATTCGTAGCTGCACCGGTCACATGGGTCAGTAGTGGCCCGTGTTCTTGAGTCAGTTGGCCTGCTCGTGATGGGGGTAGGGAGGGGGGCCGGGGGTGGGGGCGGGGGAAGGTGCTACTTACTACGCCTTTCTGCATCCACATCAGCCAGAAGCATGACGAAACCCCCGAAATCGCCGACATCCTGGCACGCCTGCTTCGTCGGCAGTTACTGATGCGAGCTACCAGATGGCTGGGCTGCTTCGTCGCCCGTTTCCCATTCGCTGTCGGAGTCGCGAGTGCCATAGAGGCGCGGCTTGCTCCTGCTGCGGTTGCGGGTGGCGCCGCCTAAGCGGCTACGACCCCTGGGCTGCCTCTTCTTGTGCTTGGCAGATGCGGCTGCCTTGCCCTTGCCTGTTGGGAGTGGCTGGCGGGGGTGGTGGTCGAGCTGGATCGAGTGGCGCTGTGGATTGCGCAATCGATGTGACTCCGTTGTGAGTATGGCTAGGTCGGCCGCGAGTGCATGCTGACTGGCTGGGGAGGACTGAGCAAGCAGCTCTGTGGTTGCGGTGGTGAGGTGATGTAGCTCGACCAGTCGTTCGGTGGTGCCTTCGGGTGTGCCTTCGCGGAATGTGCGGTGCTATATTGAGCGTTGGAAGGAGTCGAGGGTAATGTCAGCATACCCGGTGCCTCCGCTGTTCCGCGCTAGGCGGTGTCCACATCCGTGGTGCTGTCGTTCTCCTCGTAGTTCAGTTCAAGCTCGTCCTCGTCTTCCGCCTGCACTCCAGTCATGGCGGTTGCCGCTGGGGCTGTGGCTGTAGATGCATGGGCTGGGTGGGCTGCTCCGGGGGCGTGCTCCGTTGCTGCTCGGCGTTGGTCGATGGCTGCGACGGCATTGGCGACCGCTCCTTGCCTCTGTATCATGTGCTCGAACCCAGGGGGAAGTGTTGTGGATCTGAGGTTCGGCATGGGCTGTCGGGGTCGCTGGTAGTGTCAGTTGGGCTGGGCCGGCTGGTGGTGGTGCATACGTTGTGCCCGCACTCCCGCAAGCCGCCCCTCGGCCGGTACCTCAGCTGGCGCGGTCAAGATCTTCCCGCACGCTGTCGAGTCTGTCTTACACCATTGCTCCGTTCTGTCAGTCCGCGGGTGCCACCGATGATGCTGTGGTGGCGGGCGTTTAGCTGCAGGGTGAGAGTGTAGTCTGGGCGTTGTTCGGCCCGGAGGGCGACGGATGCTGGAGGGGTCTTTCGAGCCTTCTCACGCAAGCCCATCGTTGTGCGTCGGAGCTTGTTGTGGCCAATGTTGCCGCCGAGTTCTCCCGCCCCCCGGTTCGTCTGGCTGAAGGGGTGTGTGAGTAGTTCCGAGTAGGGATCGAACTTGGACTCCGTGAGGTAGATGACGATGGGTCTGAGGAGTACCGCCCGTAATAGTGCGACAGGAAAGGTGAGGGCCACTGCCAGGCATTGCGATAGGAGAGGTGAGGGCCATTGACATGCGTAAGGTGTCCGCGAACTTTTCGTCCTCTTTGACGAGGGAGATGGCGCATAGATTGTCGTCTCCCACGCGCAGCAGTGTCGGCTCGGTGTGGTATTGCGGCATCTCGACGCCAGCAGCCATCATGGTGTCCGTCAGTCATTGGGCGTGCTGCAGCTCCGGGGGTGTGTTGATACGCTGGCTGTTGGTGGCTGCGATGGCCTCTGCTAGCTGCTCGACCGTCGGCAGCTCCAGGTTGGCTAGGGGGGCGGTGCAGATCGCTCTAGCCGTCAGAGCGCATCGGAAGAATTGCTTGGACATGGCTGGGGGCAGCACTCCCATGTGTGGGGTGGTTGGCGGGTCCTCGCGTTCTTCGCTGTGTTCGACGGTGACATGGACCACCGCTTGGCCCCCCGTCTGGTCGCCAAACGGCAGCCCCAGTACGACGTCGCGGCACACATAATGTAGTAGGCGCGCCGCTTCGGGATCAAGGAGTTCGAGTCGCACCGAGTCGGCCGAGCGGCGGGCCTTCCACACCTCGCGGACCTCCAGGAGGGCCAATAGGGTGCGGCTCGGGGGGCAGATGGCGGCGTCGTCTGCGTCTGTGTCGGCCTCGTACTCGGCTCATGCTCTCACGCCGGCGTGTTTCAGGTTGTCTGTTGGCGTTGCCGCCGATTGGTCTACCGCCGCTTCGCCAGATTGGGGTTGGTCGTACGCCGGGAGGAGGCCCTCCGCCAGGTGCTGCCACATGTCGGCCTCTGTAAGGCCCATTAACGAGGGGGAGCGGAGCCACACCTGGTGTACCGGTCGCTCGATGTCGTCGAGATGCGGCGCTCCGAGCAGGCGGGTGGAACAGCGGCGGCCCTGCCGGTCGAGGATCGTTGTGCCCTCTCCTGTCCATTGGGTCTGCGATACGCTAGCGACCGCTTCTCGGCGGGCCAGTCGCAAGATGACGGACCCAGTGGTAGTGGGAAGCCTGGTGTCACTCGATCCGGTTGGGTCAGCGGCGGTGGGTTTGGGAGGGCCGCGAGTCACCACCCGGACGTCTGCTATTAGGATTTGGACACCGATTTTGGAGCTGAGGGTGCGGATCAGATTCGTCACAGTTCGGCCGCGCGACTCTTCGTCCATAGCTCGATGTTGGGCCACCAAATCGCCGAACAGTAGGGCCGCATGGGTGGAATCGTCCGTGCCGGCGGGGAGGCCGTTGAGGAGCAGGTGGGATGGGTGTTGCAGTACGCGTATGTGGCGGCGGGTTGCTGGTGGGAGTTGGGTGCCTTCGAAATTTTTTGCAGTTGCGACCGTGCGGATCGCTGGTTGTTGTACTCTGCCGCCCCTCAGCGCAGCCAGCAAAGTGCCGGCCCCGGCGTATGTTGCTCCTCAATCAGATCTGTCGGTGTCCATGGTGGCTGTGGTGGTGTCCTCCTGGAGGGCCTGCTCTTCACGCCACTGTGGGCGCAGGCCGGCACTTGGCCTGGTGGTGCGTGGGTCGTCCGGTCGTCGGACGGTTCACCGTTTCGCATGAAGAACACGCTACCAGTATTAGTACCCGCGCCGACTCGCCCGGATTTAGTACATACGAAGTACCTCGCCCGGTGTTAAGGGCCGGCTGGAAAGTGAGAAGTATGCGCTTTGCTAGGTCACTTTTCGGTAATCGCCGCACAACGAACGCTGGCACCTCACCGGCGGGATAAGCGCCCCGTGTCTGGACCGGACCCCCCTTACCCTACAGACTTCATTTAGACCTTGTTCGGTGCGGCGCTTCTTCCAGCCACAGCCGAGAGCAGCTCAACCATCCGCACTACTCCACATGGCGGCTCAACACACCGCCTCTCGTACCGCCATCTCATCATTACGTCCGTCGTTACTCTACGTGTTACAGCTGGTTTGCAACAACAATCTTTCGCGCGTGCACGCTACTCGCGAGACATGCGCTACGAGCGCGACGCGCGCGGAGCGGCCCTCCTACATGAACCCTACCCCGGAAACCTGTATCGGTGTCCATACTAACCCATCAAACAACTACCGATCAACCGCGCTCAGCCTAACCGCCGCGACTGATTACTTTGCTGAAATGAACCGGCCCCTTGTTACTCCGTCAGCCAATCGTCGTACTTACGTAATTGACGAGCCCGAAGCTGTCGCCCCATAGGCTGCTCCACTTCGGTCTCGTCTACATGAAGCGTTCGGCTCGGACGAGTTGGGGCAGCGGGCCCTCGACCCACCCTCCGCCCAAACGCTCAAGAGCTTCGCCGGCAAGCTGTCTCAATTCGCGGAGCTCTACCACGACTCCGAGGACATCAGCCCGCTGGGGGCGACTCACCACTGCCACTGTCCTCCAGTACGTCGCTTGGATTGCTGAGTGGGGCCACATTGGGTTTGAGTCATTGCCGCCCTACATGTCAGCAATCCACAGGTTCTTCGAACTACACAACCTCGACCCCATCGCTAAGGACATCATGCACCTTACCGCCGCGCGTCGTGGCATGTTGTTAAGACAACGCCGCACGGAGGATGCGCCCTTACATGTCCCGCTGCATGCTTATGCCGCTTACGCTTTCGTCGAGCGGGCCGAGTCGACTGTGTCTGCTACCCCCCCCCCCCCCCCCCCACGAGTACCAGTACCACTTCCGGACCCTCATGGCCTCGGTTGTCAACTTCATGTTCTTTGCCAGGGGACTTATTGGCGTGTCTAGCCTAGTGCATGCTGCGGGACGTACGTGCGTGCATGTCGACTCCTGCAACATCACCATGCATGTGTACCGTAAGAAGGGCGTGCCGGACGGCGCGGCCCCGACGACCTTGGTGTGTTTGTCCTTCTCGTGAGGGAACACTCCGCGTCGTCCGTCTTTTCCACCACTTAATCGACAACGTGCAGTATGCCCCCCCTAGTCCGTGCTGCCTTGGCCGAGACAAACTTCTGGGCGGTCACACCGACCGAGCAATCCAAATCTTGGACTGTAGCTACAATGTCGGACTAGACCTCTACGGCCGTTTGTCTTATTGTCGGTGCTGCCCCTCCCGCCGGCACTTCCCGGAGCTCGCACAGCCTTCGCAAGGGTGCAACATTTGCTGCTGACGCCATCTGAGTTCTATTGTTCCACACTTGCCACCAAGGCGGCTGAGCCACGAGCTCCGACTACGTCGTTCAAAACTACATCGACCCTAATAACGTCCTCCCTTCACCTAGCACGTGGTTATCCTTCGATGACATCGCGGCTCTTCGCCACTTCCAAGTTCAACAAGACTCCGCAGCGGTTGCCTTCCCGGTGCCCCCTTCGTGACCTGACGCTATCCCTTCTTCGTCAATCTACCGCTCTCTCCGTTCGATCGTCACAAGCAAAACCAGACTCAACTTGAAATGATCTAAACTAGTTTATTATGGGGGTTCTCCTTTCATAACTGCTTTTCCGGCTACTGTTGTTGCTAAGTGGTACGGGTTACACCCATCGTTTTGCCCTTTTGTGTGCATCACGAGTAGACAAAAAAGCCGCCGTAACAGCTGAGCCTGTCATCTTCCCATATCGCTGTGTTACACATAGCGCCCTCCGTGACTCCGTTTTCCCTCCACATTTCACTAAACCTTCATGCCAATTTCGACTTTGTCGGTGTAAAAGTTCCCGCACGACCTTCTTGGCAGAAGCAGACTCAACTTGAAACACCACGTACCATATGAGGTGTTGGAAATTCCATCACTAGCCTTCAATTAGTCTTGCAGAACGCTTTGGCAATTTGATGCTTGATGACTATAACGGAGCGTCGCCTACCCAAGGCCTGCCGTAGCTGGATTGCTGCCTAAACGGCCGTCGTAGGGACGCTGCAAGGGTTTCACTGGTGCCAGTCCTGTCCCGGGGGCGGAAAAATATGAGGTGTCGCGGGTTGCCAGCGCGCGCGCCGCCTGCGCAATCACGACGACTACGTGTATCCGGGTACTACTTGGACGGTTAGATGGTATCCTTGCTACAGCAGGTATCTGCTCACGACCGTCTTCCCCGGTCCTCTCGTGGGCCCGCCGCTAGACCTGCCGCCTGACGATCGAGTACTTCCTGCTACTGCTGCTGCTACTGCACCTCACCCTCGCGGTCGACGCTCTGACAAGCGGCAGCAGCACACTGAGTCGAATGCCGCTCACTTCGGGATAACCTTCCCTTCGTCGTCTGGCCCTACGGGATACTTGGCACTAACTGCATTGGGAAACCGGCTGGCTGCGGCGCCGCGCGCACAATATTGAATATTACTTGGAAAATAAATATGGTTGCCGAGGCGACCACGCCCAGCCTGCAGCACCGTCTGGCCGCCTCATCGCGAGTGCGCGGCGTGGGTGGACAGGGCGGCACGGCGTCAGGTGCTCGGCAGGACAGTCGCGACGCTACCCTGGCTCGCCGCGCCGGCTCGAGCAAGTGGCTGCTGCGCGGTCAGGTGCTCCTGCTGCTCGCCGTTTTGTCGTGCATCGCCTGGAGCTTCGTGGGCCTGTCGTACCTGAACCTCGCGCCAGTCAGTCGCCGCCTGCCAATCCGCCGCTCACATACGACGTCGGCGGCAGTTCACATTCCATACCTTGCCCCAGGCCAGCTCCCGACTGCCCTTGACCGGACCGGCCGTGTCGGAGGGTCAAGAGGTAGATGCAGGCCGTCGGGGTGGCACCGGCGCGTGGCGGAGCAAGTGCGGATTTCCGGACCTTCAGTAAGAACTTCGTGATGGATGGCCGCCCCATCACGTTGCTCTCCGGCTCGCTGCACTACTGGCGCGTGCCGCGCGATTACTGGTGGGACAGGCTCCTGCGGCTGCGCGAGGCGGGCTTCAACGCCCTAGAGACCTACGTGCCATGGAGCTTGCACCAGCGCCACCCGCCGCCCGTTGCGCCCTCCTTCGAAGGCTCGCTGGACCTGCTGCATTTCCTCCGCCTCGCCCGCCGCTTGGGCCTCATGGTGCGCGCCTACGTGCTAACTCCCTACAGAGTTAGCATGATAGCCATCAGCAGGCTGCTAATAGTGCGATTTGGCAGCGGTGGGCTGCCGTCAGGTTGGGCGGAATCCCGCTTCATGCTCTGCTGCCCCACATGCTGCGCACTCACTGTGCCGCCCACCGCTTTGTGAAGGTGATCCTGCGTCCAGGGCCTTACATCTGCAGCGAGATGGATCTCGGCGGGCTGCCGAGCTGGTTGCTAGCCAGGGGCGCGCGGCTCCGAACATATGATGTGAACCCCCTGAAACCCCGTCTCCTTGCCTTCAGCCCTCATACCATGGCATGCCATGCCATGCCATGCATGCAGCCTTCCAGAACATGTGTGTCCCTCACTCTACTAGCCACACTCTGCACCCACTCACGCTGGCCTCCTGTTGGCTGCTGATCACAGCCAACGTACATTGCGGCGGTGGATGAATGGTGGGGGACGCTGCTGCCGATGGTAGCCCCGGAGCAAGTACGCGCCCGCGCTTACCTGCTGAAGGCACCGTCCACATGCTGCCACCCCTGTGACCTTGGCCGTGCGCGATGCCGCCCGCAGGTCCAGCACGGGGGGGCAGTCATCATGGTGCAGGTGGAGAACGAGTACGGAAACTACGCCCAGTTCAGCGGCAACAAGACCGCCGGGGCGCAGTACATGGCTCACCTGGTGACGCTACTCCGCCAGGCTGACATCACGCTGCCGCTGCTGACAAGCGACCCTCCTCAGCGGATGCACTTGTACGTGTCCCCGAGCTGCTGAATTTGGCGCTGTGCAGGGCCCATGTCTGCCCACGAGCCGCGGCTCCTAAGAAATCTAGGGGATAATGTCCCCCACATGCGCCTGAAGGTGGTATGCTCCGTTCCAGGGGAGCATATCTCGAGGAGTTCGCCCGGCACGAGAATCTGCTGCAGACATCCAACTTTGGGAAAGACAGGACCGGCCAGTACATGCGCCAGGCGGATATGGCGATCGCGAGCTTGATTGTTAACCAGGCGCAGCACAAGCGACCCAGGATGACCATGGAGCTCTGGGGCGGTTGGTTTGACCACTGGGGCGCCCACTCGCACGCGCGTGTCAATGGGATGGTACGTGCGCTGCCGTTGAAGGACATGGGGGGGGGGGGGGGGGGGGGGGGGCATCCCGTACATATTTAGACTTTTCTTACTTTTGCTTGTATCTGCTCACCCCCCCCCCCCCCCCCCCTCCTTCTCTGCACACATCTACACACACAATTCTCATATATGTAGGGCCGCGTATCTGTACGAGTATGAATATTTCTACACGTACATATGTATATATATATATGTATTTATTTAGGTAGGTATGTAAATATGTGTATGTGTATGTGTATGTATGCACTAGCATGAATGTGAATTCCAGGCAGGTGCGGTAGCAGTCCAGCATGGTCACACCAAGACCAGCGCCTGGGATTGCTTATGGAGCCTGAATACACATGTGACTGTGGCTTCAGGCGCTGGCGTCTGGCATCGACTACATGCTCCGAAAGCACGAGCAGTCGCTCAATGTGTACATGTTCCACGGCGGCACCTCCTGGGGCTTCAGCCAGGGGTCTTGCGTCTTCAAGCAGAAGTTCTCTTACGTGCGCCCTCTCCTGTCGCCCCCTATTTCCGCCCTGAGCTGCCGGCACCCGCACAATGTCGCCGTACTTAATGCTGTTAGCTGTACTTAGTGCTGTGCCTGACCAGTGCCCCAGAGGCCGCTCGAGGCAAATGGCTGAGAGCACTGACCTGACTGAGCCTGACATCTGCCATGACTTCTCTCTGTGCCGGCCCCTGGCTGCCAGGTAACCACCTCGTACGACTACGACACCCTGCTGGACGAGGGCGGCCGCCGTACAGCCAAGTTTTACGAGGTTAAGAAGGTCCTGCAGGCATGGAAGGCGGAGAACCCCAAGATGGGGCGCCTGGGCTTGAAGACGATGCCGGTGCGTTCCCTATACAACCTGCGAGACCACCTACGCGTTTCCTGTATACACATGCCACTTGGCTCCTTGCCGGCTCGGCTGATGTGGCCACTCTGCTGTGCCTCTTCAGGCCGTAGAACTGGAGGTTGACGCGGCAGCCGCGCAGCCAGGCAACAGCAGCAAGGCAATGGCCCCACAACAACGATGACGTCCCTTGTCATTCTGTTTGGCAGGGATGATTTCGGGTGAAAGTGTGTGGGCGAGTGGGTGGATGTGGCGGCCGCTGGGTCTATTGATATACCATTAATAGATAGTTAATGCCGCGACTGATGCTGCGCATCTCGGAACATGCAGGAGCTCGGCCGCATTCTGATGCAAGAATGGCTGCCCCTCTTGGACTGTGACAGCGCGCTGCCAGCCCCTGTTATAAGGTGGGACCATGCCGCACAGGGCAGAGGGCGCCCCTCCTGAATCATGAGGCACATGTATGGGCTGACACTGTCATCCTCACGGCGTGTCCCTTCAGCGAAGTGCCGCTCACCATGGAGCAGCTGCCCATCCACAACGGCGGCGGTCAGAGCTTTGGGTACACGCTGTACCGCTCCACCGTGACGCAGCATGCCGGCGGCCGCGTGGAACTTGCTGGCGTGAGGTACAGTAGCCTCTTAACGCCCCCTGAACCATCACCTGCTTACCCATGCCGCTTGAATTGCTTACCCGCAAAGTAACATTTGTTTTACTGCGGCCTTGTATCCTTTTGTTGTTTTTCATGGTGCATTGCGACGCATTTATACGGTAGTTATCCCTCTTCGCACCCCCCCCCCCCCCCCCCCCCCCCACACACACACACCCCAGGTGAATCCTTGATTGTGTGCACAACCAGAGTGTCAGATGCCTTGCTGTGTGGTACACAGATAGTTGTGGTATGCATGAATGAATCAAAAGGAACATGCAGGTGTAAGCAAAATATGCTCATGTTTGCTGTGCATAGGTACATCATTAGCATATTCATGTATGGGGTCACCCCGGCGCCCCCACCCGCCCCGTGATTGGCTGTGCGCTGATCGAGGATGGCTGCTCAAACAAAACCCAAACCGTCCCTGAGTCCTTTTGCCGGCGCGTGTGTTGTGTGCGCAGAGATCGCATACAGACGTGGCAATCCTGGTGCTCAAGAACGGCGCCAGCATCTTCGAGCGACCGGGCCAAGGGCTTTGTGTGGCAGCGGCCCTCGGTGTCGGCGCCCTGTCCAGAGATTGAGCTCCTTGAGGTGTGCTGGCACTGCGGCTGTACCACTCTGGTGACAGTGGCTACTGAGGTTGATTTTATTCTGCTGCGACGCTGGCCTGTCTGCACGCTGACCTTTGGGTTGGGATGATTGTGTCGATGCCATCTGCCATGGCGGCAGAGGCCAGAGGATGGCAGCAGGGAGCTGCGGCTAGAACTGCTCGTGGAGAACCTGGGCCGCGTGTTCATGACGTCCAAGTTTGAAACGTTGCTGCACGTAGGTGGCTGCTCAGCGTAGAGCATGGTGCCACCTGCGATCATGCCGCTGGGGACGCCTGTGGTCTCCCTGCATCCTGACTCCCATGTGGGTACATTAAAAGACACAAAACTGATGTGGTGCTTGACACGCAGGAGCACCGCGGAATATCTGGCGCGACCGTGTTGCCGGAAGGTACGGCGCTCGGCGGCTGGGAGATTTTCCCGCTGGACTTTGAGCCTGACTACATTCAGGAGCGTCTGTCGTCCTCCGCGTGCTGGTCGCCGCTGACTGGTAATGGGGAGCCCATCAGCGGCATGCGCGTGGAGGGCGCACCGGTGCTGTTCCGCGCTACATTGCGCCTGTCGGCGGAAGAGATCGCGAGTTCCGGCGACCAGTGGATCGACTTTGGGGACAGCTGCGCCGCGGCGGAGGCGGATGCGATGTGGCGCAAGGGAGCTGTGTTCATCAACGGCTTCAACTTGGGCCGCTACTGGGCAGAGGCCGGCCCTCAGCGGACCCTCTACCTGCCCGCGGCCCTGCTCCACCCGGGCAACAACCAATTGCTTGTCTTTGAGCAGCAGCACACCTCGAGCAGAGGGACCCTGCCTTTCCTGGACTTGCTGGCGGAACCCCTGTACATGACACCAGTTTAGATGCCTGAGAGTTTTGGCACACCTGAGGGTGTAGGCACGCTTGCTTTACGCCTACCACTACAACAGCGGCACAACAAATGGGCTGCTGCGAGATATACTCCTAGTTTTTTATGTAGACCCTACAGTCAAAACACGTCCCATCCAGGCAATCATTTCAATAATTCGTCGCGTAATTGTGGCATGCAGTAGACACAGGCCGGCGATGTATGTTGCACCTTCACCCGTAATTTAATGCCAAGCATGCTACTTGTGTATAAATGGCAGAAATGAAATTGTGTCATTTTTGCGTATTGTGGTGAAACACCCAGAATCAGCAATAAAATGATTCCATCAACGCAGCGGCTGGCGGATTCGTCACATGTACGCTGCTTGATATTGCGGCACAGCGCGTGCCTTGCATGGGGGCACACTGTGCCCAAATGTTGAAGATTCGCAATTTGGTTTTTGGGGCTCTCACTACATTTCAAAACTATTGGCAAGCCAGGGGGGTACTATGCGTACTGGTGGGAATTGTCTCTGGCCTTATTTATTGGGAAATCCCGGATCCGGCTTCCGTACTGATATCGGCCTGAATGCCTGTACTCGTAAAAGTAAAAGTGCCTGTACTCGTAGGACGGCTTACTTGAGATCCCCCCGGGGACACGACTGGCACCAGTGAAACCCTGCTTGCAGCGTCTCTACGACGGCCCTTTAGATATCACACCCGTGTGTGCACTACCGGCGTATCAATGACTGCATATAATCTGTGCCAACAGCCCTGATGTAAAAAATACATATACTGTAATCTAATCGGTAATTTACCCAAGGAGGCACTGTTTGCCAAAGAATGTCAGCTCGCTTACATCGAAGGCTAAGACAAGAACCACAGGCTTGGCCTGGGTGTCTCCTAGCGCAAAAGATGGTTGAGGGTGGGTGGGTGCGCGAGCCGGTTGAGGCGAGCGCAAAGCAGAGAGTGCCTGTGCCCGAGGGTGGATCCCTCAGGTCATAGTGCTGGTGCGGGCCGGCAGGCCTTAGTCCGTGCGCCGACCTCGGGGGTCGTGCGCAGTACAACATAGCTAATGTACTGTAAACCTCTAGATGACTACATCTGACCATTTACCCAAGGAGGCACTGTTTGCCAGAGACGAAAGCCAAAGGCTAGCACAGGAAGCTTAGGCCGGCGGCCGGACGGGGACGAGCCAACCGAAGAACCTCCAGGCCGCAGGAGTTGGGCGCATGGTCGGGTCGATGTACTTCCCGGTGACCACCTCGCTGTTCTTCGACCAGTCGCCCATGTGTTTGATGGCCGGCAAGGGGACGCCGACGCAGCTTGCTGCGGAAGCGGCACCCTTGCGTAAACTGTGCGATGTCCACTTGAAACCGGTGGGAGGTCGGGCGCCTGCCGCCAGGTAGGCTTCCCGCAACCACTCGGTAAGAGTGGCTGAAACCGACCAAGTGGCGGAAGACTCCAGCGGGGAGATGCTCCAGAACTTGGGCGGCGGGCTGGCGCCGTAGAAACGGCGGCAGTAGGCGTCGCGACTGACGGCGTACCAGTCCAGCAGGTCAGCGAAGTCCGGAACGGCGGCGATGGGCAGAGTTATCAGGGGCTTAGCGGAAACCCTCGTACGCTGGTCGCCTTTCTGTTTGCGGACGTACAGTAGAATGCTTCCGGACGGCCGGTCGACCACTAAATCACCGGTCTCGCAGCTAATGCCGGACTCCGCGCGGCACAGGAAGACGTACGCCGTAATCGTCGCGAGCGCGGCTCTGAAAGCGCGGATGTCCGCAATATTAGCGGGTTCCCACGCCAATGTCTGCCGAAATCCAATCGCGGTGTTCAGGATGTCAGCCGCCACGGGCGCAGGTAGGGCGACGCGGACGTCTTCCGCCGCAAGACGCTCTTGCTGGATAGCCAGGCCGCGGCGCGCGTCGGCTACCATTTCGCCGAGGGCGACAGGCTGGCGCTGATGGTCGCGGAAGTACTTGTTGATGGACGAGTAGTACTGTTGAAGGGACTCCGCGCCGACGGTACCTTGCAAGCCTAGCCAGGCAGTGTAGCGGACGATTGTGCTGGTAGTAGCCTGCAGCGGGCGTAAGCCTTCCTGCTCGCAGAAAGTAGCGAAAGAGCGCATGCCGCTGTCGTAGTTGCGGTAGGTGCCGGCCGCCAGCGAACCCGTAAGCAACCCGAGCGCCGCTTGACCAACGTCGTCGGTCCCCAACAAAGACCGGAGCTCGGCCGCCATTGATGCCGACCAGGGCGCCTCCGAGCCGGCGCGCGCCGCAAGCCGGTAGCGCGCGCGTCGAGTGTGGGACAGGCGGCCCGGGTATTGCACACCGTACTGCACACCGTACTGTACACCGTACTGCACACCGTACTGCACACCGTACTGCAGCGACGGCTGTACGGTCATAGCCCGGCCTAGCGACCCACGGCGGAGGTGCAGCCATGCCGGCGTGGCAGCCGAAAGGCCACGACGCTCCAGCCGGGCAGTCCGACCCCCGCGCGCGTTCCCCGCCGCCCAGGAAAGAAGAGGTCGCGGGTAGGCGGGTAGACAATCGTCTCGGTGGCGAGGTCTTGCAGCAGCTGGTACCAACGCCGTCCTGGCCAGTGCGGTGCGATGACCGTGGCGGCCGCGCCCGACTGTCGCAGTTTGTCCGCCAAATCGTCCAACAAACCCCACGGAGGATTGCAATAATTGCGCTCCCTGCGCCAGAACTCGTCCGGCAAATGGAGCGAATCCACCGCTTCGCAATGCGGGTCGCGCCAGCGGGAATTGTACCGTGGAAGTTGCGTATTTTCCATTGACGCAAATCTGTCGACGGTGTGCGGACCCCACAAGCGCTGCAGGTACGCGAATATCCGCGGATTGAGCTGCCAGTCGGAGTCGTCCAGCTCCCTGCTGAGTCGGTCCGCCCAAACGTTGGCTGCAGACTGGATGTATCGGGGCCTGATGGAGATGTCGTGGATATCCAGGAGGTGCCACAGCTTGCGGAGCTCCTCCATCATGACGGGCGACCGAGAGGTAAGGTTGGTCAGCGCTGCCACTACGGCCGTGTTGTCCTCGTGCAGTAAGACGCGCCGTCCTCGGAGCTGGGGCAGGAACGATTCGACCGCGTGACGTACCGCGCGAAGCTCCTTCCACGTGATGTGACGCGAGCGGTCGTCCTCGTACCAGAAGCCGCGCGCCTGGTAAGCGCTGTTGTTGTTGAGCACAGCCCTCCATCCGTACGAGCTGGAGTCCGCGTGTAGATACGCGGTCTCCACAGGCTTGTACATAGAGCGACCGTTGTGCTGCGCAGGTACCTGGGTCCACCACTCTAGGTCGCGGCGCAGCTGGTTTGTCATCTTGACGCGCCCGCCCCAGCCCTGCCGGGTGGCGAGGACGCAGTGCAGCTCCCGCAAAAAGAAACGGGCCGGCGTAACTGCCAAGTACAGGAACTGCGCCTTGCCCGCAAAGGACGCCAGCTGCCGATGTTACAGCCCCCTTAGGACTTAGGCCGAATAGCCGTCTAGCCATAGATAGTCCTATAGTAGGAGCTGAGTCAAGGGCCCATTGGATCGTTATTCCACACGGCCAGGAATAATGAGCGGAGATTTGGGAAAAGGGATTCTTACAATACCGGAATGCCGGTAACCTGGGTGACTGGCCCGGCGGTGGTTTTGCCGGCCTATTTATAGTCGCTGGTTTCCGTCATTCCGTGCGCTGTGTACCGATCCAATTTCCGCCACTTGTGCTGCGTGTAACTACTAGACTCATACTAAAATCGACGTGTCCGGTCCTAATCCGCGGCCCGTCGCTATTTTAGTCATACACTACTAAGTACAGACACGGTTCCTAGCACCTTCGTCTGTCCGCAGCACAGTGATATAATATCTGACTACTATTGCTATAGCAAGTGCTATAGCATTCTAGATAGTTCTAGTACGCTCTAGTACCTACTACTAATACTCACTAAGGCAGCGCTCCATCTAACGCTTGGTATCATCATCCCCGAGCAGGTGACACCATAGCGTACGACAATCGCGCTCCTGCTGGTACGCAGGCGTAAGTACAGGTTACTCGCACCCCATGTGGGTACTCGTAATACTGTCCTGCACTACTAGTCGCCTGGTAGTCGCTCGTACTGACGCCTCGTCGTCCTCGTACCAGTACTTCGCCTTCACTTGTACTCGCACTCGCAATGCTCATTGCTCGTACTTCGCTTGGCTTGTACTCGTTCTCGTCCGCCTCAGTCGCCCACACCGGTTCGCGTAGGTACTCGTTTCTGAAGACCGTAACCGGGGCTCAAATCCGAGATGTGTAGCTGGCAACGCTTTTTGGCTACGTGGCACGCGCTGCGTGCGAAATATTAGCACGTGACCGCTCGCGCTCCTCCCTCATCATCCCGCCGCCAGCCCCATCCCTGCCCGCGACACACAAGACGAGGCACCTGAACGCCACCATATGACTACGTTAGCGCGCTGCTACCGCGGTATGCGCGTGATGGTGTCGGCCGGTGTGTTCGACTGGCATCGGTGGGGCGGGATGGGTTGGCGAGACGGGTGGTCACGTGGGCTCTGAGTTTTGATCAAATGACGTTATATTTGACTGTATCAACCGGACACTAATCACTATTCGCACTCGTTTCGGTAGTTGCATCTCAGGATTGGGACCCCGCTATACACAGCTTAAACCCCGGGAGGATTTCATGTAGCGAGTACCCAGGGAACCGGTGTGCCAGTTCTTC
This sequence comes from Tetraselmis striata, assembly GCA_006384855.1. Lineage (NCBI taxonomy): Eukaryota > Viridiplantae > Chlorophyta > Chlorodendrophyceae > Chlorodendrales > Chlorodendraceae > Tetraselmis > Tetraselmis striata. The sequence continues at coordinate 56,779 of VCJN01003007.1, read as the reverse complement.
GCTCCTTCGTCGGCTCCCGCAGTACAAAGTACAGCAGTGTAGAGTACATAACACTCTCACCCTGTTAATGAACAGCGGCCGCGCTGTTCGCCAGTACGTTCAGCAGAACTCGGTCGTCGTTGTAGAGTCGCGTAGCCAGACTATGTACAGATATGTACAGGTGGTGACACTCGTCATAGAGGCAGTCCCTTCGGAAAAAAAATCCTCATAGTCGAGCATCATCTGGTGGTGCAGCAAGTCGCAGCAAATCGCCACCAATGGCACCGATAGGTGTCGTTCGGTGGGTAGCCACAGAAATGCAGCGTTCTTCGAGCTCATCCTCGTCGCGTCGAACTGTCGCAAGTCCCCATTGCCTCGTCCGTGTGCGCCGTCGCCCCCATGTTGCCATCGGAACGCACACTCGCATAGTCGTAGTCAAAGATCTCATACCAAAGGCTCTTGCGTCGCAGTTCGCCGAGTTAGCAGGCTCGCATCTTCTCAGCGGTGTCGGCATCGGCACGCAGCGCTTCGGTGTCGCTCATCGCTTAGCAGTAAGTCGTCGCTGCTCGCGATGTCGTCGGTGCGTCACGTGTCGCGCCCGATACACAGCACTCGTGCTCGCAGTCGCTCACTCGCTGAACCGTAGTCGCATGTCGTCCACGGATTTTTCTACTCTCGATTTCGGTCAAAGCTCGTAGCAGGGCAGGTAGAGGGAATCATCGGCCAGTACCTTACAGTGCTTCCGCAAGTAGATAACCGTCCCATACCGGATACCTCCTCACCATTTGTACTCGTAGTCGATTACTCATCGCAGCAGTACAATATCTCCGTCCCATACCGGTGGTACTGTTTTTGGTTCTGATGCATTGAGTCGTAGACATACTTGTGCAAATATCCTCCTGTTCCTGTATTTTGCACTCTTGGCCTCCACAATAGTAGATTCGTAGTCGCTGCTTCGGTATCTCCTACTGTGGTACGACGCGCTTCGTTCGGTACCGTACAGCATCCAGCATGTACAGGCAGGTAACGCGCCGAGTCTCTGTCGCCTCTCCGCAGCTCCCATCGCGCCATCTTCGCGTTGGCCGTCGTCGAGTCTTCTGTCTTGGCAGCAGGCAGCAGGGTCTCCTCCGCCATACCGCATCATGTCGAGAGAAATGCGCGCGTCCGGACAATGAGCCGTGGTCACCCAGGATTTTCACCTGACGGCTCATGTCATAAATCTCGCAGCGCTCCCCTCGAATCTGAGTCTACATGTGAGGGAATGTGCGCTGGTGGTGGCTATTCCGCGATGGTGGTGGTCTAGTATGATCTGTTACAGGCCGACACGCGCCGTGCCTGATATATCAGGCGACGCGAGGTGGCCGACAGGGCGCGGGCGCAGCCCGTCATCACGGGCGCGCGCTACGCGCACATGCTAGTGTGCTATGATGATTAGGGTTAGTGAGGGTATAGGATATATCCTCACATTCCACCCCGCTCTGATGAATCTGAGTCATCGGATTCACTGCGGAAACCTTTGCGGGTGGCTCGTCTTCGCCGCAATGTATGCTGGCGAGGTCGAGATATGCTTGAAACGTTTTGACAGCATATAATGCTGCATCAGCGGTGAATACCGCATCGTTTCATAGGGCATCCAGTCATCTCCAGTTGCTGGAAAGTTATGGAACCTTACTTTAAATAGCAAGGCTTTGCCCTTTGCATATAGTCTGGGATATGGTGCCAGTTTGCAGTCAATGATGTCTGCGATAATTGGATCATCAATTCTGCGTGCCTGTCTGCCAATCAAGGCATCAGGTATATCAGTTTGTGCAGATGCAGTGTCCCAGGGTCTCAACTTGGAGACATGAAATACTGGGTGGCACTCAAGCTCAGGTGGTAACTGTATTTTGTAGGCCTGAGGGTTCACCTGCTCGATGACCTCATATGGTCCTACATACCGTTGTTTGAGCTTAGGACACTTTTGTCCCCTTATGATCATATCGTCAGTTTTTATCATGATTTTGTCACCGATTTGAAATGTGATCGGCTGCCTATTGTTTCTATCATGGTAATGCCTTTGATATTCTTTGGCAATTATAATGTTTTCATGCACCAGATTGTGTATATCCTGTACTTTCGACAGAATGTCTATTGTTGTTTCTCTCACTCCAGTTTTGGGGTTTACAATGTCAATGGGCATCCGAGGGTGGAAGCCATAAATTGCCTGGAATGGAGTAAACTTTGTTGTTGACGATTCTGTGTTATTGTAATTGAACTCAGCAAGGGATAGGTAGTTCACCCAATCCTGCTGGTTATTGTAGCAGAATGCTCGCAGCAACTGCTCTATTATTTTGTTCAATATTTCAGTCTGTCCATCAGTCTGCGGATGATATGCAGTGCTGAGGTTCAATGTTGTACCAAGCTGTTTAAACAGTTCTTGGAAATATGATGATGTATATTTTGCGTCCCGGTCTCCTACCATGCAGGTACTGAGGCCGTGGAGTTTGTATATATTTTTGATATACAGTTGTGCCAATTCAGGAGCCGAGATGGCTTTTTGGCATGGTATAAAGTGTGCCTGTTTTGTGAACAAATCTACAAAAGTGGCAATACAATCATAACCATCCACCGATGGTAGGTTTGTGATAAAGTCAAGACTGAAATATTCCCATGGTACGGTTGGTGTTGGCAGTGGCTGTAATGCCGCTGCAGGAGCCTGTGTATGCTGCTTTGTCAGCTTACAGACTTTACAGTTTCGGATATATGTTTTGATGTTTTGGTGCATGTGCGGCCAGCAAAAATTTCTTTTGATCAATTTCTCAGTTCTGAGAATACCATTATGGCCAGCCGTTTTAATATCATGATGTTCTTTGATGATACTCTGTTTGAGCTCATCATCTGCAGGAATATATATTTTATCAGCTATCATATACAGTTCAGTATGGTGATCATATCGTACTCCAGGGGGTAGGTTGTCCCTGTTCAATTTTGGATCCTGCATATATTTTAATTTGATGTTGTTGAGGAACTGTTTGTCCAACTGTATCGAAACAGTGGTAAGATTGAGCCATTCAGTGATGTGCTCCAGGTCCTCCTCAAAGGTTTGGATATAGTATGCATCCAATGATGCCTTCAGATCTTTTAGATCTGGCCTCCTGCTGAGTGCATCTGCCATATTTTGAGATCCTTTTCTATAGACAATATCCATGTTGTCCATATATGGTGATATAATTTGAGACCAGCCAGCATGTTTTCTGCTGAGCTTTTCTTGTGTTGGCAGATGCCGGAGGGTGGTATGGTCAGTAACTACGGTGAAATGTTTACACCCTTCCAAATAATGTCGCCAATGCTGGAGAGCAATTACTACTCCCAGGAATTCAGTATCATAGGTGGAATAGCGCAGTTGCGCACCCCTCAAGACCTTTGCCAAGTACGCTACAGGACGCAGCTGTCCGGCATTGGGGTCTTTCTGCATGAGCACTGCTCCTACAGCTGTTTTGTACTCGCGTACGAGATTAATCGTACCAGCACCTCATGGTTGTACCGGTAACCACAGCTGTTATTCTATCTTCTTCGTCTTCTGAGTTCGATTTTCATGTGGCAGGTTCATTCTTCATCGCAGAAAAAAAATCTGCGGTTCTTCTCGTTCGCTATACCTGCTCGTTACCAGTACTGTACAGATGACGGCAGATACAGGTCGGTTCTGGTCGATGTCGCGCCATCGCCAACTTGCGTCGTCGGAACTGTAGCTGGGGTCGCGAGTCGCACGTTGCTTCGCCCTCATGGCTTCGCAGCTTGCAGCGTCATTGTTACACATCACAGATCGAACGTTCGGCTGCTCCTTGGTACTCGCGATCTTCGTCCCTTCGCTAGTTCATAATTTCGCTCGCTCGTTGTCGCATCCTCCTCATCGTCGCTACATCGTTCTCGCCACGTCGAACTTGACTCCATCTATCAAAGCCGGTGCGCATCCTCGGTGGGCGTCCCCGCCATAGGATCCTTGACATCTGAAGTCTTCTTCTGTCCCTATCTCGCCTCTCGCTCTCGTCGCTATGCCGCTTCTCTTGTGGAATCCGGAACCATGTGCTCCGGTCACCGCTCCGAAACCAAGTGTTACAGCCCCCTTAGGACTTAGGCCGAATAGCCGTCTAGCCATAGATAGTCCTATAGTAGGAGCTGAGTCAAGGGCCCATTGGATCGTTATTCCACACGGCCAGGAATAATGAGCGGAGATTTGGGAAAAGGGATTCTTACAATACCGGAATGCCGGTAACCTGGGTGACTGGCCCGGCGGTGGTTTTGCCGGCCTATTTATAGTCGCTGGTTTCCGTCATTCCGTGCGCTGTGTACCGATCCAATTTCCGCCACTTGTGCTGCGTGTAACTACTAGACTCATACTAAAATCGACGTGTCCGGTCCTAATCCGCGGCCCAGCCAGCGCTTGTTGGAGGCTGCGCGGCCAAGGAGCGAACGGGCGGCCTTGGCTAGAGCGATGAGCTTCTCCCCGGGGGCGCGGAACTCGCCGCGCTTCAGGTCGATGATCAGGCCCAGGTGAGGGCCGACCTGGGTGGGCTCCCAGACTCCCTTGTTGGGGTTGCGCAGTAGGCCCAGGCGGTCCAGCAAGGAGCTTAACCGGACGCGTAGCTCCAGGGCTGCCTCGCGGGAGTCCGCGAGGAAAAGGAAGTCGTCCATATAGGGTAGGAGCCGCTCGCCCCGCCAGCGAGTGTTGCGCAGGAAACGGCGAGTAGGCTTGGACGGGGCCGTGGGAGGCAACGCTGGGTCGCGCTGCTTCAGAGGCGTCCGCAGGTAGTCCGTAAAGGCCGCCGTCAATTTGCAAAAGTAGTACGACGAGCCTGTCCAACCCATCGGTAGGCACGCAAGTCGCCACAGCTCTCCTCGGTAGTTCACGGTAAAGAAGTCGCGGTCCTCCTCCCGAATCCCAAGGGCGTAGTAGCCATCGGCCAGGTCCATCGACACGAACCAATCTCCCGCGCGCGCCAGGTGCCGCAGGTGCTTGAGCGTTTCGTAGGACATCGTGAAAGTCTTGCACCACTTGTTGAGCTCCCGTAGGTCGATGATGAGGCGCCATTTGTTGGTGCCGGGTTTGGGGACTAGAAACATTCTGGATACCCACTTGTTGCAGTGTCCTCGCTCCCACGCGCCAATCGCCTCGAAGCGGGGCAGTTCTGTAGCCATGAAATCCAGTTGTGCCTGAGTGGCGTCGCGCATAGAGACGCCGTGGTTGTAGGGGCGAGGGCGTCGCCCGTTCTTGAAGCGTATCCGGACCCCTTGGCGGATCCAACTCAAGACTTGCCCGCTCGCGCCGATGCTTTCCCAGTCTCGCCATCTTCTCCGCACGCGGTGTCGCATGTAGAGGGAGGTAGGCGTACATGAGTCGGCGCGGCGGGCCACACCGTCACTTGGTGACCTTCGCCTTGGCCTTGTCGGACGCTGAGGCTGTCGCTGCGGCCTTCCGTGCCGCAGCGGCTTGCTCGCGTTGCTTGCGCCTCTCGGCGGACTCCGTGGGGGCGGGCTTGTCGGGGGTAGCCTTGGCGAACGCGGCCGCGGCACGGGCCTTGCCCGCTGCGGAAAGGCTGATCTCGAGGGTCTTGTCGTCGAACGCTCGGCGGAGTTGGTCGAGTTGCCCGGACACGGCGATGCGCCGTGGGGTGCAGAACTTTGCGTGGGCGAGCTCGGCGAAAACACGGTCCGCCTCTGTAGCCGTTGGTCCATTCTTGGCGAGCTGGAGGTAGCCCAACCGGGAACGGGTGGCCTCCTCCGTCGCCAGGTGGGTGCGGTAGCAGGCGCGGAGCTCGGCAAGGGCCGCAGCCTTGCCTGCCGGCGTAGCAGACTCGGTCGAAAGCGACTCCAGAGCGCAGCGCATCGCCTCGTTGGCGCAGCTACTGAAGAAGGCATAGCAGCCTAGGTGCAGGTATTCGTCGTACGCTGCCTGACTCCGCTTATCCGCGAGGGCGCGGGCGGTGTCGTCGGTCAGGGTCCACAAGCGGGGCTCGTCGACGTCGCGCGGGGGGCGCTCCAGACCGGGGGGGATGACTCGGCCGTAGTAGGCAAAGTCGACGTACTCGAGCTCGTTGTCGGGTGCGTCTAGCTCAGCAGGAAGGGGCTCTCGCGCTCCTTGCTCACCACCCTCGGGCGCAGGCGTGCCCGCGGGGTTGGCTGGCTGCGTACCTTCGGGAAGAAGCGGGTTAGTGGGGGGGGGCGAGTCGAGCGAGCAAGGCAGCCGTAGCAGCCTCAAACTGCCCGGCCAACCGCTTCTCCAGGGCTTCCGCTTGGGCCGTCAGGCGTTTCTCCAATTCCGCGACAGATGCCGCCGTGGCGCCGCCCGGGGCGTCGTCCGCTAAGGCGTCTTCCGGTACATGGCGAGGGGGCATCCTGCTGTCGCGGGGTGGGGAAGGTGTAGCGTCTCGGGAGGCTGAGGCTCGGGTCCGAGTCGGCATAGAGTAAGCTGACACTCTGCTCGACTGCTAGAGTCGAGACTGCTTGCGCGAGCCGGTTGAGGCGAGCGCAAAGCAGAGAGTGCCTGTGCCCGAGGGTGGATCCCTCAGGTCATAGTGCTGGTGCGGGCCGGCAGGCCTTAGTCCGTGCGCCGACCTCGGGGGTCGTGCGCAGTACAACATAGCTAATGTACTGTAAACCTCTAGATGACTACATCTGACCATATTATAGGCGTCAAAATCCATGAACGGGGTGGGTCTCGATCCGTGCGTAGGCTGCACGCCACATGTGGCCAAACCGACTGTTGCCCTGTGGGCATACATCCTCATCTTCCCTCGAGCTAGCCGCCCCTACTAGTCGCACCATGAATGCGATAGCGTACTGTGGAGATTTACGCATTTACATCTGGCATTCGTGAAATGCTACATCTTGCCGGTGAGTTAATGCTAGTGCGTTACATCGCATGTATACGCTATGTACGTCTAGGAATAGATAGGGTATTTATATGCCCTACCCTGATGAGAACATGCGGGGTGATGTTGCGGAAATCTTTGTGTCGCGAGCCCATGGCCGCGCGTGGCGTATGCCGTATGCGCTTCAAAATCAGCGATAATCCTTACCTGCTCGCTATCGCGCCCCGGAAAAAACGGGAATTGCCGGCCGAATGAAATAAAATAAAATAAAATAATGCGCGCAAAAATGGCTAAATAATCGCCCAGAACACAAGGTCACAATGCGGCTGTAAACTGTGTGCGCGGTACTTAGTTACATCCGCGCCCGCTAAGTCCGCGCTAAGTCCACGTTCTGTGGTTCGCGTGTGGCGGGGCCGCCTCACTACGCGAGGAAATGTGCCGACGGCGAATCGAACCTGCGCAGGGCCGTGCGCGTGTACAAAGAGCGCATGTTACACACTCAGGCCGCAGCCGAAGGTGACAATCACGATTTGTTTTGTGGAATGTAACCGGTACCGAACGGCTCGCTTTACGGCGTTGGGTACCGATTTGATGGTGAGATGTTAAAAACCCATTCATATGTTTTGACGCCAGTAGTAGGATGGGGTGTTACACTTTCGACAAACTTTTAGCCTTGCTTGGGTGCGCGCCACTTTCCTGATATATAAGTCGTGCAACAAGGATGTATTTGGTATGTTCACCTCTTGCGCGATCGCCCCCGAGTGGCTGCATAAATATGTAAAGATAAATTCCAGTGCTGGTTATAGAGCCGAACGATGGCGCCCCAAAGAAGCATAATAAATGTCAGCATTTCTATTTGTGCACTATACGGGGCGGGCCAGAAACCCTAGAATAATTCCATGGTAAATACAATCATACTATGCAGTGTCTATTTATCACTGATGTATCCCTAGTGGGGCCAAAAATGACTACGCAATATATACTTATCCATGAAGATATGTATGTCACGAGACCCGCCGAATTTTCTGCCGACACCTTCGGAAGTTCCGATGAATATGCATGCGCCCATTGGACTTCCTAGGTCATAAGGATCCCGCAGCGCAACAAGTCGGCACTTTTCTCTCTCTGCCGCCTATTCCTCGCAAAGACTCAGCCAACACGCTCGTCTAAATTATCGCCGCAACTCGCACGACCATCAAACCACGCACGCCGCTTGGATAGAGGCTGCGCCAATCAAGCTAAGGAAGCATGGCGAAATCGTGGCTAAAACGGCAAGGACGATGGGCCGCAGCGAGAATTTCGTCCGCCTGTGGGCTCGGCGTGCTGCGACGGGAGAAGGCTTCGGTAACCGTGCGCGGCAAGGAAGGCTACGCGTCCTAAATGATCAACAAGGCTGCTTGGGGTGTGAGGCAACTGGCCGAGGGAAAGGAGCTCGTAGGGGGCGCTACTATTGCTTGCCGACTGAGGGCGCCTGGGAATACGGCAAGAAGGTCAGACGAGCACTGTGCGCCGCGCTTTGAAGCGAGGGCGGCCGGAGGGGTTGCAGCTCAATGATAAGAGGCAAAAACGCAGTAAGAGTAACGAGCATCAACGAGTGGTATGGGTAAAAGAGACCGAAAACTCAGATATACAAAATTGGATGTTAACATATATATTTTAAGGTGTTTCGGCAGCACAAGCTCTCGGGGAGACGGAGGTGGCAACGCCGCGGCAAAGCAAGCGGTAGTCAAGGATCCAAACCAAGCACACATGTACATCGCGTTGGCTTCAAATGCCGTGTCTAGCTTCCATGCAATTAAGGGAACCACATGGCGCAAGGAATACAAGACAAAAGGTGTGTGAGGAAAAGAATACCGCAAGATGATTAAAGTTCTGTTCGTTCATGCATGTGCGCGACTCTTTGACGAGCATGCGATCAATGTCCATGAAGACGAGGCCTCTCCGCATAGGGCAAAAATAAAGAAGTTGATATGGCCAAAGAAAAACCCGCACATCACAGTGGCGCGCGCACCCGCGCACCTCCATGCTCCCATACTTGAACCCTATCGAAAATATGTGGAGTATGGTTGAGGACTAGATGCGGGGAATTAAATTCTCAAGCTTTCGCAGCTTTGAGAACACACTCCAAATGGGCAATTTATCAATCGAACAATGCAAACAACTATGCGCCTCAATGCTTGGGCGACTATCAAAGGTTTTGAGCACGGGAGGAGGACACATAGAGCGAAACATATGCACCCCAATAATTATTAAGTTATAAACTGAAAACACTTGCCTACAAAATCGGCACTAATACCAAATATGCGTATCATATTTTCCATCTCACTACATGCGTAAAAACGTAATGAACGTGTGGGTCTAAATTCGTGCGCATGTTGCACGCCACATGTCGCCAAACCGATTGCTTCCCGGCATACATCGTCATCTTCCCTCGATCTAGCCGTCCCTAGTAGTCGTACAATGAATGCAATAGGGTATGGTGGAGATTTACGCATATACATCTAGCAATGGTGAAAGGCGGCATATTGCCAAATGTATGTGCGTTAAATCCCATGTACGCGGTGTACACCTAGCGTTATCTAGATCGAACATGTCGCACGTAAACGCCCCCACCGCCGGTCGAGCCACTGGAAGACGTTGCGGTTGAGCATCTATCTAGTCGTTGCGGTCACCAAGTTTGCAGATATCGTCAGCCTCTTGATTGAGTGCGCATGTGAGGTTCACGGTCGTGCAGGCGTGAACATGGGAGAACTGGCTACCTCCTTCGTCAGAAAGTAAAGCGCCGGTTTGCGGCTGCCGTGGCGTACGACGTACAATATCTTTTCGGAATTCTTATTTTCGGAATTGGATTCTTATTGTCGACCTGAACCGCCACCTTTCTGCTCGAACAAAACCGCGCGAAGGCGTGGAGAAAACGCAATAGCCCGCGCAGCTCCCGATGAGTGGAGGATTCTGTCCGCTCGAGAGGCGTAAATAAACTATACGCAATCCAGCGGGCGGGGTCAAAGGAGACCGCGCCCCACCTCTTCTATTCGAGACATCTCACGCAAATGCAAAGGCCTCGCCACCGCCCGCCGGCCGCAAGATAGACCCGCGGAACGACTCGTGCGCGGTGATGGCCCAAAATATAAGCCCATCCGGGCCGTTTTAGACTCTGAGGCTAGGGCAACGGAACCCCACCACGAGCCGGCATCATTAGCCAGGGCTTGGAGGCACCGCGTGCATAGCCGGCAAATACCCCCGGAGGCCAATTCGAAGGACTGAATCTGGCCGGCAATCGACGCCAAATGCCGGACCCGTACCGTTTTGCTGGTTATATAGGGCGCCATCAGCGATGCTGGTCGGGCGGAGCCGGTCTCACCTGTTAGGGTTTCCACTATAACCCTACATGCATGCCTATACCCGCACACATGTATACACTCATACTTATAGTACCTGCATAACTATACCCACACACATGTATACAGTCATACTCGTACCGCTCACTTCCTTATACTACTAACACAACTACATGTATTGATGTTCATATTGCTCAACCGCTTATACACTACATACGCCGCGTACATGTTACATGTGATGCCCTCGTTAGCCATTACGCTCCGATGACTTCTCGATGACAACATGTCCAAGCCGCCTAAATGTCTACATGCAACCGGTTGTCAAGCCGATGGCTGTATAACGCCGACCGTGTACGCACGCACGCCCCGGTACACTGTAACAACTTCGTTTGCTGCAAACATCTCTCTTGCCTATATGCTTAAGCCCCTCGCCTAAAGCTGACCCTGCCGCTGCTGCGGCCCCTCGAGCAGGATGCTCCGGAGGTCCACCACGAGCCCTGAGTGTTGCAGCACCAATACGGCGGTGGGCTGCGACTTCGCTTCATCGACGGCGAGGCCTGCGGCCTTGCAGTCCGCCCGGACACCCGCAACTAGGGTTTGGGCGACCATGCCGCGGAATAGCCAATTTTCCAGATACGCGATCATTCGCATCCCGCGGCTGCGCTAATACCCTACTAAAACTCCCATGATCTTAGAGAACACCCGAGGTGAGAGCTTGAGACCAAACGGTAAGCAACAGTGGCCATAGACGTAGTAACGTTCTTGCCACTCAAAAGCGCAGTAGAGTCAGGGTGGAACGCAATATGCCGGTAGCCCTCTGTCAGGTCGACACCGAGCAAAACGTTGCCGCTGGGCACTAAATAAATCACATAGCATTCGCAGGTACTCCAGGCATCTTGAATGGCACATTTTGCATAAATTCGTTCGGGAAACACATTTCCGGAATCAACCGGAGTTTCGTAGAATCTTCTTTCGTCACACTCCCACGGGGGGGGGGGGGGGGGGGGGGGGGGAGTTTGCTGGCGGGAATTGTACCTCCTCAACGGGCAACATGCGGAAAACCTGTTGGGGCACGAACTTGGCATGTTCGTACGCCGAGCGCTGGTTGGGATGCGCTCGCTGTTGCGGGGGGTCCGTGGCCCATTCAATCGAGTAGCCGTCGCGAATCCACTACGAGAGGACATGTCGATCTTGCGTCGCGTGCGCGACGATGACCCCGAAGTCCCAGCCATCGCGAAGTTTTCCCGTGTTCCCGGTCGATAGAGGCGCCTCGCCGGAGGCCGGTACCGGTGGCGTCGGGACGTGCGTCGCCGTCCACTGCCGGGCACGGCCGGGCCGCGGTTTCGGTTCCGCCGGCGCGGGCGCGGCGGGACACACCGGAGAGCCGCACGATAGTGCAATGCGCGCGCGACATACCCGTATGTACGTTAGTCATCTCACCACTCCAGCAATCGTACTCGTACCGCGGCGCGCTGTGCGTACGCTATAGCCATATGTGTAAATGGCCATACATGTAAAGGCCAATATGAACATATGATGCAACGGGTTTCGCAGCACGCATGACGTATTGCGGGATGAAACAAATCCGTGCCAGCGCCCCCCCGAGTGCCCTCGGCGGTGCCCGTAGCGGTCGTCCGTCGTGCCCGATCCGTCGTGCCTCGACAAACCACACTCCTCGATCACGCACCGAAAATAAGCCGCGCAGCACGGAGCTGAGGAAAGGCCATGGCCCATCACATGCATGAATTACAGCCGGCCCGGAGGACTGGCGCGTCCAGGTTGCTGCCCAAGCATCACTGCGAGCTAGATATGGAAGCCCGGTTGGAGTACGCATTGGCGAGATGGCCAGAGCGACCGCAAATGTATCAGTTACCGCCGTTGCTACGAGGGGGGGGGGGGGGGGGGGGGGCTCGGCGGGCTACTGCATCCGCTCGATCTCGTGCATTGGAATTGCACCCTGATGCGTTCGACGTGCGCATCGGGCGCGCACCAGCCGGCTGCGTTGCAGTCCGGCGCTAGTTCTCCTTCTCCTTCTCCTCTAGTTTGCGGCGGACCGTGGTTGACGGGTCGACGCTCGCATCGGTAGTAGGAAGGGCGGATGAGCCCTTGGCGCGGCAATCGAATCCTATTGCCGTGTTAGTGTGCACGACGTGAAGCTCGGCGAGCTCGTGCGTGGGCATCGCGACAGCCGAGAACTAGAGGGACTCGTGATCAGTCTTTGGCTAGGGCTAACGCACCGGACACCAGGCGACCGGCCGACGCCTCGACCGCCTCGGCACGTTCACTAGGAGGGAGAGCCGCTAGCCCTTCGTGTTCATCATTAACAAAAAGAAGAAAGTCCCTTACACATTCATTCTTACGCCGAAGTCGTCCTACACTCAGCTTGATCATGCTCGCACGGAACGTGTAGGTGTACGCGGTGAATGGAGTTCCGGGTGTCAAGCCAATAGTCACCTTCGCCATCGGTAGGGCGAACTTGCGCCTCGTCGGTGAGGACTTGCTTGCACTTCTTGCCGACCTCCGACGCGACAGAGTCAACCGGCGGCACGGCCGCGGCCACGGCGGTAGACGTAGACGCTCCATCACGACTCGCCGCACGCTCTGCCATGTGGAGTTACGCTTGGGTGGCCGCGGCGTCCCGGAGTGCGGCGGAGCACGCCGTCTTGGAGCGCGAGTAGCAGCAGTTGAGGGGCGCTCTCCCTCGCCGCCTCATCCGACGCCGCCGCACGGAACTCGCATAACAGTAGCGCGCAATCCTCCTTTTCGGCGGCGAGCTCGTCCACGGCGTGCTAGGGGAGCGCGTTGACAACGCGGGAGGGGGGAGCGCTCGACATGTTGTCGAGAAAAGTCTGGAAATAGGTGGAAACATCTGGTCGGAACTCGGCTCATGAAGAGCCATATGATTTTGCTGCTCAAAAATCACGAGAGCAGAAGTCGGAAAGGCAAGGGATATTAGTAGCCGAGCCAAAGGGTAACTACCGGCACCGGCGTACGGTACGTACCAGGGTTGGGCGGAACTCAGTTCCGTTCCGGCGAGTTCCGGAGTTCCGACCCGCTTGAAATTGAACCGCCGGAATTCGGTCAAAAACCCGGTGGAACTGAACCCCCCCCCCCCCCCCCCCCCCCCCCCCCCCCCCCCGGGGAACTACGTCGAAACTTATCCTAATCGACTCCAGCGTGTTGCTATCGCGCTGGCTCGTCGAGATATGGTGATATACGGTGAGAAAAAACACCGCAGGTGCCAAAGAGGCAGATATATCACCGCCATCACAGTTGGCATGCCACACCAGAGTTGCTGACACCCCTCGCCCCTCACCCTGAGCTATGGCTTCCGACAATATTACCTTCCCTCTCGACCCGGAGGCGGAAGAGGACGTGCCTATGGATCAGGAGGAAGCGGAAGGCGATGTAGAGGAGGATCCCGCCGCCGCCGACGGCGGTGATGCCGCCGATGACTTGATGACGCCGCCACGCCGTGCCGCCCGGGCCAGCGGACGCCCCCCCTCGCGCCCGCTACTGCCGGCTCATCCGCCCGACCCGAAACTCAGGGCACTACTCAGCAGAATACCGATGCTCAGCATGACGAGAATGAACAAGCAGATACACACGATCCTAGCTTTCGTTGTCGCGTCGAGATGCTCGTTCGGAACCACAACAAAACCTGGGTATCCACTCAAAAGCGAGGGGCGGAGTGGTCCTTCTATGTCCCTCGTGATCCCGCTCATGGTAATAAGACGAAACGACTTACATGGGCGGTGATCTACCCGTCGAGTTGCTTTCTCTGTCACGCTGCGAAGGAAGATAACCTACACTTATTCGCGTTTCCGGCCGCGGAGGACGAGGAGATGCAGGTGCATTACAACGCAACGTCGTTTTGGGCCCCGCCGGTGCTGCGCACTGAAGAGGGCGGCTTCATCAAGCAAAGCACCTACTACCAATCTAAGTCCGGCCCTAACTCGCTGAAAAAGCACTGCAAAACCCATCATGCAGATGAGCTATTGGAGGTGCGTTTTGCTTGCGTGCTTGCCGCATAATGCGTGCCGTTGCCGATTGCATATTGCCACTACTGCTTTTGATGCATATAATTATGTTACTTGTCTGCTAACGACGCTTCGCCTCCCCAGGTAAAAGCATCCTTGGCGCATGCTAGCGAAGCTCCCACCACCTACCTCAGCGGCTACTAGCGAGGCCGGGTGGGCAAGGGGCGTAGACATCACAACATTTAATATATTGGTTTTTACAATCCGCAGCTCACACTGGTGTCACCTGCATGCACAACTCCACAACTCATATAAAGCAGTCTGGCAACCCATTACAAACAGCCCAATTCCGGCCCTGGATCCGGCGAAATTCCGTTCAGTTCCGGCGGAACTAGTATGTTCCGGCGGAATTCCGTGGTTCCGTTCCGGCGGAACTAAGCAGTTCCGGCGGAACGGAACGGAATTCCGTGGTTCCGTTCCGGCGGAACTGAATTCCTCCATTTGGAGTTCCGCCCAACCCTGGTACGTCGGTACTAGGGTTGGGCTGCAATCCACGTTCCAGTACTGCAGACTGCAGTGCGGCCTGCAGTACTGCAGTATGCAAACATGCTGCATTGCATGCTGCAGCAAAACAGGCTGCAGTACTGCATGCTGCAGTAGCACTGAAATTGCTGATTATATGGAAGGGCGGGACAGTGAAGGGCAAAGGGGCAGCCATGGCGGATGCAGAGGGGCAGCAATCGTGGTGGAAGTTGTATAAATATATCATTAAATCGCCTACAAAGGGGAAAAGCCTAATGTGTGTACATTTGTGTGTGTCCAACGCTGATGTCCCAACGCATGCATATATAGTGAAATACGCGTAAAAAAGCATGATGGCATAAAACCCCTATAATCCCCCGCCTCCTCATCCGCTGGCTCGGCTCCATATTGCTCCAGCATGGACTCAACCGCTTCCCATTGAATGCGGCTGGCCCCCCATCGCCCTCGCTCTCAAGGACATGGCTGGCCAGCCAATCCTCTCCGCATGGCTTGAGTAGATCCGCCGCCACGGCGCTAAAAGCAGCCTCCCCGCTGAAAGCAGCCTCCCGGCGGCGGTGTTGTCCTCCGCCATCGCCTCGTCCGCCATCGCCGCTGCGCCCCGCTTCCCGGCAGACTGGTCTCCCTCCATATAATTGGCGAAGAGTGACTAGAGGAGGGTGACAGGTAGTGGTGCCTGGGTGAGCGTGAAGTGAGGATAAGTTCGGCTGGTGTGTGTGGCCTACTGGTCTTTGCCCCGATGCGGCGACGTGTGATGGTACGGGCGAGTACGGTGCTATCCGCGGCGGTCCGACCGCCGGAACCGTCGCCATACGGCTTAATATTATCATGGGCGGGCACCATCCAAACGTTATCCAGTGAGATTTGGGGCACTTTGGGTAAACTGTACTGCAGCTTCTTTTCGGGAAGTACTGCAGGCTCCAGTGCGGTAGCTTAACTGCAGGTACCCGTAACTGCACTGCAATTTATGCAGCCTGCAATGCAGTAGATACGGGTACTTACATGCTAGCTAGCTGCAGAAGGCGATTTCAGGAAATCACCAGGAAAGGACAGGTCCTCTACAACAAATTATTTACATGAGCTAGCAGCAGAAGGCGATATCGGAAATCACCAAAATAAAAGGTAATCAAAAAGGTCCTCTACAGCGACTGCGGGGTGGAAGCAGTAACATGAGAAGACGCAGAGTGGGCACGAGCACACGCATCAGACTTGGCCATATGCACACCGGCAGAGAGAATGCCGCCCAGGGTACCATGCACGCAAGCCGAGACCCGCTGCAACAGCCCCCGCCGTGTGCGCGACAGGTGACGGCGGAACTCAGCCGGTTGGCTGGCGACAAAGTTTCGAAGTGCCTGAACGGATTGACCACGAAGAAAGCAAGAGGTCGGGGCGGAAGGACCGCCAGGGAAGTTGCGCAAAGCCAACAGCACCGCGAAGATGTAGACCACCGTCAAAGCGGACTTCCCGAGACGGCCGCGGTCCTCAACCACAAAAGGGTAGTACCGGTGAACACCCTGCACTGGGGCGGAAGACGCCCGGTCCGCTGCCAACTTAGCATGCTCCGCCTCGGTCGCCGCGATTCCCTACAACAAATGCGAGGTGGAAGCAGTAGCAGGACAAGATGCACAATGGGCACCAGCCCAGCCAGGCATCAGGCTTGGCCATCTGCACACCGGCAGAGAGAATGCCGCCCAGGGTACCATGCACGCAGTAGATGCAGCCTAACCCTGGTATCCGTACGTACCGTTCCCCAACCCAGGAATCCCGGATTTCTTGCGGAAAAGTCCGCAGAAATACCGACGGATTAGTTGACAGATTGATGCCATTCCTGTCCCGGCAAGGGGGGGGGGGGGGGGGGGAAACAAATCGGCCCCGTCGCCCGTCATCGCGCGGCAGGCACCGCCAATAACGCTGAACCCAGCCAGCTATCAATTCCCCAGTGCCCCCCTCCCCCCCCCCCCCCCCCCCCCCCCCCCCCCCCCCCCCCCGAGACTCCCGAGACTGTTGGGATGCGTTTCTCTGCGCGTGGTTTCTAGTTTTCTCCTGGACGGTGCATCGGGCGGGCGATGCCCCCGCGATTCGGGGGGGCGAGCCAGCGGCGACTCCCAAGACCCTCTGCTGTCTGGCATGCTCGGACGCTGCTTCGCCTACGCTGGGCGCAGTGTCGGTCACTGCTGCGCAACCGGTATGACTCCGCGGCGCTCGTGATCGGCGCGGCCATGGTGGTGGCGGTTGCGACGGCTGACCTTGTGTACCAGTGTACGGGGCGCATGCCCCCGGGCTGCGACCGCGCTTTCTTCCAGGGCGTGGGCGTCCCGCACGGCTGCGAGCCGGCGCACTACGTTTCCGTCAGTCTCAACACCACGTGTTTCTGCTTGACCGCAGCCTGCCTCTTGGGGGTATATGCGCAGCGGGTAACGTTCATCCACACCCGCCTGCGTCGTCGTCGAGGTTGGCAGGTGGCGACCCTCAGTAACGACACCGAATGTACCCCGCCCAGAGAAGAGCTGCCTGTGCGACAGCAGCGTACGCCTTTATGTTCGAGCAGTGGCGGCATGCCGGAGCCGCTGTCGGACAAACGCATGTGGGGCAGCGGATCGGCTGGGTGGGCCGTCGCATCCAGTCGCGAGTCGTGGCTGGAGGCCACAGGGGCTGTGTACTCGACCATGGCATTCTTGCTGACAGTCACTCTGGGCGTGACCTCGGTGCTGGCGGCGCTGAATGTTGTGACCGCGCTGACCTGGGCTGCGTGGACGAGCGGAGCGTCATGGGAGTATGCCTGCGCCACTTGCAGTGACGAAGCCATGCAGGGGGACGGCCGTGAGGCGGTGGTGGCGGCGTGCGTGAGGAACGGGGTGGCGCCGCTGAACACATGCTTCCTAGCGTGGCATGCCAGGGGGGTATTCCCCCACCTGGTGACTGGGCAGGTGCGCATAACATAGCCCTCTGCTCGAAACACTGGTATTGGAAAGGCGGAAATGCTGTGATGCGCACCCGGAGAGGGGGTAAGTATGCCAGGAAGCATCAGATTCACGCAGGCGAGCCTGATATGATTGTGCACTTTGTTTGCCATCAGGTGGTGTCGCTGGGCCTTGTCTCCGTGCTCACCCCGCTCCGAGTGTGGGACCCCATTGCCGTGGAGGCAGGCAAGCAGACAGGGCTGCGCTGGCTCGACCTGCTCCACGTGCTGCACATCCTGTTAGCCCCTTCCATACTGCACGCCACGCTGCCGCTCGTCGCCTTCTCTGCCATGGAGTTTCACTGGGGGCCGCGGCCGCTGCTGGAGGTGTCCGGCTGCGCGTCGATAATCTTCGCCCTGGCGCAGCTTTGCCTGGCGGCGTGGATGCTGTGGATAGGCCACCAGCACCAGCCGCAAGACGATTCCATCCCCAGGCAGGGTGGGGGCTCCATCTGGCACCGCTTGTGGACACTGCCCAGCACCGCCGTCTCTGCACTTTTCTACGAGTCAGCCGCCAGTCTCAACATCAAACTGATGTACCTACTGGTACTCATCATGTTTATATTTTCCACACTCATAGGCGTGCTCGGCCCCGCCAACTACACGCTGGTGCTGACCTTGCGTGCCGGCATCCTTGCGATGTTTCTGCTATCGCGAGATCAGCCGACCAGCTTCCAGGAGCTGCGACAAGACCCGCAGGGGGCGGGCTTTGGCCTCGTGGTGGATGCATGCCATCTGCAGCAGGCACTGCATAGCTTTCTGCAGGGCTCTGCCCGCCCGCAGGCTTTGCCCACATACAAGGCCACGGTGTACCGAATGGAGGCCACTATGGCAGGTGAGGCAGAAACCGGGGATAAAATCCTCTGACATCATTTTGGAAATGCGGCATCACTGATTGCACGCAGCCCTGACTTCGGCAGGGGTGTGCTGCTTGGCTCGAGCACACCACACACAACGTGCTGATACTCGTGCGTTGTGGCCCAGTGTCATACCGCTGGCAGGATGCCGAGGCATTGGTGTGTCCGGGGCTCAGCCTGAACATGAGCCGGTGGCAGATGGAGCAGCTGATGCGCGCCTTGGAGACGACATCGTGCTTCTACGTGTGGATCGACCGCCTGAGCGTGCCGCAGGACGCGTCGCAGCTGCAGAACACACTGTTATCCAGGATGATGGCAACCTTTGCTAGCGCGGGAGACGTTGGTGCTGCGGTCCAGGGAGAGCGGCGGCAGCCGCTACCACGAGCGGGCATGGTAGCCCCCCCCCCGCCCCCCCCCTTCCCCGCCACTGCGCCCGGCGCCTCGTCTTCCCAGTCCTCGAAACAACCTGCTTTAGTGCTGACAATCGGAGGTGCTGCAGGAAATTGTCCGAGTTTGTTTGCTCCGCGTCCCCGATGACCTGCACCGAGGACTCCGAAGTGGAAGCGGCCAAGACCCCGCAGGCCTGGTCCAATGATGGCCTATCATCCCACACGAAAGCGGAGGAGGCGCTGGTGGTGGAGATCCGGGAGCACTATCTCGCACACTTGTCGCAGTGCCGACCCCTCTGGCTGCACCCCGGCCAGTCTCCGCAGCTCAGCCCCGACTTTGAGCGGACATGGGAGCTGTTTGAGCGCGCACTAGGCCTGCTGCAGTGCAGCGTTGCCGAGGATCGCATCCGCGCGGTGTACCCGCTGCTGTGCAATGTGCCGGTGGATACCCATGAGGGGCTGGTTGTCCTGGTGGACGCAGTGGCCACCACGCTGGAGGCGCGGGCACCGCGGTCAGCTGCCAGCCGGCTGGCGCGGCGGCATTACCATGCGATCGTGGGCGTGGCGGTGATTGACGAGGATGAGATTCTCGAGGTGGCATGCCCCCAAAGTGTGATGTCATTCACTGCCAGTGTCAAAAGAATGATGTCCCTGCGGATGACGTCTGTCATCCGATCCGGGATCTCAGGATTTCAGTTGCGATCCAGGGTCTCTTCAGACCGCCCACGCCGAGCTTCCCTCGGGGGTTTGGTCCCTGAAACAGGCAGCCGCCCACCTGCAGATCAGCGCAGGCATACCTCAAGTGGGGCGCGCTGATCCCTCAGCGTGGCCAGTGGCAAGCCCTCGCCTTTTAGGCACTCTCGGATGCTAAGCCGGGACGGCAGCGTAGCAGTGGTCCAAGAATCTGCATCCCGCAACTAGATCAGTACCAGTTACGAATGGGTTTGTCAAGCTGATGAGAGCGGAGCTGGCAGGTATGTAATCCACGTTTTGGCGTCCCGTAATGCGAATTTCATTCCAGTGCTGTCATGTCTCACTCCGTTGGGCGGCCGAGCTGCGGATAGTATAGTGCGCACATATATACATATATATATATATGTATGTATGTAAATATATAAATGTATTGTATATATATATATATATTGGTAGGTGGCGCGGCGGTGACCATGGCATAAGCAATGGCACATCTTGTCAGCGGTACGACAGGGCTGCGGACAGGGTGGAAAGGCGTTGGGAGTCAAGAATACCAGCAAGTCAGTGAGAAAACATTTGTCCCTGAAGGTCGACGCATGTTTGGTGGGCAGCCCTTCACGATTTATCAAGATGTGGCCTCAGCTCACACTGCGAGCTGAGGGGTACCACCCTAAAGTGGCAGACATATCAACCCAAGGTGTCGATGCTTCAAGCTCCGTCTAGTCTCCGGATTGGAACTGGATAGAGAACATATGGAACGAGCTTGACGATAAACTCAAGGGATAAACCTATATATATATGTAAATATGTATGTACATCTATGTGTATATATGCATATATATGTGTGTGTATGTATATGTATATAGTATGCTTCTGCTACGGCTGCCGACGCCTGACCAAAAAAACTTGTTAAAAAAAAGCGCCTGCCTTTTGCCCACCTGAAATCCAAACAAATACATACTAAACATGTTATGAAACGAACATGTTTCGTCAGGGACCCTCAAAAGGTCCATTATCACCAGTTCCTTGTAAGTGTGCCGGCAAACGTACAATTCTCAATGGGAGCTCTGCTTTTCTAGTTTATGTTCCTACAGGTACTCTGCGTCACATGATTTCTCCTTGGTGTGAGCACCTCGCGTTGATACGAGTATATCGTTACTGTGAAGGTCTCATGTAGCATTCCGTTATGGGCCTTATGTTGTAGGAAACTCCTGTCGGAAGCTTTACCAAATCTGTCATTGCATGCGCCAACAAGTGGCCAATTCGTTTCAGAGTGTTCAGGGGCTGAATTTCCTGGGTACTTGCAAATCGACTCGATAACAACGGTCAGAAACTGCAGCAATCATTGACCAGGAGGATGACCAGAGTGGCAGAGGCAGGACACTGTGTTCTTAATGTCACACACAGATACCCGCCTGTTTTGGGGGATGTAGTGATGATTATTTCGTCTGTGATTGTCGCTGAACGAAACCAATGGTTACCGGACTTGAGTACTGTCCACATGCCTCTGGGGAGAGCATTGACTCACTCGTAGTGTCATCGGAGTCAGCGAAGCCAAATCGCCTTGCACATGGACATGCCCCCCCCCCCCCCCCCCCCCCCCCCCCCCCCGCCCCCGCCCCCCACCTACCCGGAGCTAGCGCTGTGCAGGCTCCACCCCTGGATGGAAATACCCCTCCAATGTCTCAGAGATATTGACATGTTCAGCATATTCAG
Source organism: Tetraselmis striata (assembly GCA_006384855.1). NCBI lineage: Eukaryota > Viridiplantae > Chlorophyta > Chlorodendrophyceae > Chlorodendrales > Chlorodendraceae > Tetraselmis > Tetraselmis striata. Next base: position 35,480 of record VCJN01003007.1, on the reverse strand, counting down.
CTGCCAGCCAGCAGCAATGATGTCCAACGGTCTCTGCCTGCACAACCCATCCCAGCCGTGCAGTTTTCCTGGCACGCCACGCCGGCATGTGACACTCGCCACGTCCATGCTGCACGCTTGGGACGATCCACATCCGAGAATATGCCTGCTCCGCAAATGGACACAGGATGCATTAACCGTGCGGCTGCTCCGTGTTTGACCACATGTCTACACATATTCCTTCACACGGTCTCCTCTGTCATAGGCAGAACATGCAAGCAGCAGCCCATGACGCAGCCGCTGCAAAGTGGACCGCCGCACCCCGTCAACCGGCAGCCGCCAGCTCGTGCGAGTACTGCGCGCACTCCTCGTGCAGCGCCACTGTCAGCATCTCCGCCGTGAAGGTGTCCTCCGGCCGGCTGCCCAGCGCAATGTGGTAGTTGTCGATGGCCTCCGTCAGATTTCCCTGGAGCGCAGAGGCAGTGGCAGGGGGTAAGTACGGGGGCCATGCCATGCCATGCCATGCCATGACCTCGCGTCCGTTGCCTGCTTGCTGCCTACAAAAAGCTGGCCGCTATGAACATACACATACCGTCACCAATGGGCGCTTTTGCATGGTTCTTCCAAGGCATTGCAAGATTTACGATTGGGTGGTAGGATGTCAGCCACGGCTACGAGAAGGAGGCCAGGGGGGGGGGGGGGGGGTATACCATGAGGTGGTTCGTGTAGCCGATGGCCGCATACGTGCCGGGCGCAGAGGGGCAGAGCCCCAGCGCAGTGTCGTACCAGCCGAGCGCCTCCTGGTGGCGGCCCAGCTTGCGCAGCGTGTGGCCCAGGTTGACGGCCGCGGGCTCCCAGCGCGCGCTGAGTGTGCCGCCCGGCACCAGCGACAGTCCGTGCTTGAGGTACTGCTCCGCCTGGACGTAATCCCCGTTGCGGAACAGCAGCACGCCCAGCTCGTTGCACACCAGCGGGTCCTGCGGGCAGATCTGCAGCGCCTGGCGGTAGGCGGGTGTGCAGCGAGGCGAGAAAGGGGGGGGGGGGGGGGGGTTGTCAGGTGGGCTGATTGTGAGCATTACCCAGCAGTGGCGTCGCTGTAGAGTAAACCCTTGGGGGGTTGGGGGTAATTGACCTCGAGCAATTAACTACCCATTGGCGACTTTATGCTACAAAACAGCGCCTGCTCCAATGCGTAATAATGATGCCATGTCAAGAGGTTTGTGAAATTCCCGCCGCTGACATCCACCCGCTTTTGACCGCACCCACACCGGCAGTCAACCGACCTCGCCGTATATCCTACGATCATGAGTAACTGGGTAATACGCGGAGACCGATTCGACGGCTTCCACTCATCCAGCCGATGCAGGCGCACATGTGTTGTCCGCTTGCCTGCCTGGCCCGCGCCACCTGCCGGCCGGGCAGCGGTGCTCACCTGCTGGAACATCTGCTGCGCGAGGGTGAAGTTGTTCATGCGCTGGTACTCCATGCCAATGCCCAGCACGGGCTGGTGCAGCCCGGGAAAGAGGCGCGCCGCGGTGCGGTACGCCGCCATCGCCTGGTCGCTCTCGTCCTGCGCGGCAAAGGCGTTGCCAAACGCGACCCAGCCCGGCACAAAGCGCGGCTCCATGCTGGTGCACTTTCCAAAGTAGCGCCTCGCGGCGTCGTGCTGGCCAATGGCGGAGTGGTAGCAGCCGACCGCGAACCAGGCGACCGCGCGCTCGGGGTACTCCTCCACCAGCCGGTGCCCGCGGATGAAGAGCTCGTTCTTCTTGCCCAGCTGCAGCCCCGCCGCCAAGTGCGTCGGCAGGCAGCTCAGCTGGTACGGGTCGCGCTCCAGCAGCTGGCTCGTCAGGTCGTAGCACGCCTTAAAGCAGCCCCTGCAGCGTGACGGCCGCAGCAAAGAGGGGGGCAGGTGGATGGCCGTGCACAAGGTAGCGCTGAAAGGTGGCCCAGCGGGGCCTGCCTGAGCTAGCGGGCGGATGGGTGGCACACCTGTGGAAGTGCCAGTCCGCCCTGCATGACAGCACGTCGGCGTTGCCAGCGAGGCCGCATCCGCCGACGCCGCGCGCCTCCCCGTGCGGCGCCTCCAGCTCCGCCAGCCGCCCCTCCACCTCGCCCTCCTGGTCGTACTTCTTGCAGCGCACGCGGTACATCAGCTCCAGCCAGCGAGCGCCCGGCGGGAAGACAATGCTCGCCACCAGCGCACTCTCCTCCGCGCTCGTCAGCATGTGGCCGTCCACCAGCGTAGCGAACGCCTCGTGGCAGAAGGGGTCCGCCACCACCGCCGCTTTGAGCCTGTGCGCACCAACAGGGCGGTCCGCCTCAAGACAAGTGCGGAGGATAGCAAGGGGACGCCCTTAAATCGATCCAGCCCCCACGACCTCTGGTGCGGAAAGGATAGGGATCAGGCGGCCCACCATTTGACGGCGCGCACGCGGTTCTCCAGGGTGTGGTACGCCTGGCCGCGGAGGAGGCAGATGGCGGCGTAGGTGCTGACACTCCGCCCGGCCTGCGCGGGGTCGGCGAGGCCAGCGGCCTGGAGTTCCGCCGCGCTCGCTCCCTCCTCGCCCTCGCCATCACCCAGCGTGGTCAGGCACTCCTCCCACTCGCCGCACTGCGCCTGACACTTGGCGGCCAGGTAGCGGAAGCGGCCGTCCGCCTCGACGAGGCCGCTGCGCTGGAGCAGGTGCAGCGTGCGCCGGTATTGCTGGCTCACGAACAGCGTCTGCGCCAGCAGGTACACGTCGCCCGGCTGCCGCCCCCCCGACAGCGTAACCAGCTTGTCCGCGAAGAATGCGGCGGAGCTGTAGATGTGCTTCTCCAGGCAGTCCTGCGCCAGCGACCGCAGCTGCTCGCACTGCGCGGTCGCCATGCTGCGCGCCGATGTGGCTGCCGCGCCGTTGACCGGCCGGTGCTGCTCCTCTGGAGCGGGGCGGTGGCCCGCGCGGGGTGCACCTGCTTTCCAGTGGCGGATACTTCGAAGATCCGCCCGGGAGCACGTGGGAAGCGGGTGGTTGAGACTTCCGCGTGATGGCTTGCCGCTGGAGGTGTGTGGTCAGGCAGCGAGGAGAATGTAGACTCCCCCCGCCCTGCTACTGCGCGTCGAGCGGCAGCGGCGGCATTGCTGTATAATATATCGGCGGCTCCGCTACCGGCCCGAATACGGGTACCAGCATCCCGTACGCGTATGACTTTTTTTCGTCCCCGGGACAGGACTGGCATCAGTGAAACCCTTGCAGCGTCTGTACGACGGCCGCTTAGGCAGCAATCCAGTTACGGAAGGCCCTGGGTAGGCGACGCTCCGGTATAGTCATCAAGCAAATTGCCGAAGGATTCTGCAAGCCTAATTAAAGTCCACTGACGAAATTTCCAACACTGTTGGATCACCGTTTATCTAAAACACTGCCATGAAAATACTTGGCACTGACCACGAAAGGTCCGCCCTACCCGTTTGGGCGTCGGCCCATTCGAGTAATGCGAGTAAGCCCCAACCCGCGGAGCAAAGCATTTCGGGAGTGCGATACATGTGCAACAAAGAAGGCAATGTGAGGGAGGGCCCGATGCCATAGCTGGAAAATTTTCCCATTCCCAGTAAAATCCAGGGCGCCGTGAAGGGAGGGGGAACCCCGCCCAAAATAAAGCCAGTTAAGTCCTCGGGTGTTGACGCAATAACCTGACTACCAATAAAATCCCTGAACTCCGGAACTAACAACCCAAAATAATGACGGTGATACCCCCACCGCGGGCACTCCACCAACATATGTTCGATAGTCTCAGATTCACCTCCGCCGCATGCATGCAAAGCAGTGTTCCGGGAACCGCTTAGGATTGGCATGAATCCGGGCCAATCGGCGGGCAGTGGGAAATACTCGGGTGCGTTATTGTATCATAATGTGCAGCCCGGCCACAATCCCCGCGGGGACACCCACACCGTACTGTGGCAACGGGTTTGACGCATAAGACGCCTTGACATATATACCCCATGTTCAATTGCGTGCTAACGATGCCGACGATTCGTAATGCGCCCACACCGATGCCTTCACTAGTTTAGCGGCATCGCGCGCGGCTAGTGACCTGCCTCCACTCAAGTGGAAGGTGCGCCCCCTCAGCTAGCCCTACATTCGCCCTATCGCTAGCTAGTCGATCTATAACCACCGCACAGTCCCCGACGTCCACGTGTTACGGCGCGCTCGACTTGGCTGATCTACTAAATGGGTTATACATGTAGTATTCAAGTCGGGTGCTTTCAGGAACGCCCGAGCCCGTGCCGCAGCGGCCGTAGCCTCTATGGGCGCAATATCCAATCCCCGCATCATCGGTGCAGTGGCCACCCGAGGGGAGTTTATTTTACCCACTACCCCAATGAGGCACCGCAAGCACTGATTGAGTACGGTTTGAATTTATTTGCGCCGCTAGGTCTATCCATGCCCCATACTTCACACCCGTAAGTTAAAACAAGCAGTACACATGTTTTAGAGACAGACACGCACACGCACATTTATATAGAAATTATGTCCCGTCCACCGACTAATACCGAATCGAGCGCCTCAATGGCGCGTTTCCCCTTCTTAACCCGGTCGTCTACTCTGTGTTGACACCAAACTAAATCCGACTTAATGACCGTACCCAAATACCTATATTCATTTACAACCGGTACCCGTCCCCCCCCCCCCCCCCCCAAGCTGCCATCGGGCAGCTTGTTCGCGTAACGCGGTCTCGTCGGAATATCGGCGTAATGGCATCACCCCAGACTTAAGTACCCCAAACCCCATAAAATGGCCCTCCGCCCACTGCGAGAAGTGGGGGAACATGGCATGCAGGTTATCGAACGAGCATTTGATACCAACAGCGTCGTCCGCGTATAACTGACCTAGCACCCTTTGTGGTTGCCTGGCCGCTAATGTGTCGGTGCACTTTGGTACATCACACCCTGCTAGATGTTCTACCCCATCGAATATATCGTTAATAAATATGTTAAATAGGAAGGGGGAAGCGGGTCATCCCTGTCGGAGGCCACGCTCTATGGGTATGGGGTCTGATAGTGTTCCCAAGGCCACCCCTGTCTTGACCCGTACCATACTATCCATGTATAAAGTTTAAATGAAGGTAAGCATATGACCCGTGACTCCTATGGCTTGTAGTTTTAGGAATAAAAGCTCATGAGGTACGGTGTCATATGCCTTCCTAAAGTCTATAAAACCCGCGTACGTGGGTAGACCTGCCGCTTGGCGACGAGCCGCGATATCGAACAAGCTGGCGACTTGCACGGGGCCCTCCTCATTCCGCATAAAATAAACCCGCTTGCCAACGGCGAATTATCCCTTAAGCTTGGCAGACGTCTTGCAAGCGTTGGGTAATGACGGTCCTAAGGAGTTTCATAGCGGCACCCATAATCGAAATACCTCCATAATTGTCCATAACGGTCGCGTCGCCTTTCTTGGGCACCGATACTATGGCCGAGCTACGCCACTGCTGGGGGATGTAGGTCTTAGTCCATATCCCTTTATAATTGAGGCCAGCAATGCTTGGCAAAAATGGCAAAGCATTGCCATTACATCCCTTGTCCGCGCTCGGTTGAGCGGTCGTCTCGTACGCGAGAGGTACCGTGTTCGATTACTGGCCGATGTATTTTCGGCAATATCGTCCCTGGCGTGTTTTGGGTTTCCCCGGTTGATGCATTAGTTAGCCCTTATTCGGGGTTCGAATGAGGCAATGGTCTACCGGCTATGCCAGACCTACGACTGCACTTTGGCGCAAGAGGTCAAGTGTTGGGGCGGCTTCGGCCGATGTCCGGGGGTGAACTTAACTTTTTACCCTCTGCGCCGCGCGCCAGCAGCGCTGCTGTAGGGCTTAGCGACCTAATAAACCCCACTGCAGCGCAAAATATCCAATATCCTGCGCGTGCCGTTTTTTTGGCCTGCCCATTTATCATCGCGACAGCGAGTCATCAGCACGCATGTCGGATGAGCTGCTGCCGATTGTGTCGGAGTCAAAAGCGCGACGAAGCAGTTATTGGCGGCGGACCTGCTGGACGGACCATCACCACCATCTCGGTGCAGCGCGGCCTTGTCACCGAGACGTCAAACCTTAAGCCGCCATACATCAACGTCTTCCGTGCTGCGTGCTGCCTGCGAGTCCTGCGATACGCCATCCTGTACTGTGTTGGCGCGCACTAAAATGTCCCGTATCGCGCTGGCTGGGCGGCAGCTGCGGCGAGGATCGGTCGTTGGGATGCCTCACGGTACCCCCCCCCCCCCCCCCCCCCCCCCCCCCCCCCCCCCCCCCCCCCCCCCCCCCTCTTCCGCCCTCTGCCCGGCCGCCGCCGCTGCCGCAGGGCACGTCTGACTGTTTTGCTTGGTTTCCGTAGTAACATGCCTCTCACTGTTCTAGTCGCCGCGCTGACGGGCAAACGAAGGCTATTAATGCTGATTAATCTGCCTGCGACTGTCGCGCTGCCAGCCCAGACCGGCCCGGGGGTTGATTAGGGGCAGGGAAGGGCGGCTGATGTGCCGTCGCGCCGTGGATATACTCGACTGACAATAGACCGCGGCGCAGGCTCAGCGTGGTCATGCACGTCGGGAGGTGCGCGCTGGATGAGCGTGCACGGCTGGGGAGAGGGCAAGTCGGGCGGCGAGAAGAACGCCGGCGAGGGCGACCCGACTGCCGACTTCACGGGGCGGCGGATCAGCCGCTGGGAGAAGAGCACTAACTTCCCCGACTACATCGAGGCCTGGGGGCGCCGCCCTTTCTACATCACCGGCGCCGCCGGCACCGCAGCCACCGTGGGCCTGTTCGCGTGGCTGGGCGCGGGCGCCAGCAGCCCCTGGGTGCTGGGTGGCCTGATGGGCGCCTACTGGTGGCAGGGCCTGCACGACGTGGCGCAGGAGTCGCACACCATCAAGCACAACTACCCCGTGCTGGGCAACGTGCGCTACATCCTGGAGACTGTGCGCCCGGAGATTCGGCAGTACTTTGTGGAAGGTGACCTCGAGGTAAGAGCACGGAGTGGGGCATAAGAGACACCATAGCAGTAGAACTTGGCTTTTGGGTTTCCTGTCTGCTCTTGTATGGTATTTCCACCAATGCATCGCCACATAGCAGCGCCGGTCGCTGTCCTGATCAGGACAGCAGCACCCCCCTCACCTGCTCCCTCGCTCACCTTTTGCGTAATCCCCCACAGGCGGCACCCTTCAGCCGGCGCGAGCGCACCATCGTGTACCAGCGCGCCAAGTCAGTGCAGGACTCGATGCCGTTCGGTACCCGGCTGCAGGTGTACCACGACGGCTACGAGTTCATCACGCACTCCATGTGGCCGGTGGACCTGCACTCCGTGAAGAATGCTGGCCGTGTGCTCATCGGCGGCCGCAACCCGGAGTGCACCCAGCCCTACCTGTCCTCCATCTTCAACGTGTCGGCCATGTCGTACGGCGCGCTGTCGGACAACGCCATCCTCGCGCTCAACACCGCCGCCAAGATGGGCGGCTTTTCGCACAACACAGGTGCGCCGGTGTCGTGGTGCTGGCAGGGAGAGGGAGCCAGGGGCAGGGTGGGGGTTGTCTTGGGGCTCACCTCCCTTGTCGCGCAGGCGAGGGCGGCATCTCCAAGTTCCACCTGCAACCAGGCGGCGACATCGTGTGGAACGTCGGCACCGGCTACTTTGGCTGCCGCACGCCCGATGGCCGCTTCTGCCCCGACATGTTCCGCACCAACGCAACCCGCCCCAACGTCAAAATGATTGAGATCAAGCTGTCACAGGGTCCCCCCCCCCCCCCCCCCCTCTGGCGCGCTCGCGATGTTGCCAATGCACCCAACTGGCTCGGGTTGTGGGACGCACATGGACACAGGCAGAGCAGCTCATGCATGCATCCCTGTCCGGCAGGTGCCAAGCCCGCCCATGGCGGGATGCTGCCTGGCAGCAAGGTTACCCCGGAGATCGCCGAGGCCCGCGGCATAGAGGCACGGCGACCTTTCCACATGCCCAAATGTCCGGGCCACAGGGCAATTGGAACATATATAAGTATCTATAGAACTTGGTACATCCAACGCTGATACATGCCAATTGGAAGCCTACTGATGCATGGGGGGAGGGGGGTGCATTTTACTCCTCATTATCAAAGGTGTTTGTACACAACTACAAAACAGGCGTGCCTTGCATGCGCCCTTCTGTGCTGGCATGCGCTGAGCGCGCTCATGTGCTGCAGGTGGGGCAGACGTGCAACTCACCCCCGGTGCACTCCGCCTTCACCGGCCCTGCGGGCCTGGTGGGCTTCATCCGCACACTGCGGGGCCTTTCGGGCGGCAAGCCGGTTGGCTTCAAGCTGTGCATTGGCAAGCCGGAGGAGTTTGCGGCGGTGGTGCATGCCATGCTGCGGGAGCAGTGCTACCCGGACTTCATCACGGTGCGGACAGTGCGACAGACCCTCTTTCGTTACCTATCTTACAGAGACTGGGGACTGGCCATCATTGACCGCGGGAATTCTGGTAGTCAACCATGATACTTAGGGGAACCCAGGCAGCATTGTGGTTGTTTCGTTACTATCACTCATATGTTGGGCCACCTCGAGTTTGCCATCATGCCAATGGAGTAGCAGCAGCGGTTCTACATCCAAACTGCCCCCGGCTACTATTGCCATTCCTTCATTTTGTAAAATGAGGTGTTGCATAACACTCTTCGTTGTGAGCACCTGGCTGTCTTTGTGTAATCCGCACAGTATCGTATATGCTTATCAACACAACAGGAACGTCATAGCAGTTTCGTCATGTTCTATATTCCTGTTTGTACCTGCACTCGCAGAGGCAGCGCTGTCTAACTGACTCGCCTGAAATTGATATTGTCTCTCTAACTACGGTGCTCTGTTTCCCCCAACATTTGGCTGACAGCTATGAGCCCCGCCCTGCAGGTGGATGGTGCCGAAGGCGGCACCGGCGCTGCGCCCCCAGAGTTCAGCAACAGTGTCGGCATGCCTCTCAGGCACGCCCCTCCCCCTCTCTTTCCGTCCAGTTTCTTTTCCCCACACAAGAGCCGCCTTTGGCGTAGATGCCTACCGCCCAGCTGAAGTACTGGCGGCTAACCCCAACCCATTGCCGACAGGGATGCCCTCAGCTTTGTGAATGACCTGCTCACGGGCGCAGGCATCCGCGACAAGGCACACCCCCTTCTCCCCCCCCCCCCCCCCCCTCTTCGCCCCTCGTTCCTGTTTATACCTGCACACGACGCCCTCACAAACCCACATGAAAGGAAATGCTCTCCAATTTTGCTCTGCTGGAATGTGTGAGGTGCTTTCGCTGATGCGGCGGTATGGCATGAGCGCTCTCGCCCAAGTTACATTGTGGATGAAGAGCTTGTGTTAAAAGAGTTGTCACCCGCACATGCCCTGATGCGTGAGCACATTCTACTCATTTGCTGCTGCGACGTGCTGTTTGCCTGTTGGCGGCGCACCACTAACTGAACTGAACCCCCCCTTTCACCCCCCACATCTCTTGCCTGCCTGGCACCCCACAGATCACCGTTATTTCATCGGGCAAGTCTCTCACCGGCTTCTCTTTGGTCCGCAACATGGCACTCGGCGCCGATGTGTGCAACTCAGCGCGTGCCATGATGTTTGCGCTGGGCTGCATCCAGGTCCGGGCCGCTCCTCACTCGCCCGCCCAGCGCTGCGCTGCGCCTCCCGTCTACAACAAACAGATCGTTCCATTTTGCACCTCTGTGTCACCGGCGGGGACCTCGTGAACGGCTGTGCGGATATAGCTGAACCATTGCATGCCGCTACAAACATGACAGTATGAATTGCAGCAATGACTGTGGCTTCAGGCAGGTTCCCAATTGGGATGGGTTGATTCCGTTTGGCTACCCCCAGGTTTGCGGGCGAGCCACGTTAAACCACACCATACCATACCATCGTGCCAATGGCAGCTGCCAGCGAGGCATGCAGGTGTTAGTTAGGGTAGATAACGTCATACCTGCGATCATGTATTCAGGGAAAGGGCAATACCGCTTGGCTGGATACTAATGCTTGTATATATATTGCGTATATATATATATATATTTCATATATTTCAGATATATATATATGATATATATACAGATATATTTCTATATATTCCTTATATATTTATCGCTTATATATGTGTATATTTCTTATATACACACACACATATATATAGGATGTATATATATCCTATATATATGTATGTATAAGCTCGTTTCCTTCAGCTCAGAGGGCAACATGCATATGGCTGGAGGTGGAGTTATTAGTCTGAATTCACATCCCCCAACATTACAGCGAACAACTTCCCATATATTGCATGTTGCAGACCCGAGGAACACCACCCTACAGTATGGGTCATACGTTTTATTGAGTTATCTCAGCGGCCCCGTCAAAGTACCGTCTACGATCATGCATCTTGAGTACTTGGCATGCAGCCCCCCCCGCTCCCCGCCACTGCTCCACCAACCTTGAACGTTAGGTGTGGATGATAATGGGACGTCGCAATGCGCTGCTGGCAGGCTCTTAAGTGCAACACCAACCACTGCCCTACGGGCATCACCACGCTGGACAAGAAGCTCATGGCGGGGCTGAACGTTGACAACAAAAGCACGCGTGTATACAACTACCACAAAAAGACGGTGGAGACGGCGCTGGAGATCATGGGTGCAGCGGGCGCTGCAGAGTGAGTACCCCAGCCGCCATGTTTGGTGTCTGGTGCGACCTTGCTGCGATCCCCTGCCTCTCATGACACTTTCTCCCCATCACGGCAGGCCCATGCAGGTAACAAGGGACCTCATCATGATGCGACCCGATGGCCCCATGTCTCTCATCAGCTACGCTGAGCTGTATCCATACGAGACGCCGGGCTCCCTGACTACAGGACTCGCATCCCCAAAGCTAAGCCATACTTGGCTGAATGGGGAGCACATCCTGAAGTCCTGGGATGCCAAGCTCGCTGCAGCCGAAACGTGATAATGTTTTGATATGGGATAGGTTCTAGCCAGGTTGAATTGGCTGATTGCCACATTATCGGCGCTCCCCCCCCCCCCCCCCCCCCCCTTCCCCGCTTTCTCAAGCACCCGCATATCACCCACACATGGCGACCCACTCTCCCGCAGCAACATGCATCAGAATTGTAATAGCAAGTATTGAACTAGATGAAGTGGCTGCCAACATTTACTGTAACCAACCATGAGTATGCATTTATCAAACCTTGTCGCCAATTACACAATATACCCTGCATAGTAGTGCACATTGTAGCTGCATGCAGCGTATTGGCGCATTCCCGATTCCCCCTGCCTTGCATACTACTTCCGGTTCCATACTCGTAGAACATATTATCGCACCTCTCGCAGTCCCGCATCGGACAGAAGCGGGAATTACATATGTCGACTATCTTAGCGGTCCACCGTGTGTCGGATCGAAGCATGGAGTAGCAATATGCTATGCATCGCATGTGTCACAAGCTTTCAAAATACGACACACATTATAGTGTTGCGAAGAGTAAACGATATGCCGTATGTCGCGCAGAGCGCAATAATATTAGCGTACTTTCATTACTTAATAACAAAGCAATATCCGTCTAGAGTCATCAGTCATGATAGTTCACATGTCATCCGGTCATCATCACCCAAGAGGAGTCAATTGTAATTCTGTGGCTTGGTTTCCGCCTGATTAATTCTTCGCATTATTATTATATTACTGAAATTACTACTGTCTACTCGCTTGGTTTGCTATTGACCAAAGTAGGCCCGAAACCGAGCAAGATAAAGCCCGTGTTGGAACAACCGAACAAATAGGTAGAAAGGAGAAACACCGGTACAGTACTTCTCCCGTACGGATACTGCTACCCATATTCGAATAGCGCGGAGAAATGGCCACGCAAAAGAAGAAATCGCTAGCGCTACCCCCTCGCTACAGGTAGTCGCTACTTCTTCAGCGGGAGAAAGGCCGCCGCTAGATGTTCGGGAGAAACACAGGCATAAACGGCTCATCGGGTGCGGCAGATCTTAAGTGCGGCAGGCCCGGCGGAACCACTACCACCACCACGCGGTGGGCGCTGGCAAACCCGAGGACCCGTACCCGGCTGGGTGCGGCAGGGGGCTGAGCAGGGTGGCCGATTGCCACGGATCCTCGGATCTCGCGACGACCGGGGGCCCTACGGGGGGCTTTTCAAATAATACTCGCAGTCCCGATAGCGCACGTCTGGCGCCGCCGGGCAGCAGCCCTGTACGGGGTGCTGGTTGAAAAAAACAATCATGCTGTACGACCTCAGCTTTGCGTCGACCTCTCCGAGATCCGCCTACGGGTGTGGGGATGGGGTGCATACGACTCGGACGGCGGGGGCAGCCTAAACGCGAGAAATGAAACTGTTTTCGTACTTCGGCGCGACCCGCTCAGTAAGGGGCTCAGCCTTGCACGGTGGCGGCTGTGATAAATCCAACCATACACAGGGCCCAGGAAGCCGCCCTCGGGCGGTGACCTCGGCCAGGGACGTGGGCAAGTGGCTGCCGCGTGTCTGGCGATCTGGCACCGGTTTTCTGCACAAAATCGGCGAGCATACGGCCATCGGTGCAGGGGCTGTTTTGACACACACCTTGCATCCGTAGACCCTGACTTTGTCAAAATGAGAAATAGATGTCAACAGATGCCGTCACCTATTGCAGACATTGGGATGACTGGGCCACGTCGCCGTATCAGCAGTCACACGAGGTTGCAATACTACGAGGCAGCCCGAGCATGACGCAACGCAAGCCACGTCCGTGCTCATGTTGCGACGGCCATGTGTGACTCCCCCAAAAACTCACGCTCGGAGTCAAGCGTCGCGGTTGGATCCTGGACTGGACATCGGTTTTGCGTGCCGTTTGCGCAATCATGCCCCGCAACAGTCACAACCGCCATTTCTGCCCCCTCCCCCCGGGGCCATGCTACTACGGCATTCATATTACATGGGCTGTCTACCTACTGTGGTTCTAAACCTGGGGTGGCCACTGTCTTGCTAACGGGGCCAAGGCTACCAAGGCAAGGAGGTGCGAAAGGGTCAGGGGGCGAGAGTCAATCAAGGGCAAATACAGGGTGTTAATACTTGACTAGCAGGTAAGCACATCGGATGAATCAAAGCTGACGTGTGGGTTGCTCTGCATCGTCCGCATGGCACACATCTGCAAAGGGGCGGACAATATGTCAGCTCATCCATGGCGTACTCCCGCCAGCATCAGCTATTGCAAAGCAGGCACCACCGGGCTACTTGAGCATAACCACACACACACGAAGGACCAGCAGTGCTGTGTGGCGGGGACAGCTTCAACGCAGACCAGCAGCTTTCCCTGCCTGGGACGGAAACGGGGCTCCTTGAGCCTTCTGATGGGGTAGAGTGCGACAAGGCCTGCGCGGCGACGGCATCAGCCAGCGGGTGGCAGCTGGGCCCGGGCTGCTCATCGCGGCCCGGCGTCCATGACTGGACACCGGCGGGCGGGCCGCGCAACGACCTGGCCACGTTGACGAGGGTGCGCGCCTTGGCGGTGACGTTGCCCAGGAGGTAGGTGGCCACCTGGAAGGAGGCGGTGACCTGACAGTGGCGGCCGGGCGGCGTCATCAGCGCAGAGGGGACAAGGGCGCGTACCATCCGGCTATGCATCAGACGTCATTCGGAGCAGCGAGGCAGACCGAGGCGCCGCACGGGTTGACCGTGCGGAATCGGCGTGGGGGGTAGGTGAGAGGCGATGCCATGTTATGTACCTGGGCGATAGCCTCGCTACGATCAGCCGAGAAGGAGCGGTCGGCATCGTCCTCATCCTCGTCCTCCCGCCCATCGCCGATGATTCCTTCCGCAGAGTCGGGCAAGCAGCTCAAAACGTTGCCCGCGCCAGGCAGGCTCCGCAGCTGGTTCGCCGCCGCGTGCAGCTCAGTGTACCGATGCTGCAGCGTCGCAGCCACGTTGGATCCCGCTTCCTCCTGCATTGGGGTAGCATGACACGAATATCAGAACAAAATAGTTGAAGGACGCGCTCGATTAGCCGCGCAAGGGAAATGCCGGTCAGTCACGTATCTTCTTATCCCTACTTGCCCAAATCTTTGGAATCAAGGTCGCTGGGCCGGGTAATTCATGATAAGAATGTGACATAGGAGAGTGCAGCCTATCGGTTGGAGGTTCCTACATATCTTATACCTTAAGTCATCTGGACAAACACGGACAACGCACTGCCCACAAAGGGAAGGGCCGCCTGTGCATGTCGTGCCCCTGCCTATTGACTGCCCGCATGGCGGGGAGGGGTAGCGTGCATTCTTCGTGCTCAGCCCTCAGCTAGGCGAACTGGGACACAGTTAACACCAAAGACTGTGTAGGCAATCCACGTGCCTAGGCGGGCAGGGCGATGTCCGGGCACTACATGTGCGGGCATGCGCAGCGGTGGACGGCTGAGGAGGAGAAAGGAGGGCTGTGATCGACCGGGTGTAAGAGGGGCGCGTACGGACGGGTCCAAGTGCTGGCCAGTGGGATCAGAAGGGCGCTGCCCCCGGTGGTCACCGCCAGCCGCACCACCGTCCATCACATCTCGCAGCTCGGCGTCCAGGCTCTGGGCAGCACACATCAGAGCTCGGGTTAGGAAGCGCCTACCCAGTCGCCGTCGACAGGGCCACTGAATGGCTTCTGGGGCGGTGGAATGTATCACTCAAGCCTTGGTGAGCCTGCTCAGGCGCCTGGAGACACGCAAGGGAGGCGGACCGCTATCCCTTGCTAAAAACCCACAATGCTACTCAATGCTACTCAGGCGGTACACGCTGGTACACGCTGGGATGATGTTTTGCTTCGTACCTTTACCACTTCCTGTCACCACGAGTGCCAACGCATACATAGGAGCCGTTGTTTTCAACCTCAAACTGGTCGAGCTAGCAACCGATACAAACATTCGCTATCGTTTCAGGAGGCCGGGCAGGTTCTTATTTGCAGTGGTCTAATCATGGTGCCGGGACCCGTATGTAATCGATACCTATACTTAATAAATGCATTTTCATACTGGACAGGGGTGGGGTGGGGGCAAGGGGGCTGTGCCTGCAACACGGTGAGGAGGTCCGCCATCTCCTCACCGGCGGCCGCCTGCGCATCGCCCAGCAGCCTGCACTCGGCGGCGGCACCCTCCAGACGCTGCGCGCACGTGCGATGCCCCTCCGCCTCCGTCTCCACCGCCACCTCCAGCCCCAGCGTGCGCCTGCGGGCCGCCTCCAGCTGCTCCAGCGCGCTGGCCAGCTGCGCCTCGAGGCCTGCGCGATCGTCCTCTGCAGCGGCCAGCTCCGCCGCGCCACTGCGCACCATCGCCTCGAGCTGCTGCACCATGCCTGCCAAGCAATCCTTCTCCGCCTGCCCAATGTACAGCAAAGGGTGGCAGGCGCATCCATGGGTTGTGGTCAGGGAAGCACCAGACAGGTTGTGGCAAAGGATGACCAAGGCGCGACAAGACATGAGAGGCATCGACTGGGGGGGGGGGGGGGGGTAGCAGCAGGCAGAGAGAGAGAGAGAGAGAGAGAGAGAGAGAGAGAGCAATCTCTATGTGGGCAGTCACGAAGGTCGTAAGGAGACTGCAAGGTGGCTACATGGAATCACACCACCCCGACTGAGTATATGTCTGCAGCCCGTCGGGACACCAGGCACAAGACTGTTTGGGCGCATACGAATGTCATCAGCTGCAAGCCATTGTGTGGCATCATGATATAGATAGGCTGGAAATCCTGCGCATGGCCTACTGCCGCCCCTCACGAATCGGATGCAGATAAATTGATAAGGACCCCATTCTGACCGCCAATACAGTGTGCCGGCACCTTGTGTTTGAATTTGGGTTGCTTGGGTCTACGTTTCTGCGCCGGGAACCAAACCCAGCGAGGGAACATACAGATAGGGGCAGCACTCCGGTATGCGGCTCTTGCTGCCACAATGCGGGGTTGTATATATGGAAACAAACACCACGTCATGACCATTACTGAACGCGGCAGTAATAACAATAGGATGCGTTGCAATAACGTACACATTTGAGCGCAAACTTCAATAATCCCGGCGTGCAGTCACACCATGTGAAATGTCAAGCATAGCCCAGCAGCACCCAGGGGTGGGGAGCGACCACGCTTGCAGCCCACCTGCAGCTTCTCGAGCTCGCCCTCCGCGCCCTGCGTGATAGCGCGCAGCTGGTGGATGTCCCGGTTGAGGCGCTCGACACGCGTGGTCATGCCGGCGCAGGTGCCCTCCGCTGCGCTGCAGCGATTGGCGAGCGCCTGGAGGGCACAGGGGACAGCGGGACATAAGTCTGCCTCAGGAGCGCGAAGGTACGCTATCAAAAGCATCATTTCTTCCCAGAGATAGACGGCGAGCCAAGGCTGCGATGAGCACAGCATGCACCGCTTGGTGGGGGGTGGCAGACACAGGGGTCTGGCAAACCTTGCTACTCTTGTGCTCCGCAGCGATAGCCGCCTCCAAAGCCACCCTCTCCTCCGTGGACGCGCGCAGCCTGGCCACGCTCAGCCTGCACCGCTCCAGAAGCTCCCCGGCCAGCTCCGGCCAGCGCCGCCGCAGTGCCGCTGCTGTCGCGTCCGTAGCCTCGGCGCTGCCTGCGCTGGTCTCCAGCGCCGCGGCAGCCTTGGCGACCTTGGCGAGGTCCTCCCGCTCATGCGACGACTGCTCCTGCAGGCCGGCGCACACCGCCGCCAGGCGGGTTGCCTCCTGCCGCACTTGCTGCGCTTGCAGCTCCGCGGCCGAGCGCGCGGCCGTGAGGTACTGCACGGAAGCAGTGGTTGGAGCAGTCAGTCACACTACCGCCCCCTTCCCCCCGTTCCATGCGTTGCTGCGAGGAGCGGACGACACTGTAATAATAGTAGCCGTCAGACTCAATTGCAACAGACTGTTGATACACTTCCCGGACTAGGCTGCCGTGGTATCGTCCGTTCGAACACTAGTACAGGGGGCTGCGAGTGAAGCGCCCATGACATCTGGAGACGGTGCTTAAGTAGGGGCACCAGGTGTCTCCCCATTCTCTGGGTCCAGTACTCGGACGACGGCCAGTGCATTTGTGTGGGCCATTGTATGTGTGTCCTGGCATGCATGTCAGCTCCCAACCCCCCCCCCTTTCTACAGCCACCATGCGGTGACGGGTACAATCACGAGTCATATCGGGTCGAAAATAGTACTTCCTAGGACATGCAGTCGTAAATCGTTACAAGTGATGAATGACCGTGAAATTGCGTGGCCATGACATCGACTACTCGCGGCAAGTACGATTAGTGTCGCACTGGCGGCATCAGAAGATTATGGATTGTTAAACGACGACCACCGCGGGGCAGTCGCAAGTATTCGAGTGGTCTGAAATTCTGTCCTGCAGCTGGTGGTGCCCATATGTAGCGGGGGTCAATCCCCTAATCGTAAAGCCCTCGTGTGCTAGTATAGTATTCATCGTCTGGTACTCGTTTTCGATTGCCAAACATGTGAACAACAGCAGCACCGTAACCGCACGGTGGCCCTCTGCCCCCACCTCCCATGCGTCCCTTCCCAGCGTATGGCAGCCCCCAGCCCCTTCCACGCCCTTGCTTTTGGGATAAACCAAGGTAATACAACCCCTTGGAGATGGCCCCCCCACCCACCAGAGTCTGCGTCTCGTTTCTATTCTGCCATAGGGTCTCAGTACTCTGGACTTCCATCCGTGCCGCGGCGCTGGCACCCGGTGGCCGGCGGGCCCACTCAGGCGGCGTATTGGATGCCCCACTGCCGCAGTGCCTGTCCTGCTGGCCCACACCTTGATGGAGCGCCGCTCTGAGACGAGGTCGGCATGCAGGGTGCTGTTCTCGTCCGCGAGCGCCTGCAGGCGAAGTTCCGCCGCCTCGCCCAGAGGGGCTGACTGCGACGCGGCGACGCCCTGCGCCCTCCCAGCCTGCTGTCCAGCGCCGCCCCGGACGGCTGCCTGCGCCTCCAGCTCCTCAACTTTGACCTGGCGGGCAAAGGTTTGCCATGCTCGGTCCGTAAACTCTTAATGGTGATACCATGATGCACTCTCTGGAGCGTCATTGGCCTTGGGTGCCATATAATGATACAGCCCGCCCAGATCAGGCAACACATTCTCGCGCACGGGTGAAGGCTTAGCACGAGCGATGCGCAAACTGGGGTGCTTGTGCATGAGTGTTACATGCGTGCATGTGCGTGTCCGACTATGCGGCCACCGCTGCGGCGTTTCTCATCGGTTGGGGAGGCCGCCCACCCACCTTGAGCGCATCCATCTCCGCCTCCAGGTCTGAGCTCCGCGGCTCACCCGACTTACGCTCCTCCTGGGCGGCAGAACCCAAGGGAGTTGCATGCAGGGGGGTCTAAATCATCTGTCTATATCGGGAAAAACCCTCTGGCAGCCAAGGATAGCAGGAAGGCGAGGTGCCGCGGGGGGGGGGGGGGGGGGGGGGGGGGGGGGAGGTAAAGGACCTGAAGTTGCGCGCAGACTTGCGCCTGCAGCGACAGCATCTCCTCCAGCACTGCCTCGCGCTTGGCCCAGAGCGCCGCCGCGTCGCTCTCTGCAGCCTTCGCGCCGGCCGCGGCGTGCTGCAGCTCCGTGTGCGCGGCCTGAGCGGCCTGATTCAGCGCCACAACCTGGCTGTTGGCCCGAGCGAGCCCCTCCTGCAGGGCAGGCGGACCAGGAAGCAGTCGCAGCAAGGAGCCTGTCAATTGGTCTGATGGCAGTCACCACTTCTCAACGAAGGGGGTTTGTGCGGGCGCCTCTAAAGTCGCCGGTATCATCACACTGATGTCCAACACCATGACTGTTCTGAAAGAGATTCGGCGGCGTCATCGCGGGGACAAGTCGTGCCGTTCATCTGCCTCGCGTCTCTCGCCACAGCCAGCGAGATGTCCGCTGAACAGCTGTGCTGATGTATGACGTTGTGATGCCGAGCCCCTGCGGGGATTACACCTGAGGTACTATGGACGGCAATGCTGGGGCCTTGCGGAGAGACCTCAAAGAAGCTCACAAAGAGCCCCGTGCTCATACCAAAAAAGACACGCATAGGCTGGAAAAGACACGCACAGCCTGCAGATGCAGATGTATTATTGTTCTCTCTTAAAACCTTAAAAAAGTGTGAGATTTTTGGAGGAAAAAGCATGCTAAGGAATGGAGGGGTTTGATTTCTGGCTTCTTGACATATCTTTCTGTCCCTCCCCCCCCCCCGGCCACCAATCCACACCTGGGGGAGCACACACACACACACACACAGTGTATTGCATGTGCACAACAATCTGAATGATGGCTCTACATGTTGTCATTGCCATGCCCGCATACATCATGCAAGCACCAAGGGTCAATAATGAATGCTGCCAATACATTCCCAAGACAAAACACGGGAGACATGCTGGAGGTCTGGGGGGGAGGCGTCAGGGGGCTTACAGACCTTACAGGCGGCCCTCTCCGACGCCGCGCAGGCCGCCAGCGCCGGCTGCTCGGCCGCCAGTACTTGCAGCTGCGCCGCCGCGGCTTCATTCAACGCTAGCAGTTGCTGAAGCAGAACGTCCTTGCGCGCAGCCGCCGCCTCGGCGTCGTTGCGCTCCCTTGTGGCCACCGCCGCCGCAATAGCGGAAGCATTGGCTGCGGCACGCAGCTCTTCATTGTCTGCTTCCAGCTCCGCCACGCGGGCTGGGGCGCCTGCCGGTGTCTTGCTGCCAGAGGGCGCGCATCCGAGAGACTGCGGGTGGGGGTGGTTGCCGCCGGGTCAGCTCGCTGAGGAGGGTGTTGGGAAGGAGGTGAGGTCTGGGCGGGGGCGGGGGGGCGCTCACCCTCAGGCCGGCGCTCAGCAGCAGGCTCGGCGTGACCACGGCAGCGATGAAGCTATGCGCCAACGCAGCGGTTGTGGCGAGCCACAGCGCCACCGCTGCCGCACCGCTTGCTCCCGCCTTCCTCAGCGCGAGGGCGGCCCCTGCTGTGGCGCCCGCCAGCGAGTACAGACCGAGCACCGCTCGCTCCCGCACCGGTGGCCGCTGCATGGGCTGGCAGACGCGGAGCGGGTGTGATAACTCAGAGCCTACGCCGATCAATACCAGAGGGGCGGGTAGGTTGGGAAGTTTGGCGATTGGGAGAGGCCCGGCTGGCTGAAAACCACGAAAGAGAATGAAGTGCGCGACAGAGGGAGTGCAATACTTCTCTCCCCCAGCGAGTGGCAAGCAGGGTACCGGCACGATTACCGCGTATTGATAGCAGCACTACTTGTGTAAACCGTATCAGCTGCCAGTTCGTCTCTCATGACCCCTCTGCCGTGAGCGCCACTGAGTCTTGTGATGAGCGCTGGTTTCTACGTCTTCAACCGCACGGATTATATGGACTGTAGGGTTAGTCGGATACACGCCGACAGAGAACGAATGAACGGGAGTTGCCCCTGCCTCTGCCCTCTGCCCCCAGCGCCGCGCGATGCGCCGGCCGCAACAAGCGCTGTCTACACATAAGCGGAACGACATGAGCGCGCGTGATTTGAGGATGAGAGGCGAAGAAGGCTGACGGCTTAGAGTTTATAGGGACGTGAGGGCAGGCTGCAGCGCCCAGAGGTTTGCTGCCGGGGGAACCCAAACTACCCGAACGCGAACGCGGCGGGTGTGACGCGCGTCGTGCAGAAGCAGGGCAGTGCCGTACTGGTACCTTTGGCGGAAAAATGAATCGCGCCAGCTGGCACAAAGATATGAGGCGGCCTCACGGGATACCGCACCGCGCTCAGCCAGGCGGCGCAGGCCCCCGGTGCCCCGGCGTCGCTGCAGGTGCGCTCGTCGGCGCGACCGGTCGGTCGGTTCAGCGGCGGGCTCAGCTCGATGCTTCTTCCGGGCGCCGCAACAAGCGCTGTCTACACATAAGCGGAACGACATGAGCGCGCGTGATTTGAGGATGAGAGGCGAAGAAGGCTGACGGCTTAGAGTTTATAGGGACGTGAGGGCAGGCTGCAGCGCCCAGAGGTTTGCTGCCGGGGGAACCCAAACTACCCGAACGCGAACGCGGCGGGTGTGACGCGCGTCGTGCAGAAGCAGGGCAGTGCCGTACTGGTACCTTTGGCGGAAAAATGAATCGCGCCAGCTGGCACAAAGATATGAGGCGGCCTCACGGGATACCGCACCGCGCTCAGCCAGGCGGCGCAGGCCCCCGGTGCCCCGGCGTCGCTGCAGGTGCGCTCGTCGGCGCGACCGGTCGGTCGGTTCAGCGGCGGGCTCAGCTCGATGCTTCTTCCGGCTCGGACTTCACCGCGCGACCCCGCCTTCCCCAGTGGTGCACCTTCGCTAGGAAGGGCCGGATTCCGCACCACGTGATGTGGCTGGTGGTTCGCCGCTGGTGTTCGGCGGGGAGCTGCTGCGCCAGATTATAGGGTTGGTCGCAAGGCAGGTGAAGCGACACCGCGCCCGCGAGCGCACCACCGGCCGGCGATTTATGCGGTACCCGGGTACCACCGACCGGCGAAGAAAAAAATCAATATTTGGTACAGAACCCGGAGGTAAGGATTAGTGTTGATCAATAATACAGCAGGACCTGTCACTCAGGGATGATGGCAAGGTATTAGTATTTATTTAATGGTAGCTACAAGTGTCCCAAGGGCAATTAAATGCATAGCAACTAAAGGGTGGATGATAGGGATCATGTAAGGATAGCGACCACCGCGACAATAATTAGCGACCATACAAGGAGCATTGCAGGCAATTTCGCCAGCACCCTCTCATTATTTCGCCATGTTTTTTACGGGAATTGGCAATGCGTTCCGCACAATCCTTGCGTACGTTTCGTGATAGGCGCGTCGGAAAGCTGATCTCCGTAGCTATCCGGGAATCATGGGGTAGTCGGCTGCCCTTCTTGATCAATTTGGGTTTGATATTCGAATTTAAATCAACAGACGATGGGGGATAGGGCGCTTCTCAAAAAATAGATTTATCGAACACGGCACGCACCCACCACCGACGGGTTGCCGCGACTGCTGTAGAGCTCGTCCCGCTACGGCACAACTCCTTGGCGGCCCCCCGTGCACTCCGTCGCCGGCCGGGGGTCGTTGGTCGGGATTCGCTGGACGGGTAGGTGTAGTTGCAAGATCTATACGATGGCCCGCATGGCCCGCGCAGTGTGTCGGCCGTCGCGGCTGCTATGAGGGGTGCCAAGAGGCACCTGAAAGAATCAGAGAGGGAGTGTTGGCAACTGCGGTCTGACTGTTAGTGTGTTTGATATTACAATGCTACTGCGCTTAGCCGCTGCTAAGAAGCGCGCGCTGGCGCGCGCGTACAAGGACTACATCGAGACTATTGCATGTTGTGCGCACCCCTAGCTTGTAACGCCAACAGTCGTCCAGCTCCGGCTGCTCAACCCTCATCAGTGAGGGGCTGCGAGCCTTGTAATCACTTCTTCGGTCTCACTTAGCAGAGCCTCCGGCACCTACATGTTGCACCACCACATGCGACTCGGGCCGGATGCACGAGACTATGCGCATGACAGGTCATGGGCTAGTTCCACACGTTGCTTTTGCCTCGCTCCGGAGACATTGTAGATGAAAGTTCGTCGTGCGACGGCGACGTTACACAGAGCTCGGAACTGGAGTCTCGGAGCATGAAAACGGTTTTTTTCCCTTAGCATTATCTATTTTAGCACTGTCAACCACGACGGCGGGCCGTTGACACCTTATTCTACCACCCACAATGGTTACCATCATCCCTGGCGGGACAGCCGCCTTAGATTAGCTGCACATATGTCGCATTGTAGGTACTTAGCGGGAGCATGTGGGAGCATCGGGGGGTTGCGCCTGCTGCATTCATATTATGCACGACGTCAGCCGCAACTAACGTTTCAATGCACGGCTGTGGTTCGGTCAGCGCCGGGTGTCACCTATTGTCCATATGTGCATCGACCACGTACGGAAACGGTCCGTGAGAGCCTAACTTTCCGCAACATGGAGAAGGATGATCTGGCGGTGTGGTCCCCGAGAGGCCACCGCTCACGATATCCCGCGTGTTGCACAGTTGGCGAGTGCTTTCGGCACTAGTGACATCATACATCCATGGGTACTTACTGGTCGACAACATGTCCGATGACGGTGTATCGAGGGGGTTATCGCCTTTACCTCCCGGCATGCACTCACCTAGCAATACTCCTCTCCTGCGGACTACCACCGGAGGGGGACATGATGGGAGGAGCAGTGGACGCACTGGAAGACGTGGAGCAGTAACACTGCCACCGGTGACGAGCCGGAGGGTGGATCGAAACCTAACGGCGCCATAAAGTCGGAATGGCAAGTATTGGCGAGGATCGAGGAGGTACAATGGCATCGCACCTGTGTCGACGACAAGTGCGGTCGGCTCGAGTCCAAACTAGACACACCTACAGCACCTCGCCGAGTTGCTCCGACCACCAAAGGCCGCCCGTAGCGGACGTCGGACTCTAACACCCGCCCATATGAAGTCGGCACGCCGGGCTTCGGTACGGCGAGCCAAAGGTGGCACGTCAGTCCTCTCTCGCGAGAAACTGAAATTTCGTAAGCTGACCAAGACCATGCCGATGTCGTTCTGACAACCCTCGCGATCTCGTGGTTCAACACCAGTTGCTCTACCATGCTAGTCAGAATTCTCTCGTCCGGACATCACGAAGTCGATGGTTGTACTCCATGATGAGCTCTTCAACCTGCTCATGTTGAGCACGAGGTCGTCTAAACAAGGCATGGATGCACTTGCACTAGTCGATGTGAATGCACCTAACCGAGGAGCTCGGGCGTGGCAAGCATTGCACTATACAAGCTGGACAAATACTCGGTTGCTCGCAGCATTGACGTTGGCAGTCAACTTACCGACAAGTATGATCCGACCGCATGTCAAAATGTCGGGGATTTTATCCAAGGCAAGCGCCAACTGTATGTGGCACAAGCTCAACGAGTCGGTTGCAGGTTTGATGCCACCCGGCCAACATTGTATTTCCGATCACTTTCTCGGGATTATATTGCTCGGGTACCTACCCACCGAGTGACCAATTGACCATCCAATATTAGGCATGTGCAATCGCGCAGTACTCACCGGTGCCGATGGCGTTCGGACACTACATGTACCCGAGTTTTGCGGAGTCGAAGAGCAATTGGTAGTTCAGATCCGTCGACAATTCCGGCTTTGATGATACGGGTTGACAACGATGAGGCTCGTATGTATGGCTGATACGAGCCATACCAGCCATACCCTAGTTGGCTATGGTTAGGGCTTGGATGAGTTTCTAAGCTGGGGTGGTGGCGACGTTCGCAAAATGCTCCCTAACCTGTCGATGCATATTTGTCATATTTATTCATGATCGTGATGCCCTCCCGGGCGAATGCTATAATGTATGCTACCGGTACAAGGGAAGGACCTAGATAGGGCTACATCCTACAGCCATGCACCCATTCGGGGCTCGGTGATGCCTACCCATGGCTTTCCGTAACTGAATATCTGCCTACTAAACGGTCGTCGTAGAGTTTCACTGTTTCCAGGGTTGCCAGTCCTGTCCTGTCCTGTCCTGGAAAAAAAAGTTGCGCCCTCTAGCTAGGGGTACCCCCGGGCCTCGTCACTGCTTGGGGCGTTTGACCATGCTACCTGGACCATGCAATATAATCCTTATTTATAAAGGGTCGCACATGGTCACGAGCACATACCAGTCGCTACCTGAATGAAGGACTAAATTGTGGCAAGTATCGCCGATCTATATAGTATAGCGGTCGAATCGCAGCGATATCGCGTCGGTGACGAAGAATATACTTGTCCGCTGCATGCTGCGCGCTTCTGCACCTAGTACTTAGCGGTGTGGCGTCAATCGTCGTTTGCTGCGAAAAGTTTAAAAATTTGAAACGTAAAATGAACGACAGCAGTGGACACGTATCAGCGGACGACGGCAGCAGCGAACGACGACAGCAGCAGAAAGCAGCAGCAGCAGACAAAGTAAACGCGACTACGAGAGTAGGCGAGGGTCCTGCTCGTGCTGCGGTTCTTAGAGCGACAGCAATGCACGCTGTGGCGTTCTCATTGGGTGCAGAGGCCGACACGACGGTCTAGGGGGGGCGGGCATCACTCCTCGACCTTCGGGCAGGTCCGTTACCGGCCAGGCACCGCCCGTCGATCGAGAGTCGCTGAGGCGGGGCGGGCATAACTACAACCGCTACGCTAGTGCGAGCTGCTGGGCACTGCTAGGATCACCTGCTGCCTGCTGCCTGGGCCGCCGCTGCTCCAAGGAAGTGGAATGACTCGCCCGCCGGACAGCGGTGGCGGCGGGGGGCTGCAGGCGGAAGTCACCACCTCACTGGTGCCCTTCTTGCTAAACTGCTGCGAACAGGCACGCCCCATCCGTTCCCGGCTGCTTGCGCGGTGGGGGTATGACGACGTGCCGTTGGTCAGCGTGAGGATGCACCGGCTGAAGTGCCTTCATGTGTGTTCACAAGATTTATTTGTTGATTGCCGTGTGTGGGAGGATGAGATGGGGGGAGGGGGGGGGGGGGGGGGGGGGGGGCATCAATTCAGGTAGATTGAAGTGGAGGCGGAGCCTGGGGGCTGAGCTGCCCCCCCGGGCTGCGCGCAGGAGCTCGCCGAGGTGCTGCTGGCGCCAGACCCAGACCAGCCGTACGGCGTGCCCGTGAGCTTCCTGGAGCTGGCGGACGAAAACGTGGGATTTGCGGATGCGCTGCTGCGCTCGCCGAAGCCGGTACTGCGGCTGCTGGACCAGGCGCTCCTCATCGCGCAGCAGCGCATGGCTCAGTCTCACCCCCAGAGGTGCGCCAACCCCAGCTTGCCGACTTTCTTGTGGGCCAATTGACAATTAACATGCTGGGCGCAGCCGGTACAGTCGGCGGGGATGCAAAGATGGTGGCTTGATGATCTCAGCTGTACAGTCACGAGCGGTTGGCAGTTTGGGATGGGGTGGGCGTGTGAGGCGGCTGATAGCGAGCCGCAGAACTGGTTTATCTCTCCCTGTTGCGGGCGGTAGGGGGAAGGGTGAGGGCGGAGGGGGGGGGCAGCCCCACAGCCGTGCCAAGCTCAAGCGGTGGCTACTGAGAGGCTGCGGTGGCGGACACAGGGAGGCAATGTGCGTGAAGGAGCTTGTGGCGGCGCGGCTGCACAGCTTGCCGTACGCGGGTGACCAGGACTCTCCGCTGCTGCAACCGGACATCGGCTGCATTCGGTGCGCGGCGCGCCCAGGCGGATGTGTTGCGGCACTATGTGGCGCCCAGGCGAGAGAGCAATGCCATGTGTTTTAGCTACAGGAGCCGATGCTGTTGCCGGGTGTCGTCCCCACAGGTCATGCCATGCAGGGCGCCTGCTGGTGCTGCAGGGGACCATCGTGTCGTGCGGCCCCACCAAGCTGCTGGAGATGCAGCGCCTGTACGAGTGCACCCGCTGCCGCCACCGGTGAGGCCTGGTCCCTGCCCCTGCATGAGGTCCCAATTGATTGGTGGTGCGGGCTGGGAGGGCCGGCGCAATCGAGATGGCTTGCACGGTCCCGCCCCCTGCCGCACGTATGCTCCTTGCTGATGCATCCCGACGCTCACCCGGCCAGATTCCTGGTGGAGGCCAGCCTGGAGCTGCGTGGCACGCTGCGCTTGCCGGGCGTCTGCCCCTCCCAGCGCGACAAGCCCTGCAAAGGCACCACCTTCCAGCCTGTGGATGGCGCGCAGGTGTGGCTCACCCCCACAGCGCCCATGCGCGACCTCCGCGCCAGCATCCCCAGCGCCATTAGGTTCGTTTGGCGGCTCTGATGATGCGGCGCCATCACTGGCTGGGGCGCGCGCGCAGGTACACAGCGACTACCAGGAGGTGCGGCTCCAGGAGGGCGTGCAGTGTCTGGCGATGGGCTCCTTGCCGCGCTCGGTGCCAGTCATTCTGCAGGACGACTTGGTGGACACCTGCCGCCCAGGCGGTGAGCTGCGCCAAACAGACCCTTGTACGTGCTGAGACCTGAGGGACGGCAGCTGAGCCCACTGGCTGTGCACGTGCAGACAGCGTGGAGGTGACGGGCATGGTGCTCAACATGTGGCAGCCGCTGATCCCGGGCGTGCGCTGCGAGGTAGAGCTGATGGTGCGCGCGCTGCACCTTGCGCTCACCAACGACAGCAAAGCCGCGGTGGAGGTGGAGCCGGAGATGGAGCAGGAGTTTGAGCAGTTCTGGGAGGCGCACAGGTACGGCGCGCCGGAGAGACCGCCGGATGCCCACGGACTTGCGCCGAGGAGGGACCGACGGCTGATAGGAGCGGCTCTGTGCAATCGGTTGAGCACCCGGCTGCGCTCCTCTCCACCCGCAGGACATGCCCTCTGCTGGGGCGAAACAAGATCCTGGCCAGCTTGTGCCCGCAGGTGTACGGCCTGGCCACCGTGAAGCTGGCCACCGCACTGCTGCTCATCGGCGGCGTGCCGCGCGACAAGATTCGCGGGCACCTGCACATGCTCATAGTGGGCGATCCCGGCACAGGTACCCCTCTGCCCCCAATGTCCACCTAAATGCTGCCCATGTCCACCTACGTGTCACATACCTGCAATCAGAGCTGTGCCAAGCTGGATGAAGCTCAAAAGGAAGGAGTCCGGTAGCCAATGCACCCTCCGATCCAAATGCTCCTCTGCTCCCCCGGTGCACGATTGTTTGAGCGCTGCCTTCTGCCTTCTGCGACTCGGCAGCTTACCCAGGCTTGCGTGCGCTCTCCTCATCTGGCAGGCAAGTCTCAGTTCCTCAAGTATGCGGCCAAGCTGAGCTCCAGGTCGGTGATGACCAGCGGGAAGGGCACCTCGAGCGCCGGGCTAACGGCCACGGCTGTCAAGGAGGCTGGTAGGGGACCCCCCTCCCCCCCCCCCCCCCCCCCCTTCCCTGTCATCCTTCCTGGTGTGCTTACATGCACTCTGTGGCATCAACCTCTGCCCATTTATATACAACGAAAATATTTATTTGGCGTGGGTTGGAGAACAGTCGACCCTACAAGAGCTGCCTTTGATACTTCAAAGCAAAGCCGAGCCTGCCAGTGACGGGACTGCGTGGCGCCTCTCCGCCTCCCCCCCCCCTTCCCTGTCATCCTTCCTGGTGTGCTTACATGCACTCTGTGGCATCAACCTCTGCCCATTTATATACAACGAAAATATTTATTTGGCGTGGGTTGGAGAACAGTCGACCCTACAAGAGCTGCCTTTGATACTTCAAAGCAAAGCCGAGCCTGCCAGTGACGGGACTGCGTGGCGCCTCTCCGCCTCCCCCCCCCCTTCCCTGTCATCCTTCCTGGTGTGCTTACATGCACTCTGTGGCATCAACCTCTTCCCCATTTATATACAACAAACATATTAATTTGGCGTGGGTTGGAGAACAGTCGACCCTACAAGAGCTGCCTTTGATACTTCAAAGCAAAGCCGAGCCTGCCAGTGACGGGACTGCGTGGCGCCTCTCCGCCTCCGCTCTCCCCCCCGCCCCCCCCCCCCCCCCCCCCTTGAAGGCCAGTGGGGTCTGGAGGCCGGGGCGCTGGTGCTCGCGGACGGCGGGGTGTGCTGCATCGACGAGTTTGACGGCATCAAGGAGAGCGACCGCGCTTCCATCCTGGAGGCCATGGAGCAGCAGACGCTCAGCATTGCCAAGGCCGGCCTCGTCACCACGCTGAGCACCGCCACCTCCGTCTTTGGCGTCATGAATCCCAAGAAGGCCTACGATCCCAACCAGCCGCTCTCTGTCAACACCGGGCTTTCCACCCCACTGCTCAGCCGATTTGACCTTGTGCTGGTAAGCCCCAGCACCTGCGATTTATGTACATCAATCTGCATATGTCTATGCATGTTACTGCATGTGTATGTGGTTTCTCCGTACACATGAAGAATTAAGCGCATATGTGTGGTTAGTTGTATGTACTACATGGTCTGGGCAGCATCAGCTGCCTTGATGGAAGCAGCGCTGCGACTGCCTTCTCCTTCCCCTCCCCCCCCCCCCCCCCCCCCCCTTCTTTCTCACATACCTACGACATGGCCCCTTGGCGCAGGTCCTGCTTGATAAGGATCACCCCGAGTGGGACTCCACCGTGTCGGGCCACATCCTGGCGTCTCACGGCATGCAGGGCGCCGCCGCGCCGGGAAGCTCCCCGCTCAGCGGCGGCGATGAGGGACATGGGTGGAGCATGGAGGTGCTGCGGAAGTACGTGTCGTGGGTGAAGGCCAAATTCAACCCGGTCATCAGCCCAGAGGTGCGCCTCCTGCCTGGCGCTCCCCTGGAGTGCCCGGGGGGGGGGGGGGGGGGGGGGGGGGGGGGGCGCTTTCACCTTTTGAACATGGCCAAATGCCAACATCCATTGATGCGGTCGTGGGGAGCTGTTCCTAATGCTGTGATGGGTTTTCAGATTGTCCACGGGTGGCCCTACGGCAGGGAGGTGTCATGTGGTGCCAGCTGAATCACCGGCGGTGGCCTTTGCACCATTCCTGTGCGTGTGTTTTAAAACTGGGGAGAAGGGCATTCCTGACGCTGCGCCTACTGTTTGGTTCATACAGGCGGAGGCAACGCTGCTGCGCTACTACCAGTGCCAGAGGCAGTCCGAGCACCGCAGCGCGGAGCGCACCACCATCCGCATGCTGGAGAGCCTGGCCCGCGTGGCGCAGGCGCATGCGCGGCTCATGGCGCGGAACGAGGCGCTGCAGCAGGTAGGGACACCTCCTGGGCAGGGCGGTCACCGGCAACAGGCTCAACCCGCTGCCATCAGGCTCAGCGCCACCTTTGCGGCGGTACAGCTCGTCCTCGCCGCTATTGGCGCTCCTCTCAGCAGCCCTGTTGAATGTTGCTATGCATGCGTCACCTGCCAATGCTGTCTGGATCAAGCCATGTCGGTCTAAGATACCGAATACATGAGGCGGGGTGACAACCCAAACGTCGGCACGCAGCCGTTCATCCCTGCGGCAATGTCCTGACGCTGTTCCTCCCCCCCTCCTGGGCGGGGCTGCCCCGCTGTGCTGCGCAGGACGCGGTGGTGGCGCTGTCCCTCATGGACTCCTCCATGAACGCGGCCAGCGTGTTTGGGCAGGCCAGCACGCTGCACAGCGAGTTTGACGCGGACCCGGACGCGGCAGGCGCCGAGCTGGTGCGCCGCGTGCTGCGGCAGCTGGACAACGCACTGACGCCGTTGCGCGACCCCTACTAGCCGCCGCCGCCCTGAATGCATGCAGCGGCGTGGAACAGGCTGCAGAGCCGACCGGCCGATGCGCTGGGCGGGTGGTTGGATGGGCTGTTGGCGGCATGCCGGATATGAGATTGTGTTGAATAGCTTATTGTCTAATGAATGCTCTGATTGTGTTGATTGAGGCATCTGGAGCCTCAGGTTCGTGGGCATTGTAGCGGTTCGCCCATCTTTGTCTTGGGAATTCTGCATCCACTTTAAGCGGTCCCTAGCTGCTGAGGCGTAAGAGAACTGCCGCCCCTTGCCAATCCAACAACGCCCGGTGTGGTGACGCTGGAGTGGGGCTGCGGGTTACAGGTGCTCAAGCTCCTCTTGCTGCAGGTCCAGGGCGGCCAAAAAGTCGTTCATCTCGTCTAGCTCCCCGTGCTCAATATCTGGACAGGGGGTTTTCAGGCGGAGGGGCGGCGAGGAGAAGGGGGGAGGGGGGGGAATGCACGGCGGGATGGTATGGCTCAGTGTGCTGCCAGTATCGGTTCACGCCAACTCAGGACTGTGTCGGTACTTAAAGGCACATTGCGGGAAGTAATAGGGTGATAAGGGGGGCAGTGGCGACAGAGGCATGCACGCGGCATGTCATGTTGGCATCTTATGCTGAGACCGCTGGCAGCGCCCTACCTGGGGACAGCGGCTCCAGCACCTTGACCGAATCACCGTCATGTGGCGCGGTCCCCCTTCCCGCCAAGGCCGTTGAAGCGGCAGCTGCTGCGGCCTCCGCCCGGCGAAGTGCTGCTGCCCCCGCGGCGTGCGCCGCGGACACTGCAGCAGGTGCTAACCGCGGCGGCTCCACGGGCCCTACCATACTACTGCTGCTGCCTGCGCCGCCGTGCTCCAAAGGGGCGTCCATAGGCCCGAGCTGCTGGGTGCCAGCCGCTGTGAGCAGCGCCTCCACTGCCGCCTCCAGGTCCCCCGCAGCGGCAAGCAGCGCAGCCTCAGCGGCCTCAGGGCTAAAACCAAGCTCCGCAACCTGTGCAACACACACACACACACACACAGTCATGTGAGGTGGGGGCAATGCGAGGGAGCGATGCAGACGGGCATAATGATACTTGCAGTCCGGTGTGCCAAGTATCAGTGTAATGGATATAGTAGGCTGCATATCAGGTTCAGTCATTGCATTGTGAGCTTCACGGTCCCAACTGACATGGGAGGATCCATCCATCCTGCTCAATGCCATGAGCAGCTCGGCAATGACGCCGCATATGCATTGACCACTCTCGTCAGGTTTAACCCTATCATGTTCCCAGTCATCCTTCTCCTGCCTGCCCAGTTGCGTGGAGCCCCTTGCAGGTCGCTGCCGGGCCGCCACTCACCATGGCCACAGCCTCAACCATCGCAGTGCCGCTCCCCTCCGCTGGCCTGGCCCGTGTCAACGTTGACGGTACAGTCTCGCATGCGGGGCTGTTGCCTGCGGCGGACGCCGCATCCATATCTGAGTGCGCTGAGTCTGCTGCATCCTCCACGGACCCGTCTGTCAGCGCCGCCTCCCTCTGCTGCATCCTGCCCCATGGAGGCAGAAGGATGGGGTCAGGGTGAGCCGGCATTTTGGGATGGGCAGTGCGAGCCTGGCAGGTGAACTTGTACAAAATGCAGAGGTGTTCTCTTGCTGGGCAGGAATGGACGGGTGGTCGTTTGCGCTATGGGGATACACATTTCGTCTTTCAGGAGTACCATGAACTCTCAAGGTGCTTGCGCTGTCGCAGGGGATCGAGATAGCGAGCACTGAGGCACTGGAGAAAGATGGTTGGGCACACGGACCGGGGGGGGGGGGGGGGGGCACCACTTGTTGCGGGACCGCTCCAGCCTCGTGCGCAGGTGCGCCTTGCAGAGCACCTGGTCGGGCATGGCCGGCGGGAAGCGCTTTCCGGAAGGCATGCCGCTTCGTGCTCAGTAGTGGCAGCCGGAGGGCAGGTGGTTGGCAATGTCACCTCGCGTGAATGGGGGGATGGACGGCAGGCAGTGACCGGGGGTGGGGTCAGCTGTTGCTTGTAGCCTATGTTTCGCTACGGTGCGCGCCTCACCTGACAGAAACGTCAACACGCGTGCAGCCCGCCCGCACGGAGTTTCCCGTGACGTGCGTCTGCCGGAGAGGAGACCGCATGGAGACAATAATCGCCATTCCGTGCCCCACGAGCAGCATGCCTGCGCAAAACAAGTCGACAACACGCGGATATATATAAACTGTAGGCTAGCCTTAGCAGGCTACGTCGGATACTACGTCCCATATTTCCTTTTTGGGTGATTTCCTGATCGCCTTTTGCAGCTGGCTCAGGTAACTAAACGTCCGATACTACTCGTCCGCAGACGCATATTTTCATACGGGTACGAGTACGGTGAAATCGTCCTCCCGCGCCGATCTGCGCGGGATCCGCAGAATTAATCAAAAATTCGCGTCCGGTACAGGTACCCGTACCCGAAAACAGGCACCGGTCGGAACCCGGCCCGCCGGGAGACTACCTAAATCCTTACTCGTGGCGGCTGTACACGACTTGCCGCCGTGGAGGACAGGTAAGGATTACGGATTAGAAGTATACCCGTTGCAGGAGGGTGGAATCCATATAGAGCCGCAAGTATCAATCGTAGAAGTCGCTACATCGTACAGACCCGCGTCCGCAGACCCACCGGCCACCGACCCGGGGCCCGGCGTCCATCGACGGACGGGCGGCGAGGCGGACGAGCGACGATCGTCCGGCGTCCGGCGACGGATGAACGACGGCGTCCGGCGTCCGGGTCCGGTCCATGCGGCGGGCTGCTCGGCGCTTCGCGCCTTGCCCGCCCCGTAGACCTGACGAACGGCGACGACCGGTCCGAACGGCGATGGCACAAGTGGCCAACAAAGGATCCTGTTTGGGCTGGACAACATCTCCTTCCGCTACGGGACAGAAAATTTCGAAAATTTGAAGACTGTTGTGACCAAGCTACTTCATAGTGGAGATCATTTTGGGGGCAACTTGCAGGTTAGCTATCATTATGTGATCCTACTACGATTCCCTATGTCCTGGCTGCATCGGAGACATTTATGTTTAGGGTGTGCTACTCGTCTGCAATCAAATGTACGAGACTGGCAAGGAGCGCATCGACAGCTACCAGCATTTCTTGAAGCATGGAATATCAACAGCACCTTGACACTCATTCCTCAGTGGGCGCGCATTGCATGTCACGCCTTATGGGGGTGAGTACCACGGCTTTCAATGCTAGGACGGCGCAAACCGCCACAATCATACGAATCACAGCCATACTCGTGACGCCTGCAAAGTTCGCGCTTCGTTCTGCACACCGTGTCCTGAGAGTTGCGGGCACCGTGAAGACCACTACTCGTGCGAGCGACCAGCGCTATGTCATCTTCGAGGAGCTCCGTGACATCCTCGCTATCCTGAAATCTACAGCATCATTCCCCAAGGAGCAGCATGACGATTTGCAGTTTGAGATTGAGAGGTGCGTAACTGTGATTTTGGATGTAGTGCTGGGTCATAGGTGCCACTTTTGCGTGTGACTAGATATGGCAATGTGTTGTATTACAGATGCCAGTCTCGGTTGGTGACGTGCATCGCGCACCTGGTTCGTGGCAAGGTCGAGGCAGACTCCAAAGCAGTGCTTCGCTCACGGCTGCAGCCGCATATCAGGTGGAGATGACGATGGACTACAAAATGAAGTGGGTAGCCCTATGCACTGTAGCCTTGGTGCTACGAGAGTGACAACTAGAGTGGTTTGCCAAGTCTGGTATCGCATCGCACGGTGCGATGTTCATCAGGAGATTGATCGCTGCCGGTGATGAAGAACAAGGCGATGACGGGATCGATCCGGAGGACTCACTACATGATCGAGTATATAATGACATATCAGACGACAAGAAAGGAGATGGGTTCTCAGTGCTATCTTGTCTACATGTTGACGTGGTCACTTACAAGACGCACAACCCTGATGTTACAGAAGCTCACATCGTATCAGACAGTTTTGGGTGCTACTCGGAAAAGTTTTTAAATCATTGCCAGCCGGCCTTGAGCCACATAACAGGCGTGAAGATGCTTGACCATGCTATTGGGGAAGCTGGCATGAACAAAAGTTCCCTGGACGGGCACTTTGGGACTGCAGGTGACACCAATGATTGCTCAGTATTGTGTGTTACATTGCTTGCTTCGCATTTCTGATATTCATTACAAGTCTATGATGCGCGTTAGCCTGATGTGTGCGTAGGTCCCCATGTACGAGTGCAGGTCGCGGCTGGAGCCTCCGATGCGTCCCATGCATCATGCATGCACTCCGGCGGTGGAATGAGAAACACTGTTTGCCGCGAGGTAATCATATCTCGGGAGCATCAACGGAAGTTTAAGCCCAGCACGCTATCTGGTTTGCCTATGCGCCTTATGGCGTATCGGCGCTTCGAATACGCTCCAGACGGAACATGGCTTGGCATCACGTTCTTCATCTTAGGTATCAGCAAGTTTCTAGACCTGCACGTTGAGACTGCAAGTGAGCAAGCCGTGTCATCCACGGGCGCTTTACAACCGCGTCAGGCAAGCGCTGATTGCAATGCCGGAGAGGGACACTCCCCAGAATCTGGACAAGGACCGATTTTGCTCACCTCTGGCAAGTGCTTCACTCCCCCAGTAGTGCCGTTTGCTGACGCATGCATGAAGAAGGGTAGTCGTGCGAAAGCAAAATACACTCAGATGCAGCTGGATTTCCTTTACTACGCCTACTCGCGCGGTGTGGCGCACAAGGGCGCTAGAATGACATCGAGGGAGGCTGCAGCAGTAGCCATGAAATGGTTTGGCACTGCCCATGGGTATGTTGTTTATGGATGCGGATTGAATAGTATGGCGGCATCGGCTGGCAGCAATGTTTGGACCGCCGGTGGAGCTTGTCGGTGCCCTTCTGTCATCAACCGCGATGTGCCGCACGAAGAGTGTCTGTGGACACCGAGCGCATCTGGCAAGTGCAAATTCCGTGCTCGTGAATTGCTGGAGCACTTGCCTTTCCGGACTTGGTTTTCTGGGCAGAAGCAAGCATTTGTTAGCAAGTAGCAGACAATGATAAAGAAAAATAATCTGGCACTGACCAAGCTTACAGGACCTCTTGGACAATGATGATGAGGATATAGCTGGGGGTGATGCTGGTGTAGAGTTTGGTTTAG
Organism: Tetraselmis striata; assembly: GCA_006384855.1. Classification (NCBI taxonomy): domain Eukaryota; kingdom Viridiplantae; phylum Chlorophyta; class Chlorodendrophyceae; order Chlorodendrales; family Chlorodendraceae; genus Tetraselmis; species Tetraselmis striata. Next base: position 230 of record VCJN01003007.1, on the reverse strand, counting down.
ATTTCTGCCAGCACATTATTAGCGCACAATAATTTTGCATCATCATTGATGCATTGTTAACGCTCAATTTCGCATCCTCATCGACGCATACAGCGAGCATATTTCATGTCGTTTTGTAATGAAAAATGCATCTACAAGCGCTTGGCCAAATTTGGCTTTGGGGGGCCGTAGCCCCCTGACCCCCATGGACCATGACTACGTTGATCGTTGACCCGCTGACCGCGCTCTCA